>OU426988.1:68182323-68782323 GCA_911387755.1 Chrysotoxum bicinctum | reverse complement strand
GTTTTCATTTTTTGTTAAATTGACAAAAAAAAAATAACAAAAACTTTGTGATATTGACAAACATTTACAAAACAGATTTTATGTAGATACAACAAACATTTTGTTAACATCACAAAAAAGTTTGTCGATGTGACAAAAATCTCTGTTTTATTTTGTTATATTAACAAAACTTGGTTTGTTAAACTGACAATATTATTTGTAGTGCATATTTTGTTAAACTGACAAAAAATCATGCTGGATTATTTAAATTTTGTGAAATCAACAAAATTATTCTTTCGTATTGACAAAAATTTTATCAAAACGATAAAATTGTTTTGTTAAAGGTCAACAAAATGTTTTTGTCAATATTACCCAGGAATTTATTTTCAGTGTAGCCATTCTTCGATGTTATTTGGCAATTTATATGGCTTACAATAAAAGAGTATTTTGTGAGAACTATCAAAAACACAAGTCAATCTTATCATCGAAATCGAAATTAAAATCGAATAGGAAATAGAATAGTGAAATGAAAATGATCGATCGATTAAAATGATCAAATCATTTTCGTAATCGATTGATTGAAATGATCGGATCATTTTCGTAATCGATTGATTGAAATGATCGGATCATTTTCGTAATCGATTGTTGAACGATTCGATCATTTGAAATGAACGATTTAAACAGCTCTAATTAGCCTCTCTATGAGCCGTCATGGCTTCTAATTTATTTATTTTATTTTACGAGCCTAAAACATCTTATAAATAATCCGACTTCTTAAAAAATGTTTGGCAATAATTAATAACCTTAAAATATTTTGTTTCTTTATCAACTTTTTATGAATTTTGTCGCAGCTTTTGGCAATCAAATCAACCACAAGAAAAGTTTACTCGCTGACAAAAAAAACTATAATGGGGCACCCGTACGCTTAATCAATTTTAGTTTTTAATTTAACGCCCCTTTGGATTTCGAAAATAAATTCTAGTCAATCCGAGCCTGGGCATTTTTTTTTTGTATTCTTAAATATGGGTGTACCTTCCGTCGGTGGGCTAAAGCTTAAGGTGTTGCAGATATTTTCATTTATCTATTTCTCTTTTTATTTCTAATTTACCAAATGGATTACAAAATGAAACCTATCCGAGGATGATGAGGAAATGAATAAAAATCAATTTTCATTGAGTGCAAATAGATACACAAGTCGAACAAGTCCGCCAGCCACTATCCTCATCATCATCACCATCAACACAAAGGGGAGTTAAATGGATTCGATTTTTAGGTCAGTGCAAGTTGCTTGAATTAAAATATGGTAAGCAATGTCCTGGGAGTATAATGTATTTGAAACCGTTCATTAGCTGATAACTCCCCAAGGTTTAATTAAGTGGAAAAAACGAGAGTAACTATAGAAAGGGGGTTTTTTCAATTAATTCAATTCTTGCAGCAACTTTTAAATCTTTCTCTTTGCGCTCGCTGTATATTATAGTTAGTCTTAAGCTCACAATTGTTTTTTTTTTTACAAATTTACATAAAATGATTTCCATTAAATTCTTTACATTTTTTTCTCACACTTTGTACATTTTGCAGCTCAAAAAAAAATATATATATGTATATCTAGTAAAACACAACATTTTGTGGAACATACCTGATAAGATTGATTTTCAGCACCTTGTTGGGATGGGGTTAAGGGCCTTCGCGGCTGGGATCCTTGCTGTGGTATAAGGTTGCCCGGATACATGCCCCATGGTGCAACTCCATAGTATTGTGGCATTTGTGCCGCTATCAGACCCATATACGGCGTGGCATCCTGTCCCGGATTTATAACATAGGGGGCGGCTTGTTGCGCCGCATAGGCATTTTGTTGTGCGGCCAGAAATTGCTGTGATGGCATAGGCATTGGTTGCGGTTGCATTGGTGTGCCATTTGGTGCTCCGGGCGCACCCGACGAAGCAGCCGCAGCTGCTGCAGCAACAGCTGCTGCATTTGTTGCTGCTGCTAAACCAGGATTTTGTGATCTGAATAGTTGCTGAAAGAGAAAATCAAAAAAAAAATTGCGTTTATTATTAAAACATTAGATTAAGGTATTTAACTGATATACTCGTATGTATGTATACTTTTGAGTATATAAACATACTCGTATGCATGGGTGTATGTAGGTAACAAGCCTAGAAGGTTAATTGGAATTCTATATTCCAGAGAGAGAAATGTGTGCCGAGAATTTAGAATCGAAATGAAAGACCATAATGTCTGAGTTTTATGGAGAATAAAATAAATGAATAACCAGAAAATTGGGACGAGTGGTACGTTATACGAATACTTCAGTAACAGATGTCATAATTCATGACCCAAATTCCACAAAGGGAATGCTGAATTCTTTTGCCTTTATTTCCTCCTGTGTTCATCGTTTTTGCTTGCTGTTCTCGGTTTGGAAAGTGCTTGGAGACATTCCATTCCAAATATTTTATTTTCAGCTAGGTATATTAGATTCTTTAGGTCTCCTGTTTTTCTTCATTTCCGAATTCTGTTACGGAGGGTTGCAACGAATAAATAAACAAAAACACAATCTTGGGGTTAAGTTTTGGAAGAGCACGACCAGATTTTATTTTGATTTCATATTCTGCAGCATTTGACTTAATTTTTTTTTTTTGTGATCCTGAAGTTAAGGGTGGATGCTTATCCTTTGTCAAAGGCTAAGTGAAATTAATGGACGCGGTTTCGTAGAAAAATTGAGTTTATTTGAAATTAAGTAAAAATGGGTATAGTTTTTAATTTCGGTTGTTGCATGCTTGCTTTGATCCTAATGGGTGATTGCTATTCCCAAATTTAGCCGCCTCTATGCGGCAGAGTCATTAAAAATTGGACCTCGCCGGATGCCACTGTGTGAAGCAGCAATGGTCATTTCCATTTCAACATAGAAAGATCACTTAAGTTACCTGTTATTTATTTGTGAATTGAGGAAAAATCAAATCAATCCATCTTTGGGTACGCACTTAATAGCTATCGATTGTGAACCTTAAGCACTGTAAAAGGAATTTTTGCTGATTAAGTTACAAATTTCAATTTTTTTTACCGGCGCAGCGGCGAGGGTCTTACTTGAATTTTTCAGTCGCCTTGCGGCCGGCCGGCGGTCTTATCCAAAAAATTAAATTTTTTAATCATTTAATCTGAAAGATCTGCCCAGAGCCAGGCATTGTTTCAATAATTAATATGGGTTCTGATGTGTTTTTTTGCTTTCCAGCCGAACTTATGCTCGCCGGTCTCGTCCTGAAGAAAACACGAAACTTCAGAGGAAAAGGTCTTCAAACCTTGTTACAAAATCTTTATTGAAAATAACTCTTATAACTATAACACACAATATTCTAGTAATCGAATGATTAACGGGTATAAACTCTCTTGGATTCTAGTATTGCTGTCTCGTATCGGTTATACTGGTTGCTGGATTATGTGGATTTCGGTTTTATATTCTGGTACTCGGTTTCGGGTAATCTGGCTTCTGATAATTCGGCTTTAAAAACTTGTCCTATTATTCTGAAGTCGGGCTTATGACGGGATCGGACGGTACTATGCCTCTGCTGGCGCTTAAAAAAGCAAGCTAAGACCCTCGGGCACATTAGCAGGTATTACGCCTTTGGTGGCACTCAAAACAGCAGGCTAAACGCTCTGCTACATCAGCAGGTACTACGCTCCTGGTGGCACTTAAATAGCAGGCTTCTGCTTCTTCGTTGTCGGCTGGGATCCTTTCTATCATATCCAGAGCACTGAGGTATCTAGGCTCTGGATGTCGTTCCTGGGTGGTCATCCTTCTCATCAGCGGGTTTGGGTGGTTGGCGGTGCTAGATATAAGCTTCTTCGCTAATTGCACGAGATACTGGTCCAGTGGCTTGATTTTGGCTTCTTCGTAAACTCTTTCGTTGCTGAAGTGCTTCTTTCACTGTCGATCGAAGATAAGTCCGGTGCTTATACTTAGCAGTTTCCTTTTGAAGAGTTGGAGCTTCTGCATTGCTGCCTTCGAGATGGTCTACCATGCAGGAAAATTATAACTGATGACGGGTCTGATAAGCTGCTTGTATATGAGTAGCTTCACTGGCTGGCTTAGTGCGGTTCTTCTGCAATGGATGCAAGCGGTGAAACGCAAAGTTTACCTTCCTTAGTACCTGCCTAGAGTGCGGGTTGAAATTGGACAGCTCGTTGAAGCTTAGGCCGAGGTATTTAGCATTTCTTTTGGCTGCTATCGTTGACCCATCGGGGACCTTCAATGTCAGGCTTCTGCAATTGGCCGCTGAACGACATCGGTTGCCATTGGTGGCGGGTCTCCTGAAACACACAAACTCAGATTTGGCAGTGTTTATTCGGATACCCCACTTTCTGTAGTACTCGTAGTCTGGAGACGTGGGCTTCCACTTTCCAAGCTGCAATTTTTGGTGCTATCGATGAGGCGTAGGTTAGCGAGTCGTCAGCAAAAAGCAGGTTCTCGCAGTCACTTGGCCCGGGCTAATCAGACGTCATCAGGTTATATAAGAAGGGACCCAGCTTCGATCCTTGGGTGACTCCGGCTTTGATGGATTTGATTGAAGACTTGCAGCTGTCTAGCTGTACAAAGAATTTCCTGAAGGAAAGGAAAGGATAAGGGCTTCTATCCATACGCTGTCGAATGCTTTCTCGATATCCAGAAAGCATCCTACGGTGGCACGATGGCTGTTGAGTGCTGAGGAGACGTCAGATTGGAACTTTAGTAATCGATGCAGTGTTGAATGCCCTTCTCGAAAGCCAAACTGCATGTCTGGGATGATGTTGTTTTCATTGTAGTACTTCTTGAGCCTTCTTAGTATGACTTCTTCCAGAATTTTGCTGATATTATTGAGGAGGGAGATAGGCCTATAGTTGAAACCAGGTTTTTAGCGCCTTTCTTCGAGATTTCCACGATTTTTACCGTTTTCCACTTATGAGGGAAGTAGCAGTTATTGAGGCAGTTGTTTATGATGATTGTGAGTAGTATCATGACTGCATGTGGAAGCCTTTTGATGATGTAGTTGGAGACATCCAGCCCTGTTGACTTCTTTGGGCAACTAGTGGGGTTTACCGTTCATCCAAGTAGGTCCTCATGTTAAATTTTTAGTAACAACTGAATGTGAACTCTATAAATGATGAACGAAAATTAACAATATCGTAAATTTTCCTGTGACGTCATGTGTCCATAGTGCATGTGAATTGAATGTGGTGAAGTACAATTCTCACTAGTAATAAGTAATACCAAAGTAACAATAAAGTGGAATAGCATGGAACGCTTCGTTACAGGGTAAGCCTCAATGGTTCTTAGGTTTTTAGGAACAGAGACCAATTCTAATGATACACATATTTATATAGATCATCCTTTGAAAATAAAACGCTAGGGATTAAAGTGACAGCAGTGGTATATATAAAGGGTGGGCCAAATGCAAGTTTCTTTTTAAAAATGCAATAAAATGAACAACATTAAATTTTTTTCATGTACATATTATGTTTTTGGGTGATTCTACAAACGATGGAATTTTCGGCGGCCCCAGAAATATTTTGAAATCCGTTCAATTATTTAATCTGATTTTTTTTTATAAAATTAAATCTGACTGATATCTACCTGGCCTAACAATATTATTAGGGTGACCTTATTTTATATTGCTCAAAAAATTCTTCAAAGTGTCCAATTCTCAGTCCCCTGACGTGTCCCCAGTGCGTTTTCGCAAAGAAAAATTATTACCGTTCTCTTATTTCAGGTCTCATACTTAGATGAATTGCACCAAAGTTACGGAAAATAACACATCTTTATTACGAAATAGATAAATATTTTTTAGTAATTTATTTTATTACAAAAAAACTTAATTAAACTTTGTCCCCCGCTTTTTGTATCAGTCCCCTGGCATATTGAAACAGTCGAAAATATCAAAAACTAGGATGTCGATCGGATTTCCAGCACTGGCAATTTGAAGTACCAAGTCTCCTTACAATAAAATCGTGGTGCAACTCGATTCTGTTTCTTATGTTAGCATTGTGAAAAAGACATTTGTGCATGAAGTCGTGGATTGTCCGTTTAGTTTATCAGTCCTCTGGTGAGTTTTTACGAAACAAATTTATATGTAAGTAGGCATCTTTTTTAGCAGTATAGTATAGGTTTGATAAAACTGTAATATTATATATATTTTTTTAATTTTTTAAGTAAAACCTTAATATCTTTTTTGCGCAAAAACCATGAAAAACCTCAGTCCCCTGGTCTCAGTCCCCTGGCTAATAAATAAACAAATGATATTTTATTCAGAAACCTGAGAATTTTTAAATTATGTTGAACTTCGAACTTCATTGCGAAATATTTTTAAAATTTTTAAAAAGAATATAATTTATTTTAAATTGATTCTAAGTAGAAAAAAAAATTTATTGTAATATATTATTTTCTTTTAATAAAATGCTAAGTTATTATGTATTAACCATGAATTTGTATATGTTTATTAAGGCTAATTAAATTTAATTTCTATATTTCAGTGTGTACCCAAGAGAAAATACAAAAAAACTAAAGATTTATTCAGTCACCTTAAAAAAAACCTCAGTCCCCTGAACATCCTTTTTCAAAAAATGTCCTTAAAATCGTCGTTTTTAATTTTTTTTACTGGCCGCTTTCAATAACGCAAAGAGACGTTCTAAGGATCAACTAGAACAATTCTTACGACTTTTGGCTTCCAAAAATGTCGTGCCGAAATTTGTATCATTTTATTCCATTGTTTGTAGAATCACCCTTTTATAAGTAACAGCAAACATTCCTATTAATTCTTCTTCTTCCTTTTCTTCGGCGCTGTTATGATCTCGATGTCGAGGGGATCATAACTCTCCCACGTATCTGCTTCACACTAGTGATCCGCCTGTGGGGTTCGCCGGGTTGACCTCAGAAATCGGCGGCAAGCCTCCCGGTTTTGTATTGTTCCATTTCTGAGGCCAACTGAATGCTGGTGTTTTTGCATTTGTTTGTACCAGGAGTGTTTAGGCCTACCTTTCTTTTTATTCCGAATTGGAACGTTGTATGATATTGCCTTTTTGACGGGGTTCTCAGGATCTCTCCTTTGAACATGGCAATACCAACTGAGTCGGTCGTGTTCAATTTTTTGGGAAATGGTATTCTTAACATGAAGGCTTCCTCGGATCTTCGTACTTCTAATTCGATCAAGCTTTGTAACTCCTGCTGTCATACGAAGCATCTTCATCTCAGCTGCCGTTAGCTTACTCTCATACTTTTTGTACATTGTCCAACATTGTGAACCGTATGTGAGTGCTGGACGCACAACTGAAGTGTAGAGCTTTCCTTTCAGCTTAGGGGGCATTTTTCGGTCACAGAAGATAGCAGAATTTTCCCGCCACTTCATCCACCCACGCTTACGCGATGATTGATATCGTCATCACAAGTAGCTTCGTTATTTATCATAGACCCCAGATATTTAAACTTTTCACACTTGGGAAGCACTACTCCATTCAAATAAATGTCTGGAATAGGCCTGTGTGGATCAGAAAATGGGCAGCATAAGTATTCTGTCTTTTTCGCGCTTATGCGGTACCCACTTCCTTCTAGAACATCCACCCATACGTCAAGTGCTCGTTGTAGGGATATCGGGTCTTCACTTATGATGGCTCCATCGTCAGCAAAGAATAACTGATGTACTTTTGGATCCGTCACTTTGCCTTCAAGCAGGTAATCAAGAACTGTAATAAAGAGCAGGGGACTCAAGACACTTCCCTGGTGTACACCTACTGTGATTTCGAATTCTTCGGTGACTCCAGCTGCGCATCTTACTTTAGTAACTGCTCCATCATACATGTCCATAATTATCCGCACATAGGTTTCTGGAACTCCTCGTTGCCTGAGGGCCACCCATATTAGATCTCGTGGTTGCCGATCGAATGCTTTTTCAAAATCAACCAATACGACATGCAAATCCTCCAAAGAATCCCGATGTTTTTCCATAATTATTCTTATACTCTGGATTGCATCCGTGGTTGACTTACCCCCGACAAACCCGCACTGGTCATCAGATAGCCTAATTATTTTTCGCAGTCGGCTACCCAAGACTCGCTCAACGATCTTCATGGTGTGTGACATCAGCTTAATCGAACGGTAATTATCACAGCTTCGAGTATCACCCTTTCCTTTATAAATTGGAAGAAGGTAACTTTCCCTCCATTGATTAGGCATGCGATCACCTCGTATAAGTTTGGAGACAAGAATCATGAGCCATCTAAACCCGATGTCTCCAATCTTTTTCCAAAACTCTGAGGGTATTTCGTCTGGGCCAACAGCTTTTCCCTTTTTGGAGTATTTTACCGCCTCACTAACTTCTTCGACTGTGACGTCGGATACTTCGCTTAAGTTAGGTGAAGCTATTGGAAAGTATAGCCTTGGAAATTGTTCGTTTAGAAGTCCGTCACAATACTGTCGCCACCTGTGAAGAATTTCGTTGTCTTCCACAAGTAGTTGGCCTTGAGCATTGTTAATGAACTTTGGCGAACAAATCTCCTGGGCATTTCTTCTTCTTTGAGCGGCTATTTTGAAGAAAGTTGCGCCCTTATTCGTGTTTTGCCGTAGCTCTTGAATAGCACCAGCTGTCGGGGTAGAAATTTCATCATTCCTATTAATTATTACACAAAAAGTCGTTCAAGTGACTGCCTCACTATGCTCCATTGGACCTTGTAAGCGAATAATCCGATACCTTTGTGTAGAATTCTCCTCAGGCTAGTACGTGAAATGTTGAGCTTTTGAGATCTATGGCGAATTGAGTCTCACATTGTAATGTGCTTTTTGCTTTCCAGCCGAGGTGGTATTGCTCGCCAGATTTCCAGGGTCGTTCTGAAGAAAACACGAAACTTCAGTAGGAAAGTCTTTTAAACCTTATAAATACAAAATCTTTTATTAAAAACAATTCTTAAATTCATATAACAACTAAAACATTCTAGACTTCAATTAATCTAAACCTTGCTTGGTGCATCTGGTAAACTTCGGTTATTCTCCTTGTATCGTGGTCCTGTTGATTTCCTTTAGAAAGCTCTATTTTGGCATCGGGTTTCTTCGTTATACGCTATTCACACCAAATCAAAATCTAGATTTCGAGCAAAATTCTCAAAATCTCATCCAAATCTACTAGATTTCCCATACATTTTCAGATTTCCAAATCTACTAGATTACGACAAAATCTCCACAAAATCTACTTTCAAACACAAGATTGTCAAGACAAACAAACCTTCAGAAATGTTCTGCTTTGTCAGCAAATTGTCAGCAAGAGAAGAGGTAGATAAAAAGCAAATAATGGAGTCGAGTCTCGAGTGACTATTTGAAATTTAAATTATGGGGAGAGAAGGAGAGAAGATGAATTATATCCGAGAAAGCAAGATAAATGGACAGAAACGTCAAATGAAATCCTGGTTCTGTTCAGTCTGAACGCTTCAATGAGATTTCGTTATCTTGTTGCTGAAATCCGAGATTTTAATCCGGTGTGAAAAGCCTATTAACTGGCATTCGGTATCGGGTTACTCTTTTACAATTACGAACTACGCTCTTGGCGCTTACAAGATCAGCAGGTTTAAGGCCCCTGGTAGGCGCTAGATCGGCAGGTTTAAGGCCCTCGGTAGGCACTAGAACGGCAGGTTTAGGGCCCCTGGTAGGCACTAGATCGGCAGATTTAGGGCTCCTGGTAGGCACTAGATCGGCAGGTTTAGGGCCCCTGGTAGGGACTAGATCGGCAGGTTTAGGGCCCCTGGTAGGCACTAGATCGGCAGGTTTAGGGCCCCTGGTACGCACTAGATCAGCAGGTTAAGGGCCCCTGGTACGCACTAGATCAGCAGGTTTAGGGCCCCTGGTAGGCATTAGATCAGCAGGTTTAAGGCACCTGGTAGGCACTAGATCAGCAGGTTAAGGGCCCCTGGTAGGCACTAGATCAGCAGGTTTAAGGACCCTGGTAGGCACATCCAATGTATAAACACCGACAGATCAGCAGGTACCAAAGCCCCTGGTGGCAATTCGGACGTTTAAGCTTCAAACCAAACTGATGGAACGAAATAGCTGGACAATTTCAGTTGCCTTGTAAACTAAAATCCAGCTCGTCAGCTTCGACCGCGGCAAACAAGTGACTTTAGTTCCCAAAAGGAGATCCTTTTGTTATATTTTTTGTATCAACTGTGTGTAAACTATATACTGGTCGAATGCAAATCACCCAATTTGTTCAACCGGCTGTGACGTCATGATCTTATAGTGACTGTATACTATATTAAGGCAAGGCAAGGTATGAAATCCCTTATCTTGGCGAGGTGACTGGTGTCGTTGGTGTCGTCGGTCGGTCGGTAGCTGCTGCGTGTTATGGTGTCGTCGGCCGTTGCTGCGGCGGCGGCGTAGTCATGGTAAATCAATGATTTATTATTAATTTTGGTGGAAGCATGGAACGCTTCGTTATTATTGTCTGTGCGCACCGTACGGTGACGGGGACCATGAGCGTTATCCACTAGCATACTAGTCTCACGAAATTTTTGCACAAACTTGTGCATAGCAGGCGCGGTAAGTGCTGTTTTAGCTACATCGTTACATCGTAGTGTACACTGCCTTACCATAATACGATATCTACCCGCCAGAAGAAGAACTAATTTTTAGATCTTTGAAAAAGGTAATAAAACGCAACTAATAGCCCCTTAGGGTAGCAACTGGGGCATTGGGAAAAAGTGGATATTATATATAATATGTAGCTTGAGTTCAAACATACCGAAACCGATAGCTGAATAGGCTTGTGCATTTTCCTTTGGTCAAGTTCGGGTCTCAGAATCCCGAAAAACCAAAATCCAGGAAACCAAAAGTTCAGGAAAACAAAAATCACGAAATTACACCCATAAAATAAAAATGTTGGGCAGATTCGTACCAGTGAGACATTACTGTATTTAATTTGTGAAGTAAAATTAATAAAAACAAATATTCAAAAGGTGTTCTACAAAAGTACGAAGTTTGTACTTTCATAATTTTACCTATTTTTGTTGCTTAAACTTCGGGATTTTGGACTTTTAAAATTTAAGGTTTTTAGGAATTTTGGGTTTTCTTGATTTTAGGCTTCTGATGGGCTTCTTGTTAAAATCATCCTTGGGGATTTGAACGCAAAAATAGGTCGGGAGCCGGTATTCAGGCATTACGCAGGCACCCATAGTTTGCATGAGAACACTAATGACAATGGACTTCGAGTCTTAGAATTGGCAGCATCGAAAAACATGGTAGTTGCGAATACCAGGTTCCCGCGTAAAGATATCTACAAAGCCACCTGGGTATCACCTGATGGAGTCACTCGTAACCAAATAGACCACGTGTTGATAGACCGTCGCCACAACTCGAACTTGTTGACGGTACGAACGTACCGAGGTGCCAATATCGACTCGGATCACTATCTTGTTGGTATGGTTTTCCGAGGGCGGATTGCCTTGCGATGACGCATTGCATCCGCCGATCAGGTTCGAATCAACACGGCTGCCCTGCGCAATGAAAACACCAGTAACACCTTTGGTAATGCGTTAGGACTCGCCCTAGAATCACTTGATTTAGGGAGAGTAAGTCCTGGAGCCAGTATGCCTAGCGTAAATGAGAAGTGGACACGCCTTAAGAATATTGTCATTAGTACTGCCAACTCCATCTTAGGCAGCAGTCGTAAAAATCGGAACGACTGGTTTGATGATGAATGCAAGCTAGCGACTGAACGTAAGAATGTAGCGTACCGAGCAATGCAACAATCTCATAGAACGCGGGCACGCGAAGAGGAATATAAAGAGCTCAGAAGAATAGAAAAACGGCTTCACAGACAAAAAAAATCAGCCTGGGAGAAGAACCTAATCTGTGAAATAGAAAATAGCCGAGAGCGAGGTCCGCACCAGGCGCGGAAGTTCTACCAATCCGTCCGAAACATGACGCAGTACACACCACGCTGCACATACTGCAAGGACGGAGAGGGAAATCTGATCACCGATCCTGAAAGCATACTGGAGCGATGGGAAGTGTACTTCAATGAATTGCCAAATGGTCAGCTCACTGCAGAAGTGGAGGCTCCACTACTTCAAGAAGAATATCCTATGTTGCCGCCACCAAGCATAGAAGAGGTTGAGAAGGCTATAGGCCGGCTTAAACAGAACAAATCCCCGGGAGCCGATGGCATACCAGCCGAATTATTTCATCACGGCGGGCCAGCCTTACGTCAAGCAATTCATGATATTATAGTGCACGTATGGGAGCAGGAAGAAATGCCAGAAGACTGGCGAAAAGGCATAATATGCCCCATACATAAGAAGGGAGATGTCACAACGTGCAGCAATTATAGAGGTATCACGTTGTTGAGTACCGCCTATAAGATACTCTCCTCTATCCTACAAGACCGGATAACCCCATACGCTAAAACCGTCATCGGACAATATCAGTGTGGTTTCATTCCAGGCAAATCAACAACTGATCAGATCTTTACCCTTAGGCAGGCGATGGAAAAATGTCTAGAATTTAACATCCCAACATACCATCTGTTTATAGACTTTAAGGCCGCCTATGATAGCATAGCCAGGGTAGAACTTTACAAAGCCATGAGAGAATTCGGCATCCCAAATAAATTGACACGACTATGTAGGTTGACCATGACCAACGTAACAAGCCAAGTAAAAATAGCCGGATTGCTATCCAGACCAATCAAAATCTTTAATGGACTCCGACAAGGGGACGGTTTGGCCTGCCTCCTCTTCAACCTGGCGTTGGAGAAAGCAATCCGTGACTCTGGCACGGCAACAAGAGGGACCATCGTCAACAGGTCCAGCCAGTTACTAGCTTACGCAGACGACATTGACATCATCGGCAGAACCGAACAAGCTGTACACGATTCCTTCATCCAGATCGAGCAGGCGGCACAAAATCTGGGGCTGCACATTAGTGAAGGTAAAACAAAGTACATGGTGGCGTCGAATGCGAGAGGAACAGTTGGTCAAACAATCAAGGTTGCGGAGCACGAATTTGAAGTGGTGCAATCCTTTAAATACCTTGGGTCAATAGTAGCAGCCGATAACAATATAGAAGAAGAAATACGCGGGCGGCTTCTCAAATCCAACAGAGCATACTATAGTCTGTCAAAGCTCTTCAAATCCAGAAATCTCACCATAACTTCAAAACTGCTGCTGTACAGGACCATGGTCCAGCCAGTACTCACATATGGATCCGAGACTTGGGTGCTTAGCAAGAGGCACTCCGACCTCTTAGCTGCGTTCGAGAGAAAAGTCTTAAGGAGAATTATTGGCCCCATATGTGAGGAAGGACGATTCCGGAGACGGTACAATCATGAACTGTACGCAATCTACCTTGAAGCAGATATCGTGACAAAAATTAAGCTCGGTAGACTTCGGTGGGCAGGGCACCTAGCTCGCATGAGCGAAAAGGAACCTGCTCGGAAAGTTCTTTGTGGTACATTCTATGGTAGACGACAGCGTTGTAGACCATGCTTGCGCTGGAGAGATGGCGTAGACCAGGACGCCCGAAGCCTTGGGGTGCGCAACTGGATGGCGTCGGCTAGAGACCGGGATAGGTGGAGAGATTTGTTGAAAGAGGCCAGGACCGGAACCCGGTTGTCGAGCCGATGATGATGATGATGATGATGGGCTTCTAAGTTTTCTGGATTTTGGGTTTTCTATATTTACGGATTTGGGATTCTGTCCGACTACTTTGTTTCCTTTTAATCAAATAGTATTAATCTGTAAGATATGATTCCATTTTAAAGTGATTATAAAATAAACCAGAATAACATTTTAATCTCTAATTAACACTTCGTTCCATCCTCCGCTGATCTGTTTCTATAAAACGAATACCCGCGGCTTTTATAATGTTCCCATTTATTTATAAACATTATCCATTCTTTAATTCGATTAATTTTATTCTTCATTCATTGAGATACTTCGGTCTTCTGTATTTTCTGAACTTAAATCACCATTGCCGAAAACCATAGACATTGAAAATACCGCACACAATTCGCCAGTGTTCAATATAATTGGTCATGGGCACCATCATCACTGTAGCCTGTAGGTAACTCGTAGATAGATATACAAAAATTCTCTCAGATTGCTCTCAATTTGTTCTTCCTTAATCATTATTCATTACGCATTCTTTGCTACTAAAATTCCAATTAAAAGCCAATACATACTCCGGCAGATATTTATACATCTATACCAGGCACGAGGCGTGACTTTTTCGATAGCGGAAGCACTGAACATAAAACCAAAAATGAAAGACCTTTGAGATCCAACCTTTTAAATTCCACTTAATGATAATACACATAAAATAATATACATAAATAATATATGACAGTAAAGTCTAATTAAAAATAAGAGCTTGATGCCTTGCGCAAAGATTTATCCTTTTTCTTTTAAGGCAAAATTATCTAAGTACGATTTGATGAGAACTAAGCTACGAGTAGATAACCTTTCTTGTCCACATTTATTTCTAAAAAAAATATTTAATTCTCTTAAAACATGAATATGATCTCTCTACAGGTGCCATTATTACGGTATATTAAAAATCTTCTCATAATTGAAAATAACCTTTAGTTATATTTCTGCTGGAATGTCAAGAAACCTCAGATATGAATATTAGAAATACTATTTTTGACCACTTTTTTTTATAATAACAAAAAATAAACAGAAAACAGGTGGACTGTATTTATTGCCACGAAAATAATTAAAAAACTAATACCTTTTAAATTCATATTATTTTCTGATAGTTATGAATTGCACCTAAATTTGCACCCATTTTATTAAAATAAAACTTTTCTACCCCTTTTGTCCATGAAATTAAACTCATTATGAAATTAAACTCAGAGACAATAAGCAACTCAATAGATACATCTTTGTTTTTCTATCTATCTCTTGAAGGAAATTCTCGTAATGCATTCACTCAACTCATTCTTCACACATTGGGCAAAAGGCAAGAAACGAGACAAAATTATTTTGACTTTGGGTTGAGATCTAAGTTCAGTATGCGAAATAATGGAATGCCCAGCTGTTGTGCATTCTATATTATTGTTTGAGATTCATTGTTGTTTGAGCATTTTGTGAATATTGGTGAGTGATGTTGTAGGTATATTTTCAGTTGACTTTGAGTGGAAGGGTATTTTGAAATTGAGTTATAAGAAGGCGATAATAAGGAATGCATAGCTGTTAAGCATTTTAGCAAGAACTTTCATGAGATTGAGCATTATAAATAATGGAGTGATGTTGAACATTCTCAGTTGGTTTGCAGTGTGGCATTTTAAGTTGTAATAACCAGAGAGGTCTTGATTTCCTTTAGTAATTTTAGTAAAAGATGATAATGTTGTCATAATGATGTTGGAATGTAATTTACAGAGTAAATGAAGATTCATTAATAGATACAAATATTATAATAAAAATAGTAATACAATTTGGAATTTTGAATTTAATTCCTTGCTAGGTAGGTACGATTTCAAATGGTTCAACGGAAGCACTCATTCCACTCAATATATGGACGCTTCGTCCCTGATCTATACAGATCCTTCTTAATACTACCCCATATCCTTGTATTGTAAGACAGTAGGTAGTTACGGTTTAATGACAGGGTCAGAGTTAGGTACGTAGAGGCCTTGGAACTTAGTTGTTTCGAATGTGGTAATTTGTGCTTTCTATTCGAGTGCCAAAATATTTGTTTTCACCACTTTGGGTTACAGCGAGTTGGCGGATGTTTGAGCAGCAAACATTTTTAATAGGGGCAAAGTGAATGGCACAATTGACCGCACATTTCCTTCTATGACAGTTTGTTTTTAACTTGATGGTGTGCCTAACAAAACTACTCGATAAGCTTTTCCATCTGCATTTCACAAACAAACTCTAGTGTTCCACAGGGGTCCGTTTTGTCTCGGACTTTCTTTTCTATCCTTTGTAAATGATCTTCTTTCAGAAAATATTGGAATCCATTAAACTAATTTGCACTCCAAGATTTCCATATATTCGTTTCTTGAATCACATCTCTGTTCTTCTCCCCTTTTGATCGGGATGAAATCTTCAAGGCGTACATTAATAATTAATCCAGCACTGAACACTTCGACTTCATCATCAAAATAAGGGAATGCAGAGTCAAACAGAGACTCAACAAAAGAGGGCAGAAAATGTCAATGATAAATTACCTCTTCATCTACATACAGAGGAGCCTCGAACAGATTCTCGAACAAATAAACTTCCGCTTAAATGAATTCAGCCCTATCGCCAATATCATGGGAACTTTTTTTCCCCGGAAATAAAATGTTACCCGGGAAAAAAAGTTTCCCATCGGGAATCTCCCAAGAAATCTTTTTTCCCACGAAACAATTCATACCAACCTTCAACTGTTTAAATCAATTTCGAAGTTATCTTGACAGCACCAAATCGTGTTTTTTGTAAAAAAAAAAAATTGTTTTGTGTCCTTAAAGGAAGAAAATATCAATTAAAATGATAAATAATATTGGTTTTGTGGTAGCAGTCGAAGATGTAATGCAAGATGAGAGAAATAGGCAAATATCTTTCAGAAGATACTTGAGGGATATATCAAACCCTCTTGAGTTACCAGAATCCATGTAAGTATCTCCGCAATCGAAGTTCCAACTCATATTAATTATTCATTTTGTATCCTTAAGATTCCATCAATACTATCGCGTTAACAAGCCAATGTTTAGGTGTTTGCTTGATACCTTGATCGAGTCGTTACCAGAATCCAAAAAACCATGTGCAGTACCCCCTGTTGTGAAGCTAAGCGCATGCTTGCGCTTTTTTGCTGAAGGAGCGTACCAAAAAGGTGTAGCAAAAAACTACGAAGTTGGCTTAGCACAGTCTTCCTTTTCAGAAGTTCTTCAAATTTTTGAAGCTAAGCTTTGTCCAACATGGATTCATTCACAAACAACTGTTGAACAAAAACGACGTACCAAGTTACGATTTTATAAAAAAAAAACAACATACATTATGTACATGGAGTAGTAGGATGCATAGACGGAACGCACATTCGGATTATTGCCCCTAAAGAAAACAAGCATCTACACTACAATCGTAAAGGATATTTTAGCTTAAATGTTATGCTTATAAGTATTAAATCTATATTTATATTTTTTTATTATTTAATTTCACATTTTTATAAAGAAATTCTTACATTTTGCCGTGCTACAGGTTTTTCCCCGACAACCAACTTGGGGAAATTTTCGCACTCAAATAAGAAAAAAGTTCCCTGGAAAAAATTATTCACGATAGCTATTTGCCAAAAGAAATATTTTTCCCTCTTTTCGAAGATCATTCACGATAGCAACTTTCCCAAAATGGGAAAAAACTCCGGAGGAATTTTGTTCGCGATAGGGGTGACTAAGAATTACTTAAACATTATTATAGAAAACCGGCAGAACAATATATGTACATAATCCAAGACCCAAACCAACAGAATAAAGAAGGAATCATGGAGGTATAAATAGGGATGACTCAATGGAAACTTGACTTTCTTGTGTATAATTAATTCAGCAAATTAATACCAAAGTGAACACACACACACACACAACGACTCAAATACGCATCACAAAGGCGATATCCTTTAATCCCATCCGATATGCTTGTGCCTTTTTCTTTTTATAATAACCTAATTGAGCATTAAGTTTAGTGATAAAAGCTGAGTAGATTACAGCCGAGAATGTATGGGATTGTTGTATAGCACTTGGAATATAAAGGAGACGAAGATATTGATAATGGTTTCATGTTTGTCGACCATAATATCTTGGGTATGGTCGCTTTATCACTAATACATACAATATACCCATGGCGTAAGGTATATGTATAGTTGGGAACTAACAAAAAATGCCATGTCCTGGGTAAAAGATAATTTGAGTTTGTCTGTAGATGTTTGCAGATAGAGTTGGCTCCAAAAGGACAAGGACTCACTTGGGATATGACTTAAATGTACGGACTAATTACGCGTACATATTTATACAAGCCAAGGATATATTATGAATGAAAACAAAAACTGAAAAAAAAAACAAGGACATAATGACACTTTTCCCTTTTTTGTTTGTGCAATTGCGCTGCAGATTCTTTATATCCTGTTGCATATACGACTATAGCCCAGGCCCAACAAGGCGTCTAATTAAATATTTCAACTGCTCTCCGGTATTCGTTGAATTGTCCTGTAGTCATATAGTTGTTGTTGATATTGTGCAGCGTGCAGGAGTCAGCAGTGTCGACATGAGTTGGGAAATGATGTAGGATAAATTAAAATGTCTGTATTATATATGTATGTAGCTATTATTATGCCGTCATCACGGTCGTCATCCTTTGGAGTGTAAAATTTTTCAATAATCTCATATTTATACTGGCACGCAGTTTGTTGGCTAGACTTTTTTATAATTTTTTTTTTAAATTTATTTCTTGCTGTTCAGTATTAAGAAGAAAAGAACAACTATTAAGAAGAAAAAAGAACTTTTGGAAAAATTATGAAAGTTAGGTACAAAAAAAAGCAGAATATCGAATTACAATCAAATTTCAAGAGAGAACTATGACAATATAGAACACGGGTGTAACTCTTCAATTCCAAAAAAAAAATATTCTTTATGTTTTCCAGTTCACAGTTTTTTTTGTCCATATCTCTAAAAGTATGATTTTTTATTTTTGAATAAAAGTTAGAAAGTGAAAGTCCAAACTGTAGCTTATGAAAAAAACTCCGTACCGATTTTTTTCTGAATGAGCAAAAAATTTTGAGTAATCCATGCGAAAATGTTACAACACTAGTTTTATGACTCATGTTTCTGCCCGTCAAATTAGCAGTACCACTTTAAAATTTTAAAGTTTTAATAATTGGAGTTAATTGTCGTGAAACGAAAAAAATTGTCGCGCTTGTTTTTTAAAAATTAACCCTGGGTAATACTAACTTGGCAGTGAAGTTAGTACTACCACCCTCCAAAAAAGGGCAAACAAAACTCGAAAAAAAAACAGTAATAATAACTGTCGTAAATTTGTCGTAAAAGAAAAAAAAATGTTCGCATCCTTTTCTCAAAAAATGCCTTAAATATATCAAAAGTCCTTAAAATGTCATTTTTTTATAAAACCTACCATACTAAAAAAAATCCTATTTTAAGGACTTTTGCCATATTTAAGTAATTTTTTGAGAAAAAAGGATGCGAACATTTTATTTCTTTGATGACATATTTAGAACAATTATTTACAATACTTTTTTTCTTCTTCGAGTTCATTTTACCCAATTTTGAGGGGTGGTAGTGCTTACTTGACTGTCAAGTAAGCATTACCAGAGGTTACTTTTTTACTTGCGACTTATAGGTACTATCTATAAGGCAAGTTATGCATTCGTAAAAACAATCGAACTCGAGATTTTGATCAAAGTTGACATTACGATGATAGCGAAGACCAAAAAAGTGGGTCTCGCAATTCTGTCTGTCGGTTCGACTACAGTCTAAACGGCTGGGCCGATTTTCTTCAAACCCCGGACGTTTTTTGTCGGTTTTTTTTAAGACCAAAAATAACGGTACCTGCCATACGATTTTTTTTCGAAATTTTATAAATATTTTTTTTTCTCAAAAACTGTCCCACAGAATTTTTTAAAAAAAATTTGAAAAATTTCATTTGGTTAAAACTAAGCTAATGGTTGAAAAAAAAAATTCCAAAAAATTGTTATTTTTGGTAACCCCCCTGGGTCCATTTTTTTTTTATTTTCTCGAAAACGGTACAGCCGATTTAAGTAATTTTTTTTATGCCAAAGCTCCTCCAAAGTTTGAATATTATTACATATTCAAATTTTCAATTTTTAATTTTTTGGATTTAAAAAAAAAATCAAAATCAAATCAAAATTTTGTTTTGGAAACTCAATATTTCGAAAACCCCATGCTCGATTTTTTTTCAAACTTGGCAAATAAAAGTTTCTTAACATAATCTACAAGATTTGCGAAAAAAAAAATTGTTTTATCAAAAACTAACGGTACCTTCCATACAAATTTTAAAAAATGGTTTTTGTAAATCGCATTTTTCTCGGAAACGGTTCCGAGAATTTTGCTAAAATTCTTTTTCTTTTGATTAATCTTAACGATTTATAATTTAATTAAAAAAAATTAAATCTAGATATTACTAACTGTACCTACCATAGAACGATTTTTTCGAATTTTGAATTTCTCATTATCGACATAACGGATTTTAATGAAATTTTTTATAAAAAAGCTCCTAAAAAGTTTAAAAAACATTGTATTTAAAAACTTAAGAAAAAATATTTTTTCAATTTTTAGAAAAAAAAGTCATTTTTTTTTTTTGAAAAATTCGATATCTCAAGAACGGCTTAGTATTTTTTTTGGAAATTTGACTTTTATTCGTACAATAATAAAAACTTAAGATTGGCGTACCAAAATTGTTTCTTAAAAATGTTTTAAAAAGTTTGTATATAAAAGCTTTTTTTTAAGAAACCACTACAACGACTTAAAATTTTTGTTCTTGTATAAATTTATAGTTGGATAGCATTCTGTTTTTTTCTCTTACTACTAAAAGAATTTAAAAATTAATTTTATCCTTAGGAACAGTTTTTTCTAATAACATTCGTTTTTAAAATTCCTAGTCTAATACATAGGAGCAAGTTCGTGCGACCCAGCCGTGCATTTTATTGAATAAAACCTACCATACTAAAAAAATCCTATTTTAAGGACTTTTGCCATATTTAAGGCATTTTTTGAGAAAAAAGGATGCGAACATTTTATTTCTTTGATGACATATTTAGAAGAATTATTTACAATACTTTTTTTCTTCTTCGAGTTTATTATACCCTATTTTGAGGGGTGGTAGTGCTAACTTGACTGTCAAGTAAGCTATACCAGGGGTTACTTTTTTTTTTAAATTAGCGCGACAAAATTTTTAATTTTACAACATATTTACGACAAATTCACAACAATTATTAACACTGTTTTTTTATCCTATTTTGAAGGATAGTAGTGCTAACTTGGCTCTCAAATTAGCATTACCAGGGGTTAATTTTTAAAAAACAAGTGCGACAATTTTTTTCGTTTCACGACAAATTTACGCCAAATTTACGACAATTAATCTAATTATTAAATCTTATAAATTTTGAAGTGCTAACTTGACGGACATCTCATGCTTAATCTATATCTATACTATTATATAAAAGCGAAACCATTTTAAAGTTTGTAACGCACGATCTCAGAAAGTAGTCAACCGATTTATTTGAAATAAATTTTATTATTTTCTATATTGTTATAAGAGTGTTTATGGCTATAATTTTTTTTTCATTAATATTTTGTCAAACTTAAATATTATTAATTTTACATTTTTTGTCCATTTTTTTTCATTAGTTGACTTATACAACCACTCATATCTTAAAACCTATTCAAAAATCGATTTACGATGATAGCGAAGACGAATGAAGTGGGTCCGAAAATTTCGTGTCTGTCTGTATGTCTGTACCTCGATCTAGAGCCTAAGCCACTGGAGCTATTTTCTTCAAACTCGGTACTTAAGGGTCTTCGGTGATTCCCTAGAGGAGAAATTGAATTTTTTTTAGCTCTAAAACTACCGGTACCTCCCATACACCCGTAATGCATAATCTTATTTATCTCGAAAACGGCTCCAACGATTATGATAAAATAATTAGGTCTAATATTATGGATATAGACTACATTTTGGTAAAAAAAAATTTGGGGCAAAATGTTATTAACGTTACCGTCATAGAGCCGTTTTTTGATTTTTTGACTTTCTCATCAAAGGCTCTAACGATTTTAACCAAACATTTTCAACAGGAGTCCCCTTAAATTTAAAATAATATTGTATATAAAAATATTCGAAAAAAAGCTATTTCTAAATACTATACTACTAAATACTTAAAATTTGGCATCCCAAATTGTGTTCTCGAAAAATTTTAAGGAAATTTGTTATATAAAAAATACTTTAATATTAAAAAGATTAATCAGTATTCAATTCCATACATTTGAACATTTTTATCTCATTAAATCCATGTTTCATATTTATAAAATGTATTTTTAATTCCAAAGTACTTTTACATATGAGCAAGTTTGTGCGATCCAGTCGTGCATTTTATTTTTTAAGTTACTTGAATACACTCACAAACATGAACAAACTCTTTTTTTCAAGTGAATCTAATTCGATACGGTAAGTACTCGTATCTATATACATACGATATAAACTAAAATTAATATTATTGTAGAAAATTTGCTCAGTCCCATTGAGAACTGTTTTCATATGCTAAAATTAATATTAAAAAAATATTCGTAGTTACAATTTGCGAAGCAACGCGAGTACGGGTCGGCTAGTATGCATATATTTATAATTTTACACAACATCGGTAAAATGTGATGTTTTTTTTTTGTCTCAAAAGCTTAGGTAGTTCAGTGGATACAGGGTCGGAAAGAACGACCTATTAAGCTTACAACAAACCGGGATAGACTCCCCGAAAAATACGGTTGAAATAGAGTTCTCTGGTCAGGTGGAAACGGAGACACGAACCTGGTTAGACTAGTCCCCAACATTTGTTTGAAGGCGCAAATGCGGTCAAAATATGGTAATATAGTCGCTGGCCTTGGTCGAGATGAAGACAAAAAGAAGAGTTTCATAGAGGTCTCGACACAGGTGGAAACGGAGACACTAACATGGTTAGAGTAGTCTCCGACCTTTGCTTGCACGAAGGCATAACAAATGCGGTCAAAAATTGCTAATATAGCCGCTGGTCGAGACGAAGACAAAAAGAAGAGTGTAATAGATTATCGGGACCTAATCGAAACTAAGCCCCAAACAATCTTGGGACTGAGTCCTCTACTCTGGTGGAAACCAGAAACAAACAATGGTAAGATAGAGTTCTCGACTAAGGTGGCAACAAAGACACAAGCACGATTAGTTCCCGACTTAAGTTTGAACGAATGCACAAATACGGTCAGAATCTTGTTGTATTGTCGCCGCCCCTAGCCGATGTTAAGATAAAAAGAAGAGTGTGACAGAGACCCAGGTCCTAATCGGAAGTAAGGCCCAAACACGTTCGGTACAAGCTCTATCTTTTATTTAGTATACCTCAGCTGTGTATTTTTTGGTACACATTAGGCCTCAATACGTAAAATCCAAATGAAAAAATCTTTAACAAAATTTCAGTCAATCCAATTCGTTCTCTGAATGTTACCTATTATAATTAGACTTCTTCAAAAACACCCGACAGCGGATTTTGTGGAGTAACTGGGCGATAGAAAGGCAGAAATTGTTTCTCCACAGAAAACACTTTTGTTTCGCAGGAACAATAGGTTTTGAGGTTAACATTTATAATATTGTTTTGCGCACGTTTTGTTTGCTCTAACAAAAAGGAAATCGTGGAACGTTTTTAAATTTATAAGCCTTGAATTTCTGAAAAAAAAACCTTATTTTCAAGAAATGTATTAAATGTATTTTTGTAATTAATTATACATACATATGTCCTTAATTGGGTTTTAGGTGTAAAATGGGTTGTTAACACCGCCGAAACGTTGCAGCTCTATTGATTATTGAAAATGAATTTTAAATATTGACCTAAAGCCCACTTAAGGACATATAATTAGATTTTGCTCCCCTAATCTCAAAAGTATAGTTCTATTTGACATAAGAACAAAAACCAGATGTCTGATGTGGTTGTGATTTTTTAACTGAATTTTAGAGCTCAACAACAAGAGCTGGTCAGTAGCCCAGATCTGTTTTTAGCCTCGAAACTAATCGAAAGTCTTGGAAGCGATCTCTTTTCGACTAAAGATACTCGTATTTATTTTTGTTAACTGTTTTCTCGGAATCAAGAGTCAGAATTTGTATGAAGTTTTCAGAGATTTTTCTGTTGAGATAATTCGGGAGGTTGTTTTATTCACTTACATAATGTCTTAATTTCCCGAAAACGGCTCTAAGGATTTAGTTTAAGTTTTCGGTTTCTTACTAGCAATACACTATGTAGATATACTATACATTGGTTTAGTTTTGCATTTGAAAAATAAATCGAACTCGAGATTTTGATCATACTTGACATTACAAGAGATAGAGAAAAGAAATAAAATGCACGACTGGATCGCACGAACTTGCTCTTACGTAAAAGTACTTTTGAATTTAAAATAAATTTTATAAAAATATAAAACATGGATTTGATGGGATTATAATGTTCAAATGCATAAAATTGCCGTCTGATTACTAGAAAAGTATGAATTTATGCAAACAAACTAAAAAATCGTTTAAATTTTTTATAAAAGAAATTTCTTTAAAATTTTTCAAGAAAAAAATTTGGGATGCCAATTTATTAATTTAATTTAATTATTTAATAATTAAATTATTTAATAATATTGATTTTAGGAAATAGTTTCAAAAAATAGTCGTTTACACGTGTTGAAGATATTGATTTAAAAAAAAAACTTTGGAATGTCCATAATATCACACCAAATTTTTTATCAAAATAGTTAAAGCCGTTTTCGAGAAAAATAAGATTTTGCAATACGAGTGTATGGGGTGTACCGTTAGTTTTGGAGCTAAAAATAAAAATTCAATTTTTCCTCTAGGGAATCACCGAAGATCCCTAACTACCGGGATTGAAGAACATAGGTCTAGTTGTTTAGCCTGGAGGGAGAGGTACAGACATACAGAAGCACTGAAATATGTTTTTTGTGTACTAAATTTTTCGTAAAATTTTCATAAGAAAAATTGATATGCAAATTGTTAGTTTTCAATAAAATACATTTAATAACGTAATTTAAAAATTTATTCATGCATCTGCTTTCAAGATATTGAATTTTCCAAAAAAATTGTATTATTATTTTTTAAATCCAAAACCTATTTTTTCGAAAAAATTTTAAGATTTTATATTTTTAAATGCATAGGAGCTTCTGTATACAAATTTTGGTAAAAATCGTTGGAGCCGTTAAAGAGAAATTCGAAAATCAAAAAAACCGTTCTATGACAGGTATACCGTTAATAACATTTCCCACCAAAATTTTTTTTTTACCAAAATCCATAACATTACACCTAATTTTTTTATCAAAATCGTTAGAGCCGTTTTTGAGATAAATAAGATTTTGCAATACAATAAAAAATCAATTTCTCCTCTAAGGAATCACCGAAGACCCTCAAGTACCGAGTTTGAAGAAAATAGCTCCAGTGGGTTAGGCTCTAGATCGAGGTACAGATATACAGACAGACAGACGGAATTGTCGGATCCTTTTTATACGCCTTCGCTATCATCGTAATGTCAACTTTGATCAAAATTTCAAGTTCGATTTTTTCCACATGCTTGCCCTATAGTACCTACATATGTATATCGCAAGTAAAAAAGTGGACCGTTGTGTCTATGTACCCCGACCTACAGCCAAAGCCGCTCAAGCGATTTCCGCCAAACTTAGTACTTAAGGGTCTTTGGTAATTCCATTGAGGAGAAACTTACTGCCATACAGCCGTTATGAAAGATCTTATTTATCTCGAAAACGGCTCTAGCAATTTTAATAAAAAATGTGTAATATTGTAGACATGATCTACATTTTGGTAATATCTAGCGGCATACAAAAAAAAAAAAAAACAAATACTACAAGCGTGGCGATAACATTATAAACGTGCTTACAGGTCTATCATCGCTGTCCCCAAAACGGTTAACTTGAAGCGGTCCGATATTAACATACATATGTAAACGAGCACTAGCTCCAACTCTAAACAAAGTGCAAATCTTGGTGCCAATTAGCGGTATCTTGGAACGGCACGACGATAATAATACTTTTCTAACACCTACTGGATTAGGAACCGACCAAAAGAGCAACAACAAATATAAATTAAATTCACGACTGGATCGCACGAGCTTGCTCTTATGTAAAAGACTACAAATTTAAAAAATTAATGTTATTTGAGAAAATTCATTTTTCAAATGACTAAAACAACTCCTTTAGTAGTTGCACCTAAAAACAGGATGTCATTCGATTTCTCAAGCAAATATTAGTTTATGCAAGATCAAAAACTAAAAATCATTGTAGCTTTTTTTTTTTTTTTTTTTTTTTTTTAAATAAGGTTTCATATACAAGTTTCTAAAAAATGTTTAAGAAAACATTTTTGGACGCTAAACTTAAGTTTGTATTATTGTATGAATATAAATTAGATTTAAAAAAAAAAAAAGATTTGATTTTTTTTTTTAATTCAAAACATTTTTTTTTAAGTTTTAAAATGGAATGTTTTTTAAACTTTTTCAGATGATTCTCTATAAAATTAAAATTCGAAAAAATGGTTCTATGGTAGGTACAGTCAGCAACATTTTAATTTCAAGTTTTTTTTTTGTATTGAATAAAAGATATTAAAAATTAATCGAAATGAAACAAATTTTATCAAAATCTTAGGTGGCGTTTTCGAGAAAAGTACGATTTTCGAAAGTCATTTTTTTTTAATTTGTACTGTGGGTACCGTTATTTTTAAATAAATTAAAAGAAAATCTCTCACTTCTTGTAAGTTGTATTAAAAATTTTTGAATTGTCAAGTTTTAAAAATAATCGAGAAGGGGGTTTTAGAAATATTGAGTTTTGAAAAAAAAAATGTGAAAATTTCGAGAATATTTTATAGAATTTCGAAAAATAAAATGCACGACTGGGTCGCACGAACTTGCTCCTATGTAATAGACTAGGAATTTTAAAAACGAATGTTATTAGAGAAAACTGTTCATAAGGATAAAATGAATTTTTTTTAATTCTTTAAGTAGTAAGAGATAAAAACAGAATGATATGCAAATATGAATTTATGCAGGAACAAAAATTATAAGTCTTTGTAGTGGTTCCTTAAAAAAATAAGCTTTTATGTACAAAATTTTTAAAACATTTTTAAGAAAAAATTTTGGTACGCCAACCTTAAGTTTTTATTATTGTACGAATAAAAGTCTAATTTCCAAAAAAAATACTAAGCCGTTCTTGAGATATCGAATTTTTCAAAAAAAAATTACTTTTTTTTTCTAAAAATTGAAAAAATATTTTTTCTTAAGTTTTTAAATGCAATGTTCTTTAAACTTTTTAGGAGCTTTTTTATAAAAAATTTCATTAAAATCCGTTAAGTCGATAATGAGAAATTCAAAATTTGAAAAAATCGCTCTATGGTAGGTACAGTCAGTAATATCTAGATTTAAAATTTTTTTTTATTAAATTATAAATTGTAAAGATTAATCAAAAGAAAAAAAAATGTAGCAAAATTCTCGGAACCGTTTTCGAGAAAAATGCGATTTTCGAAAACCATTTTTTAAAATTTGTATGGAAGGTACCGTTAGTTTTAAATAAAAGAAAATTTTTTTTCTCAAATCTTGTAGATTATATTAAGAAACTTTTATTTGCCAAGTTTGAAAAAAATCGAGCATGGGGTTTTCGAAATATTGAGATTCCAAAAAAAAATTTTGAATTTTTTTTTAAAAATCCAAAAAATTAAAAATTGAAAATTTGAATATGTAATAATATTCAAACTTTGGAGGAGCTTTGGCATAAAAAAAAATATTAAAATCGGCTGTACCGTTTTCGAGAAAATCAAAAACAAAAAAAATGGACCCAGGGGGGCTACCGAAAATAACAATTTTTTGTAAAATTTTTTTCAACCATTACCTAGTTTTTACCAAATTAAATTTTTGGAATTTTTTTTTAAAAATTCTGTGAGACAGTTTTTGAGAAAAAAAAATATTTATAAAATTTCGAAAAAAATCGTGTGGCAGGTACCGTTATTTTTGGTCTTAAAAAAAAATAGAAAAAAACGTCCGGGGGTAAAAAATTAAAACCCATATCTACCAAGTTTGAAGAAAATCGGCCGAGCCGTTTAGGCTGTAGTCGAACCGACAGACAGACAGACAGACAGACAGACAGACAGACAGACAGACAGACAGAATTGCGAGACCCACTTTTTTGGTCTTCGCTATCATCGTAATGTCAACTTTGATCAAAATCTCGAGTTCGATTTTTTTTACGAATGCATAACTTGCCTTATAGTACCTATAAGTCGCAAGTAAAAACCGTACGGTAGGATCCTTTATGGTATTAAAAAAAAATTGTGCGGGGAAAAGTGTTATCTATAAAGTTTAAAGACAATCGGCCGAGTACTTTAGGCTGTACTCGAATAGACAGACAGAATTGCGAGACTCAGTTTTTTCGTCTTCCCTATCATACTCGTAGTAACGTCAAGCCTGATCAAAATTTTGAGTTCGATTTTTTGTACGAATGAATAATTTGCCATATAATTCCTATGTGTTGCAAGTATTTCAGGCAAAACAGCTTGTAGAGAACCTGAACAAAGTAAGTTGACTTACAACCTTAAACTATTTCTGGTCTGCGTGTTGTTGGTAGGAATTGGGGAAGCCTACAATTATTCTACGGAGTCCGAGCCGCTTAGATAAGAAGAACTTTTCATAACTTCAGAGTTGACTAAATAAGAACTACCAATCCTATACTCTGTTCCACAAAAATTGTCAGTACAGGCCTTACGGGAGAGCTTTTTCCAAAGCAGTGGCGCCTGATGCACTTATCACTACACTACGTTGGGAAAAATGCCACTTAAAAAACAGCAATCCACTGACTTTCCTTAAAGAATTGTTGTTGTAATTCTTCGCAAAAAGTTGTACACTCCAAAGCGACCGTTGAATCTCACTGCTGAAGAGATACTGTCAAGTGTCAAGTCAATACGATCGTGCGCTTGTTATATACAACAGAACAGATTTACCATTATCGTTCTAAATTACAAGCAAGGAACTTATTCAGTGGATTTTATTAAGGAGCTTTTCGGATTTGAAGCTTTCGAGAACAAGTTTTATGAAGTTGAGTATGTTGAGTGTTGGCGATTTATAATGCAAACTAGGGAAACCCTATGGGAGCTTTAAAAGGAGACACACTTATGCAAGCCAATGAAACCAGAGTGAGAGGCAAACGTCCTATCCTCCCTGTACTGACAATTTTTGTCGAACAGAGTATAGCGCCTCAGACCTATGACAAGAAATATTTAAAATTTGTTCTGCCGTTTCAAGTTCAAATGGGAATTGAAACAAATTTAAAATATGTAAAATGATAAAGGGAATACCCCAGATAGGATTTTTTTGGACCATCCTGTATGACCAGCACCATGAGACATTTGTACTTTAATTCATTTTAAATTAAGACGTTATTTATTTAATTCACAGTGAAACAAGTCCCTATTGGCAGGTATGAGCAACTCTTGAATCCCAATTCAGAGAGTTTATTATCATAAATTAAGTACAATACTTTGGATGGAATAAACGAAAAACAACAAAACGGAAAAAAAATCATTAAGAACTAAAAATGACAACATCCCTTTGGCAAAGATCAGAGCATAACTTTGTCATTCTTTTACGCCCCAGACAGAAAAAGGTTGAGGAACTGTAAATATTTAAGCAAACGTTCATCACAATAACCATATCCAGGATCCAAAAGGCAACATGAACAAAGCAATGGTGCTGATTTGGGATAAAAGTCCTTCCTACCCAACGCCAGGCGACAAATGACAAAAAGGACAAACAAACACACACAATTTTCGGTGTGTTTACTTTTGTGACAATTACGTAGCGTAAATGGGCGTGAGTGAGTGCGCACGTTTGCGTTCTGTTTGATCAAGTTCCTGATCCCAAAAGGGATACACTGGATAAATATTCCACAGCAAAATGAAATTAAATCAGCACACTTTACGAGGCACTGTGTACACATTCGTACTTACATACCTACAGAATATAGTGAGTTGAGTGTTTTAGCAGTGTTGCGAGGTTAGAGTAGAGATGGGATTCTCTGTTTTCGGGTTTGATTGTACTCGTACACTGCAGAGTACACCATGAAGCTATTTTCATTTCTTGAATGGGCCAACGCAAGCAACGACTCCCACCTACGCGATTGTGTATATTTGGCTAAGTTTAAGGTTTAATGAATTCCGCTTAGAAAGCTTCAAAGCATAAAACGCACACAAAAAGACTCAACTTTGGAATTAATTACCATTGGGATGTAAGATACATCACGTAGTTATTAAGCAGGGATATTCCATTTATTTATTTATTCTATTATTCGCTGTGGTTTTTGTTGTTGTGTAGACAGAGGACTTGAAGGCGTAAAACTCAAAATTAATAATTAATTTAATGATATTAAGATTGGGGCGAGGAGGCGAAAGGGGTGAAATGTGCCTTCTTAATTGAATTAGCTTTAATCAAATAAAAAGGGCAAATTATACGGTGCAGGGAAATGTCAGACCATTGCAATAATGGCAGATTTAATTAGAGAATTATATTTATGAGTGTTTTATAATGCTGTAAGCAATGAAAGTGGCTCCAGGTAAAATTTTATGGAGTACCATAAAGTTGAATCCATCGGAATTAATTAATAATTAAATAATCAATACAAATTTAATGAAAATAAGTTTTAATTTTGACAGTCGGTAAAAACTCCAAAATTCTGAAGTTTGCAAGCGATTATGTGGATCAGAAGGAAGAGTATTCCCAGTACGTCACTTCTCTTTTATCAAAGCGGCGCGCGTCGAGAGAATTCACTGGATGGAATATACTAGATTCTTGCTGTAGACCAGGTTTAAAAGCCATCCGAAGTATTTAATGCAATGGGCCGGACGAAATGAAGCTAAAAAACCGCGCGACTACTAAGAACGAAACCATTCCATATTTTACGTTGCAGCCAGAGGTACTTAAGAAGTCTCGGGCTTACTTACCTACATTACTTTAAATGGCGCTCACAGTCCAAGGTGGACTACGCCCTCCTCAACCAACAAGCCCCTCCAGCTAGCTCGGTCCCTAGCTAGCTGCCTCCTGATACGCACTCCAAGTTGGTTGAGGTCGCTCTCCACTTCTGCGCGCCACCTGAGATGGGGTCTTCCTCTGCTGCGCAGACCATCAGGGGTGGATTCGAAGATTCGACGGGCTGGCTGGTGCGTCGGTGTCCATACGCTCCACGTGTCCCAGCCATCTCAGCCGTTGTATTTTCAGCTTCTTGACTAGGTTAACGTCGCTGTAAAGCCCGTACAGCTCGTTGTTGAACCTTCTTCTCCATACTCCATCCAAACAGACTGGACCGAAGATCAAACGAAGAACTTTTCTTTCAAAGCACCCAAGCAAATTTTCATCCGTTTTAGACAGTGTCATGCTTCTGCCCCATACAGCAGGACCGGAATGATGAGGGTCTTATACAAGGTCTCCTTAGTTCTTTGAGATATGGCTTTATTACTCAAATGCCTTCTTTGCCCGAAGAAACAGCGGTTGGCAAGAGTAATTCTTCGCTCGATCTCTGCACTGATGTCGTTTTGCGATGTTATAGTGGAGCCCAGGTAGACAAAGTCTTTGACGACTTCGAAGTTATACCTATCCATCGTGACGTTTTGCCCGAGTCGACGATGTTGAGATTCCTTTCGCAATGATAGCATAGACTTCGTCTTTTCGTCATTAACAGCCAAATCCATTTTCGCCGCCTCCAGTTCAATACTTGCAAACGTACCGGTAACAGCTCGCTTCGTCCTCCCAATGATATCAATATCATCCGCATAAGCAAGCAGTTGAACTGACTTTTGAAAAATTGTACCTCTATTGTTGACGTTTGAGTTTCGTACAATTGCTTCAAAAGCGATGTTAAATATTCGAAGGTTGCATGATAGTGCGTCGCCTTGCCTCAGACCTTTCTCGATATCAAAGGGTTCAGTGGTGTTCTTACCCACCTTGACGGACCAGCGAGATTTCTCCATCGTCATCCTGCACAAGCGGACGAGCTTGGCAGGGATTCCGAGATGAGACATGGCTCTAAATAGTTGTTCTCTGTCCACGCTATCATACACGACTTTGAAATCGATAAAAAGGTGGTGTGTATCGATTTGGAACTCCTGGTTTTTTGTAAAAATCTGTCGAAGTGTGAACATCTGATCCAGCGTAGATTTGCCGGGCCTAAAACCACACTCATAGGGGCCGATCAGCTCGTTGACAAACGGTTTTAGGCGCTCACACAGTACAGACGACAGGATTTTGTATGCGACGCTGAGGAGACTTATACCTCTGTAATTGGCACACGTCAGAGCATCTCCTTTCTTGTAGAGAAGTCTCGGGCATCTAGTGTTAATCCGCATCCATGATCAATTCGTTGAGTAAGTCTCTTATGAGCGATGAGATCAAAAAAAATTTCTACGAACTCTTGGACAAGACATATGAGGACTGGTCTTGTAATTTGTATTTATTTAATCAGCAAAAAATCGGGCTTCCATATAAAAGTTTTGGTAGGATAAGAGTTTTAGCAATTGTCATTTTCGTTGAAACGTGAAGACAGTTCCCACAAAGGTGCAAAACCCGCAAAGCAGCATAAACTGGACCACCAGTTCATGCCCAGTGGTTGTCCTATGATAAGGTTTACTGTGCAAACGTAGTTTAAAGTTGTCAAGTTCGACACTTGGCAGATATGACAAAGCGAGAGCAATGTTACCAATCAAAATTGCCTTCCAGTTATTTGGAAATTTCAGACGATTTTCTTGAGACCATCACTGCCCTATTCGTATGAAATCTTTATCTATTCTGGTTGTTGCATCTTCAACAATACCAGTGCAATAGCTCAAATGGATTTGTACATCGTCTGCATACTTAAGTATTGATGGTAGGTCATTGTTGAGCAACGTGAATAAAAGTGGACCTAAAATTGATCCCTGAGGCACACCAGCACGAGTAGAAAGATAGCTTAGAATTCGCGAAAACTGCCTGAGTTTTTTGGTATCTATTGTTCTAAGGTTTCAAAGAAGAAAAATTTCTTCAACTTGCTTAGAACTATTCTGTGGGAAACAGTATTGAAGGCTTTGGAGGTTTCTAGTAAAATCAATATCAATATTGTTATGTGATCATTATCAATTTCATGCCGTATGTCGTTGATTATTTTAAGAAGCGCAGTTGTCCAAATGTGTTTTGCTGTAAATACAGATTGGACAGATGTTCAAAGTCTATGGGTATCTAAGAATTCCGTGATCTGTCGAATCACATGAAAAGGCAAGGTAGAATGGAAATTGATCGGTATTCTTTTTGTTGCGGGGTTGACTTCTTTGGTATTGGAATTATTTTTGAAGCTTTCTTCATAGTTTTGGGTAACAAGAATTTGATAGAATGGTATTAAACTTATGTGTTATAAAATGAGATCTAACAGTAAGAATGATTTTAACAAATTTGAGATGCATATTGTCGAGGCCAATAGCTTGCGAGATTTAATATCTTTTACAGTGTTGTATACCTTTACTTCAAAAATTGTTTTAAAATTGCAACTTTTATTAAAATTTCTGTCAACCTTAACACATACGTTTATATTAGAGACAGAACTCACAGACTGTTCGTTGAGTTCATTTACATCGCAATCATCTTCAATATTAATTGTTTGCTTCGAGATACGAGTACCAAGAGATTTGATATTTTCTAAGAGTTTTTGGAGAACAAGTTGCGGAATTTTGAAGCAAAAAATAACCGTTTCGTTTTCTCTACTTCAACATTTAGGGTATTTCTCAATGTTTACTCGTATACTGCAAAAACATAGGTGGTAGTTTAACCCCTATTCAACAGCCCATTCTAAATCGCAGTTTGTCTAAATGGGTACTTACTTTTCAAAAAGCGCTTGCTTTTATGACATTAGAATTGCCTTCGGCCATTTTAAAGCCACACTAATCTTTATTGAGGCCTTCAGAGAGTAAATCCTAAAAGACAACATCTCCAGGTGAAGTTTTACGTTTCAACATTGACAAGAGGAATTCTATACCTCCTGATCAATCAACTGTCAACCAGATTGACTAGACCACATGCAAATAAATAAGCAATATGAGGCAATGTTGGAAATGAAGACCGTCACAACTACTCACGAACTCAACGAGCTCAAGAGGTAGACAAGAACAGTGTTAAATAAAAAGGAGAACTAGAAACGCGAGTCCGAGGAAATCCAAAGATGCCATAATAAGATTGAAGTTCGGAGATTTATCGGAAATTCTAGAAAAGAACTTCTCAAGGGCCCGGAACGGCGCTCAAGTCACAATCTTTCAAAGATCATTCGAATTACTGAGAGATATGAACGCTGTCAAGATGGATGAGCACATCCAGCTACACTGATCTTGCCCAAGCTATTAAAAAAGTTGCCTGGTTGATTTAAAGCGAATGGACACTAGTGAGGGACGGCGCAGAAGCAGAAGCTCACACATTTAAAGAGAATCACAGCCGATGAACCGACTTGCCGTGCAAAGCTGGATACAGCAAGCTAGAGATTTAACTGTTTGGAAGAAGCTTCTTAGTTGAGGTTATAGTCTGGTTTATTAAATTGTCGGGCTGCGACAATAAAGTTACTTTCTCAGGAAATACAGGGTCCGGCAGCGAGGTATGGAAGAATTGAACGGGGCGTCAAGCGAGGTGGGGAAAACCGTATTGTTATGAGTACTATGGGTAGTATCGACTCGTTGCGAGATGACATTTCAGTAACCATGGAGCCGTGGTCGATTGCGCATCGGGTGTTTGTTTACAACACGTTCATTGAAACGAGCCGTTCGGTCATTGAAACACAGAGACGATTCCGATATCATATTAATATTCACCGCCACGGTCGTGTTCCAAAGTTTGATACGATTATGAAGTGGGTGAATAACTTTCACAGAACTGGTTTTTTGAGACCTGTAACTGCGCGAGGAGGTGATCGTACGGCAAGGACTCCAGAAAATATTGAAAGAGCGCGTCAAGCTGTTGAAGCCAGCTCTCGTCGATCGGCTGTATGTCACGCTCGGACTCTACGGATGTCAGACCGCTCAGTTCTGCGAATTTTGCACTTTGATTTGCATTTTCATCCATACAAGATGATGGTTGTCCAAGAATGTCAGCAACACGACCACACCAGAAGGATGAGGTTTGCAGAAGCAATGTTGGAAATCTTGACGGATGACACTGTTTCGATGATGAGCGACGAAGCCCACTTTCATTTATCAGGAGTGTTTAATAAACAAAACTTCCGTTATTGGGCCTATGAAAACCCACAAGAGCTCCATGAACGACCTCTCCACAGTCCCAAGGTCACTGTTTGGTGTGGCATTAGTCGAAACTTCATTATTGGTCCGTACTTTTTTCGTGAAAATGGTCGGACTGTCACTGTCAATACAGATCGTCACTTACAGATGCTGCGTGATTTTTTTTTGTCGGAACTGAGAAGACGACACGTATCAACTTGAATCCTGTATGGTTTCAACAAGATGGGGCGACTTGCCATACATCAAGAGCAACAATGGGTTTTTAAAGAGAAACATTCCCTGGACGTCTGATTTCATTGCGAGGAGATGTGGAATGGATTTGTCACCATGTGATTACTTTATATGGGGCTAACTCAAAGCACGAGTATACATAAGCAAACCACATACACTCGAAGGTTTAAGTGAGACAATAACCCAAGACATTCGAGCGGTTCCACGTCAAATGCTTCAGAGGAGTATGCAGAACTTCTCACAACATCTGCATTTTTTGACTGGTTTTGTAATGGCAACATCTAAAGAATACATTCAAAAATAAAATTTGAGTTTTGGTGAAAAAATAAGTGTGTAACAATTTTTTCAAATCTTACATATCTCGTTGCCGGACCCTGTAGTTAGAAGAAAAACTCCAGAAAGGTATCAAAAATACAATATCACAAGTCCGTCAAATCGAAATTCTCTCAGCATTATTGGAGCGCATGTCCCTACAGAAGGCAAAGACGACAAAAACCTATTAAAAATTCCAAATACTATTGGAAGATTTTAAAGCAGAAATTTGAAATGAATACCAACACAATACGAAAGTCCACTCTGCACTATTAAATGGCGTGAAAAAAAAACGTATTATGATAAGCAGCACAGATCCTCACATCTCACTTGATGGTCACCATCAGATGGTCCAATTAAATGGAGGTAAATTAAGTCCGTAAAATAGCTATATCAGACAAAAACTTGTTCGAGAAACTTACACAAATCGTGTAATCGTAACTGTGTTGGAGTGTCACATCAGATATTTAGGTTCTAATCGTATTCCCAGCCGTTATACCACCAAAAACAAAATATTTACCAAATTTCAAGAGCATTGCCTAATGCAAGGAAGTGAAAAATCCTTCAAGAGTATAGTTTGTGATGAAAAAGTGCTTCTCATTTCAACATTTTTACATTTCTGCCGACAAAACGAACGCATAAATGATTGGCAGTAGTAAGTCACCAGCAGGGTTCGGACTTAGGTTTAAAATTTTCAAAGTAAATACGGAATAAAACTGAAGTAGATCCAAAATTTTCGAAGTAGTTTTAGAAAATTAAATTATATAAACATAATACATAAAAGTAAATTAAGACTTCAGACCTGTAAAAAAAATAATAGTAATTAAATACATATAACTATTTTAAAGTAAATTTTCCATCAACGAACTTGTATTTTTATATGAATCTTATCAATTCAAAAGGTGACTCATATCTTTACCTTTTTCTTTAGGTGTTGATTTAGAATTTCAAAGAGAAATAGATCATAAAAATGAGAAGTAGATTAATTTTGTTTCTCAAAATCGAAGTAGATCTACTTCGATCGAAGCAAAGTCCGAACCCTGGTCACCAGCCTTTATATACATATAATATACTCGTTTATAATTTATTAATTTTTTCCAAACGCAGCAGACCCGTTTTTCCTTATTCATTTCTCCTATTAATTTTCTTCTCAATCAAGAAAAAACCTGCAAATTTTATGGGATTACATTTAATTGTCTATGTTTCATCTCTAATGGAGATGATGATGGATATTTATGTCAATAAAAGTTGAACTTAATTTACGTCCGTATTTCTAAATTGACCTGAATTATGTTTGTTTGTATAGAAGGAAAAATCTAGCATATCAAGTTGTACAAGAAATCCAAAGAGAAAATTCACACCAAATATAGACTACGCCATATGGGAAAAATTCATATCTATATCTATCTTGACCATCAAGGTTTTTCTTTCAAGTGCAATCTGTGAAAATGTATACTATGGGTAGTCAACGTTTCACAATATAGCTAGATATTAGAAAGGCATAGCATGTGAGTATTTGAGTGGATGATGCTGTAGACTATTAAACATTTATGATGATAATTTCTTTTGTCGTTTTCAAACAGCTTCAGTCATTGTTTTTAATAGGTCATTAGAAAGGACTTGGACTTTGCAGAGTATATTATCATTCAATGTTGATTTGGCAAATTACTCTCTCGACTATAATTGGCCCTGTAACAGAAATATAAGATTATGTTCAGACAAAAGCAATGCTCTTTTCAAATCATAGTCAAATGAAAGCAAGACAAGACAAGCTTGAATTTTGAAGTGCAAATATTCAAGGGTTTATTTTTCGTTAAAAATATTTCAATGCAAATTGGATCTAATCAGATCTTCTTTCCTTACGGATGTGACACATAAATTATTCACAAAATATTCTAAATTGATAAAACAAAACTAAGTTCTCAACAATCTCCTTTAGATAAATTAATAAGCTATAAACGAAAGGAACCCATGAACCAGCTTTTGAGGTTCAAAGCTATTAAGCGGCCAAGCGTTGAAAGTATAAAGAATTAGGAAATTATTAAATGAAATAGCGAAAAAACTAAAAGAAACCAACATTATACATTTATTCTTCGATGTTTTCTTTAAAAATTTAATGGCGCAAAATTCAAGTCGAATTAGTTCGATGTTAAGACAGTTTTAGTATAATACTTGGTTAAAACGACAATTTTGCAAATTTTAATTGAGGTTAGCATCATAATTTCTCTAGCATTTTATTAAATTTAAAATCATCAAAGAGCTACTTTATTTTTGCTTGCGACTTATAGGTACTATAAGGCAAGTTATGCATTCGTAAAAAAAATCGAACTCGAGATTTTGATAAAAGTTGACATTACGATGATAGCGAAGACTAAAAAAGTGGGTCTCGCAATTCTGTCTTTCTGTCTGTCGGTCTGTCTGTCCGTTCGGCTAGAGCCTAAACGGCTCGACCGATTTTCTTCAAAGTTGGTAGATATCATTTTTAATTTTATCCCCCCACACACTTTTTTTTCTTTTTTTTTAAGACCAATTACGGTACCTGCCATACGATTTTTTTTCCGAAATTTTGTAAATATTTTTTTTTCTCAAAAACTGTTCGACAGATTTAACAAAAAATGATACAAAAAAATTTCATTTAGTTAAAGCTAGGTACTAGTTGAAAAAATTGTTCCGAAAAAAGGTTATTGAGGGTATCCCCCAAAGAACCATTTTTTTGGTTTCGATTTTTTCAAAAACGGTACCACCGATTTTGATTATTTTGTTTTTGCTAAAGCTCTCCAAAAACTTAAATAGAATTGTGTATTCAACTAAAAAAAAAATTTTGTTTGGATTTTTAAAAAAAATTTCATTTTTTTTTTCAAAACTCAATATTTCGAAAACTTTATGCTGATTTTTTTTAAACTTAAAAAATAAAAGTTTCTCAACATAATCCACAAAATGTATGAAAAAAAAGTTTTACTCTACCTAAAACTAAAGGTAACCACTATACAAATGTTAAAAAATGGTTTTCAAAAATCAAATTTTTCTCGAAAACTTTTTTTTTATTTCAATTAATTTTAACGATCTTTAATATTAGTAAAAGTAGTAAATTTGAAATTAAGATATTACAGCTTGTACCTACCATAGAACCATTTTTTCAAATTTTGGATTACTCATTATCGACATAACGGATTTTAATGAAATTTTTTGTAGAGATGCTTTTAAAAAGTCTAAAAACCATTTCATTTCAAAACTTAAACAAAAATATAAAAAAAATATTTTTTGAATTTTTGAAAAAAAAAATCATTTTTTTTTTTTGGAAAATTCGATATTTCAAAAACGGCTCAATATATTTTTTTGGGAATTTAATTTTCAATCGTACAGTAATCAAAACTTAAAGTTGACATACCAAATTTTTTTCTTAAAAATATTTTAAAAATTTTGTATGCGTATATAAAAGCTTTTTTTTAAGAAACCACTACAAAGGCTTATAATTTTTGTTCTTGCATATATTCATATTTGCATAGCATTCTGTTTTTGTCTCTTACTACTAAAAGAATTTAAAAAAAAAAAAATGTTTTCTCTAATAACATTCGTTTTTAAAATTCCTAGTCTATTACATAGGAGCAAGTTCGTGCGACCCAGTCGTGCATTTTATTTTTTTTTGACACTGACAGCTGTTTCCCGCCTAAAATCTTGAGAGAAAGTCGGTATCATACCTCCGCGAAACTAAATGCGCCGCTTAACGCTTGAACAACGGTGGGAAATAATGAAAACTTATTTCCGAAGTTAGTGCTATGTAGCCCAAACAGTGCGATTTTTGAAAAGAAGTTTTGGCGGAAATGAAGCACCCACCGCTCCTGCTGTACGCAAGTTTGTGCAAAAAGTTCATGAGACTGGTATGTTAGTGGACAACACTCATGGTCCCGGTCGTCGTAAGGTACGCACAGACAAGAATGTGGCTGCTGTGGCCGAGAGTGTCAGACTTAAGTCAGGAACATCTACTCGACATTACTTGAGGAGAATTCTGCACAAAGATCTCGGATTATTCGCTTACAAGGTTCAATTGACTCAGCAATTGAAGGCGCACGACCATCCGCTTGAACGACGTTGTATTCTGTAATTAATGGGAATGTTTGCTCTTGCTAATAAAGCCATAATACATAGACAAAATTTAATTTTGTTCATTTTATTGAATTTTTAAAAAGAAACTTGTATTTGGCCCTTTATGAATGTAATGTATGTACCTTACATATGAGCTCGAATAATATTTATAGGAATTTGGATAACTTTTGTGGTCTGTAGGTCAAAATGTGCATATAATACTATATTTGAGTGATTTTTTGAATATATTGAGGAAACATATTAGTTGATGAAAAACATAAGCAATATGATGGGAGGAGCAAATGGCTTAAAAACAATTTCTTTTTACAGAAAAAAAACAGGAGATTTTAACCAAGGTGCTTTCAGCATGAAACCACAATATCAATTCATTTTTTATTTTATTTTATATTTATTTTGTCTCCAAGTTGTGTGATAGATAAATTTAAATAAAATACACAAATAAATACAAATTTTGCACTATTGTTTATTTTTATTTTTATTTTAATACCAAAAATTTTTCACAACTTTTAAATTTTACACGACTTTCAAAATTTATTTTATTTTAATTGATTAGGCGACGCGTTTCGGAGTGTACTCCATCTTCAGGCGATTAACTCAATTTAACACAATATCAAGCTTGATGGTTCATAAATCGATGTCGTAGCAAATGGTTAAAGAAAAAGTAAAACTCTCCTAAACAAATAAAATAGAAATTTCCAAAAGTTTTTGACTGGTGGTTAGAACATTAAACCACTTGGTGGTTACAGCATGAAACCACAAAATCAAAAAATGTCTCTTGTGCCTCGCGCTTTACTTTAATTATTTGTTTGTAATTATAAGGCAAAAATATGTATACAAATTTAAATTCATCTATTTATGTATGTCTTAACCTATGTATGTAGGAACATAAAAAAAACTATATGAATGGTTCATGCGTCCAACGAAGTGATAACTACACCTTGTTCTATGTATTTAAATCACCCATCGCAAATTGGTACTTATCTCATTTAAGATTCACACCCTTTACTTCATATGAAAAACCTTTAAAAAAGATACAGGCAAATAAATAGGAGTATGTATTATCGCACATAGAACTGTGATCATAAATTGCCCTCTTTGAATTATACGTTTGTCAAATCAATTGTCACTTTCATTGCTCTATTCCTATTAATCATCAATTCAAATCTCTCTATATAGGACCCTAGATTGAATTCCATTTCGTCATGTTCGTTTTCCAATTGAATGCATCCTTTGAAATCGAACATCATTCACTGTATATTCATGTTAAACCACCCATCTCCAAAAGAAAAAGAACTGAGCTTTTAATACCCATTTGTAGTAGGTGCACACGAAACATTTTAATTACAAATAAAAAAAAAATGCAGCAAAAATTACACTCCACACAGAAAACAAAGAAAAGTACTACATGAAAGTGTCAAATGAAAAAATTAAAAAAAAAAATATGTAGATATGTGTATGTAAATGACAAACAACTGACAGGAAAAAAGGATTTTAATTGCGTTTCCAGTTGCACACATGAAAGCTTTTATGAATACCTTATTAGCCATTATTGTCTGCCAGTTTGTCATTGATGAATGAAGCACGATGGATCAGAGGAGACCTGTGTGACATGGATGCCGATACCTATAGTTAAACAAATTACATTGTCTTTGGGGCGCAACTTGACGTGCGGAAATACAGTAGTGTTGTCCCTCCTCTCATGTCTCATGTGTAGTAGACTGTATACTGCTTCATTGACTATACTCTTGGTTTATCCTTGACACAATTTGAACAACGGTACAGCACTGTAAGAACTCACATACATACATAGATGACAAAGCCATTTCTCGTTTTTCTAAATATACTTTTTTGAAAATCTTCCCCCCTGAGTGTACCTTTAAATTTAAAATCCTTGGAGCACTGAAGCTAACATCGTGTTTTTCAAAATGCTTTAAGATGATCAGCAGCATTGACTTAATAGATTATGGACTGCTAGTAGCCAACTTCACGATGGTTCCACTTTTAAGCTTTCTTCCTAGTGACAATGCGCGATCAAAAAATGTCACTTAAAAAAAGGAACTAATTTTTGACAACAACCGCTGGGGTTGAATTGTCAAAAATTAGTTCCTCTTTTTAAGTGACATCTTTTGATCGCGCATTTTCGTTAGAGAGAACCTTAAAAGTGGAACCACTTTTTTTTGAGGATTTGTATGAAGAAAATGAGCGACTAGCAGTCCATATATAGTAAGTCAATGATCAGCAGTCATGTTTGTTTGAAAAGGATGCTTGCGAAAATAAAAGTCTACCATTTGGAAAGACACACCACTAGATCACAAGTACTTGCTTCAAAAATTGTATGTGTATATAAAAACAGCTAATTTTTGAAACGCATAAAATACATCGTTGATATTGCCCTAAAAACTCCTAAAATAGTTTAAGCCCAACAATAAAAATAAAATATGCAAACAAAATTTAAATTATCGTAACTGAAATTTTATTAATAAATACAATTTCTTAAATACGAAACTTCTTGAAATTTTTTCTAAAAAAATATTGGTATTCTAAACCCCCAGTTTCACAGTAGAAGTTTAAACTTAAGTTCAGCAGAACCTAAACAAGAGTTTAAGTTTGAAGTTCAACTCGTCCGGTTTCACAGTCTAATCTGAACTTCAGTTCTATTGAACGTAGATTAATAAGTAAATTGTTTTCTCTTTCTATCTGAATCAAAAAAAAAAAAAAAACAATCAAGGAAAGTTTGCTTTGTTTTAGTTGTGATCTGCGGAAAAAATTAAGAAATTAAATTAAATTCTATTCTAAAATGTTTGAAGGGGTTACGACTTACGAGCCCTTCGACATCTTGATATGAAAAAATTCACTCTGATCTTCTGGAGAGGTGTTCACCATCTCTGGCAACTTTATTGTGTAAGGTTTTCCATCGCTCCTACTGTTCTGGAATCTTCCCTGGAAGATGGAAAAGGCGACCGTTCCTCCCCCTCCTCCTACCGACTAACTGCACTTACCTAACTTCATTCAAAGGTCATGCAATCACTGATAAATCATCAGCTCAAGTTATATCTCGAAGATCGAAAGCTTCTGAATGATCGGAAATACGGCCTTAGCAGCAATCGTTCCACTTGTGATCTGATCGCATATCTCACCGAAGAGCGGAACAGATATTTACATTATTTTGGAGAAATTAAGATTATTGCACTTGAAATTTCTAAGTGCGAAAGATTGTTTCGATGAACATCCTTTTTCAATGTTTTGCATATTGAAATGGCAATGTATGCCCGGGTTCGAATGGTATTGTTGCGAAAGCTCTATTATGTATTGAGTACAGTTGACCAGTACCGGTTGTCTGGCGATGTAAGTATACAATTTATTAGGTATAGTGATTACAAACAATAAGAATAAATCAGTTAGTAATGTAATGAGTACAATCACCATGTGTCAATTTTTAATATGAACTGAGTACTAGGCTGGCTCGATTGATAAAAAAATTGTATGAACAAATTTTTTTTTGTTTGATCGTGTTCGGGCGGTATACAAAAGTTGTAATAATACGCCGTCTCCACTAGCGATAAATCCATCGTAATCGCAATAGCCAAAGCAGAAAGCAGAGAGCAGAAGAACTATCAGATTTTTGTGGCTGGGCATTTCATAGCATACTTTTTTAGTATAGTGAATAATTTTAATGGATCAAATTGCAAAGGATTTAAAATTAGGAATTAATATAATGAGTTCTATGGACAATTTCAAATCAGATTTTTTTTTAAATTTTGTTAGAAAAACGTAAATCTCAAGGAAAAGCTTTTTTCCACGTAAAACTCAAACTCAAACAAATTTAATTTGGGAAGGCCAGAAGAATATGACAGTTCTCCTTGCGATAAAGCAAGCGATGAATGGTATGCGATGAGAGCATACTTTCTATCGCACGCGATGGCGGTCTCTACTTGCGATGATGAAAGCATGCTTTAAAGCATGCTCTGGATTCATCGCTAGTGGAGACCGATGTAAGAGTCCTTCAATAGGAATCCAAAATATTTTTTAAAAAATTCCAATTTTTAATACTGCCCCAAGCACCTTAAAGATTTTCGAAATATGATACATAAATCTAAAAAAAAAAAAAAAAAATCGTTTTAAAAATTGCTTATTTTCATAAGTTAAATATAAAACCTTGTTTAAAAATCAGTAGGCTTATCCAAAGGCGCCCACATAAAAGGGGCAAGGGGGTCAGTTGCCCCCTCCCCAGGCTCAGGAAAATACCACATTTCCAACATTCTTTGCTTTTTACAATGTCTTTTTGAAAATTCCCATTGTTTTTTTTTTTTGTAAGAATCTATTGTTTGTCCCCTCCCCGCCCCTCTCCTTGGAACAAATTTCCTGGAAAAACCTTTGGGATTACATATTGCTCCAAATGCATTTTAAAATCCATTATTCCGTTACACCTACTGAATAGAATATTTAAAAATACAAATCAAAGGAACCCAAATTTATGCAAAAAATAAACCTTTTATTAAGAAGACTTAGATACCAATTTCAGTTTGCAGCGGGCTTTTATCGTTTAAGCTAGTAGGCTAAGCAATTTCAGTAAGAAGCGGGTTTTTTCTTGTTGAGAAGTATTTAATTTGTTCTAATTGAGAAATGTCGGTTTTACGGAGTGATTTGATTTGTCCAGTTTTCGGTTTTGGTCGAGACCTACCAAAGAACGTGCGCTTCCAACATATGAAGACGTTATTCTCTGTTTTTTTTTGTGGATAAGTCGGAATAAACCAAAAGAATATAAAAACTCGGTTTCGAATACATGTGAGGAAATAAGTGAAAAATTAACAAAGTTGTGGGAGTTTGCGTCGATACCAGCTGTTATAGACCAGCGTTCGATTACAACTAAAATCAAAAATTACCATGAGAAACACAGAAACTTAATGAAACCTTACAAATCGAGAAAAGACGTAGAGTCATATAAAAATCGCATTAAAATTTTTAAAGCTCAATCTCGTTGTCTCTTTGATATCGCGATATGCAAATATAAGGATTTGAAATTATGCCAATGTGAAAAACAATTCAAAGTTCCAGTACGAGAGAGACAATTTTTGTTGGATCAACGAACCGAACGGAAAAAGAAGTTATGATACATTACAAATAAAACGTGCCACTACATCGACATCAAAATCCTTTTTGGAACAAACACCTTCAACTAATAGGGCTTTCATATCTGAAATTCAAAACCATGAAATGCCGCCGACGCACTATGGGACCAAATGGTGCAAACCATCTCAAAAATCCATAACTTTTTCGTTTCTCAATATTTTTTTTTTCGAAATTTTGCACACTTATACTTGTATAACCAAGAATTTAAAATATTTAAACGTTTTAAATAGAAAAAAATTATTTTATTTTTTTTTAATAAAATAATATAACAAATTGGTAGATTTTGTTTAATTTATATGGGCAAAATTTGTTGGAGCAAGAATTATTGCAACAATTTGGATGAAATTTGTAGTTTTTGCAAATCCGCCCACTACCACGCCCATATTTTTTCTGATTTTGAGGTTTTTTAAACTCAAGACATCGCATGTATATTTTTCACTTTCACTCCCCTTTTTTTATTTTCAGCTTAAAGTTCATTAAGAGCAGGCATTTTTTAAATTAAGTTTTATATGTAGAAGTTAGTTTATGAAAAGTGTTATTTATTTTTAGTAAGATCCGTGTACTGCCACGCCCCTTTTTGATATATGAAAATTTTTCGTCCTTAAGACAAAAAAAATTTACACCTTATTACTAGGTATATTAAATAATGTCTAAAAGTTCTTTAGCCTCGTCAAACAATGCTTTGGTATCATTTTTTGTTCTTGGTTTTCCCAGACTAGATATATGCGGATCAGATGTATATAATAAAGTGTGTAGAACATCTTCGTTCGTAGCTGATCTTGAACATTTCCTTGCAAATAAATTCTCTCATTTTGATTTTTTTTTTAATTTAATCCGAATTCTTCAAACGCTTTATTGAGAATAAAAGCTTAGTAATCATCTCATTACATTATCTATGAATTTTGCCTCTTGATGGATTAATGTTACAACAAAAATTTGGCTGTCCCATGCCAACTCTATAACCTTTTAGACTCTTTTCGCAAGCTTTTGTTGTTGCTTTTGGTATTGTTTACGATTCAGTTTCCATATTGTATACAGTTCTCTTTTAAGTGAACTGTTAACTTTTTGTCTTCTCCTGTTTTGTGTTATTTATACCTATGTACCTACATTTGTATTATATGCAACATACCCCACACACACCCTCCCACCCTCAAATGCTTGGCATTTATTTTTATTTGATTATGATTTTTTTTAATATAAATATAAGTTAGGAAGTTTAAAATTGGTATACAAAAAATACTTTATTCTAAAAATAAAATTTTGAATTTTAATAATATTGGAAATAACTGAAAAAAACTTATAAGGTTTTTGTGGAAACAAAGTCACTTATATGATGTTTATGAAAATGTGTTGCACATGTTTTAACAGTTATATTTTTTAACTTTTGGCAAAAAATAACATTTTTTTTTTAAATTTTGAGCTAAAAGTAATAAAATAATGGTGTACAACTTTTTGGAATACACATTTATGTGCGTCAATAAAGGTACCACATTTTTACCAAATTTTAATTTTTTTCATTAATTAACACTAAAGTTATAAGAATACGAATTTTTATTCTAAAAACTTATTTTTCCTTCTCATATACGTTTTTTCTTCTTAAACAAAAATGCATGAAAATGGGAAAGTTTTAATTTTTTCTTTCAAATTTAGAATATTTTTAGAATACAAAACAGCCATTAACTAAACGGAAGCAGCCGGAGCTAACAGAGAAAACTTCAATTGAAAACAAAAAAATGAAAAAGATACTGCACCTTACTCATTTGTTTTTATTAATTATCTGGTGAGCTTAATTAAAAAAAATATATAACTGTTTTGTAAAGAAGAGGGCTTGGGCTTTTTAAATAGGTATAATACTTATACATAATTGACTTCAAACTCTCACTTCTAATAATTCTAAAAAATAAAAATATCGAAATGTTATTTTTAACGGTAATTTTAGGTACCTAGAACAAAAGTAAGATACAAAAAATTTACTGTGTTTGGAAGAACCCTATTTCTAGTATATAATCCAATCATTAGATTTTTCAAATTACGAAATTCACCAAAACCATTTCTGAGATGGATTTCATCATTTGGTCCCATAGTGCGCCGTCACCGCCTCCTCCTTATCAAGGAAGAAACTAAACCTTATCACCCGTATCATCACCGGAATCTTCTTTTGAAATATCTGAAACTCCGATTGGTGCAGATGCAGAACATTTAACAAAACAGAAAATTGAGAAGTTATCTACAGTTGCGAAAACTCTCGACAGATTTGGAATTTCGGACAGGGCAGGAGCTGCCATTGTTTCAGCTACTTTTCAAGATGTTGGAATGATTTCAAAGGATAATTTTACCAATGTTGTAGATAGGCACAAAATCAGACGTGCCGTTTTATAATTCTAAAAAAGATTTCTAAATTTTGTAACTATTTTTTTAAACTTTCACTTTTTTTTTAATGTTTGCTTTAACTTTTTTTTTATATTTCATTTTTTGTTTCTGCTTTAAATATTTTTCATTATCATCAATAATAAATTTTAATACCACTGAACTTCAAAAAATTTGTTTTTTTTTTGGTACGGAACATTTTTCTTTTTCTAGGTTGTTTTTGGTTTCATGAGAAGATTCTATGACCTTGGGGCAGTAGAAGATCGCAATATTTTTCCAAAACTTTAATTTACCTGACATCATGAGATATAAATACAACTTTTGGGTAGTGCCCGAAAACTCAATTTAAAAAAAAAAAATCGAGCCACCCTACTGAGTACCCGTTTTGCTTTACCAAATTCATGTTTTGCTCACATCATGTCGTAAAATCATAAAATAAAACTTTCATTTTCGGCATAGAGCATAGACATATGGAATCATACTTTGTTATATTATCAATTTAAGTTGTATAGTATATGAAAATATTTTTTTCTAGTATTTTGGTCCTTCAAGCCGGATTGGATGATGCGCATGCAAATAGAACACAGGTTAAGTTTACAATGTTCTGAGTACATACATTTTTCTCTCGGTGTGTATTTCTTACATTTTGTTAAAATCATCGAAAACCTATATTATCTTTTTATATAAATCTTATTAAGATTTTAAGTACTCGTATATTATTATTAAAAGCTTCTTGCATGTTTAAAGGGCGTGATTTCCTCTTGAAAATAATTTAAAATAAACCAAAAATTAGAAAACTGGTTTAAGAATAGTAAATTATGGAATACCCAAAATCATACCTTATAATTGGGCTACTTCGAGCAATAGATACATTGTTTTATTTCGCACGGCAGTATTTTGTTTTAAAACATTATATAAAACTACAACTCAACAGTAAGAAAAAACACAGTAAATAAATAAATGAATTGTCAAATTGTAGCGTATTGACTCATAAAAAACTTATCCGTCGTCGTGTTGGCTTTTCCAGTCACGGACATTTTGACGTGGCAATGACATAAATAAAAATCAATTTGATTCACAGCCATATAACTTAAACACGAACAACCAATAACACAAACTATAGGGACAAGAAAGTGACGGCTCCAAAAATAACACTATGTAAAATAATTTATTTGCCTATTCCGGTTCACTTTGAATTTCAACCCTTATCACAAGTAGTATTCCTAGCCCCTTGTAGCGTGTCAACTAATCAACAATTCAACGGGTATAGTTTATTTTTTTATTATTTTTTTTTTTTTTGGAAATCTAATAATATTTCAATCTATAGTACTATATCAAAATAAGAGGGTTGCGCGAACACAAGTAAAAGAACTTTTTAGTATTATGTCAAAAAGTATTCGTGCGTTTGTCAAATAAGGAAGTAAAAGTAAGTAATACGCGTCGTTAATAACGTAATCACCTTGAAACAGAAATATATTCATGTATAAGTGTACTCAAATAAGGCAATCCTTATTACAGAATTAATGCCTTGCTTGTTAGATAAGCAACGTTTTTTTAAGGGTGACAAGTGAAAAGTTGACTTCTTAAGGATTCGATTACAAATTCAAGAATGTTCTAGATTTTTTAATTTTTTATTTCCTTGACCTTGTACTTTAACAACTGGATTTATTCGAATGGAAAGACGGTTTGGCCTGCCTCCTCTTCAACCTGGCGTTGGAGAAAGCAATCCGTGACTCGGCAACAAGAGGGACCATCGTCAACAGGTCCAGCCAGTTACTGGCTTACGCAGACGACATCGACATCATCGGAAGAACCGAACAAGCTGTACACGATTCCTTCATCCAGATCGAGCAGGCGGCACAAAATCTGGGGCTGCACATTAGTGAAGGTAAAACAAAGTACATGGTGGCGTCGAATGCGAGAGGAACAGTTGGTCAAACAATCAAGGTAGCGGAGCACGAATTTGAAGTGGTGCAATCCGTTAAATACCTAGGGTCAATAGTAGCAGCCGATAACAATATAGAAGAAGAAATACACGGGCGGCTTCTCAAATCCAACAGAGCCTACTATAGTCTGTCAAAGCTCTTCAAATACAGAAATCTCACCATAACTTCAAAACTGCTGCTGTACAGGATCATGGTCCTGCCAGTACTCACATATGGATCCGAGACCTGGGTGCTTAGCAAAAGGCATTCCGACCTCTTAGCTGCGTTCGAGAGAAAAGTCTTAAGGAGAATTGTTGGTCCCATATGTGAGAAAGGACGATTCCGGAGATGGTACAATCATGAACTGTACGCAATCTACCTTGAAGCAGATATCGTGACAAAAATTAAGCTCGGTAGACTCCGGTGGGCAGGGCACCTAGCTCGCATGAGCGAAGATGAACCTGCTCGGAAAGTTCTTTGTGGTACATTCTATGGTAGACGACAGCGTGGTAGACCATGCTTGCGCTGGAGAGATGGCGTAGACCAGGACGCCCGAAGCCTTGGGGTGCGCAACTGGATGGCGTCGGCTAGAGACCGGGATAGGTGGAGAGACTTGTTGAAAGAGGCCAGGACCGGAACCCAGTTGTTGAGCCGATGTTGATGATAAATCTTCGATGAATTTTCGTCATATTTTGGGCGATAAATCGGCCACAACTTAACTTTCAAAACGCCAGAGTTTGAGAATTTTGTCCATAAGCAAACACAAAACCTAAACAAAAGGAAATCTAACGGTAACAAATTACATGACCTTGGTGGTCAATTCACATAAAAAATTAATTTAATCGCTGAAAAATAATTTGTGTGAAAATTCGCGGAAACTACCTGCTACAGAATCACTACTTTTGAAGTAAGTTTTTACAGTGATACATATTGCAATAAAATGGGAACCTTAAAACAAAACATAAATAGTTTTTAGGTGACAGTTCGGTTTGACGTTTGAATTTGAATAAAGCAGGGATCTCAAGTGCAGACCCCGAATTCGTTGAGAAAGCAATCTCAAAAACACATCGACTCTTTCAAAAACCTTTTTCAAACTGTTACATCTTCCTTTAAAATTCAATTACAGGTTCATTTTCCAACATATTTCAGTCATTTAGGGACAAGCACATTTACTTATTCACTGTGCATACGGCAGTCCTTTTCTGACTTAACTGCCCTTAGGCTTCCATTCGTCTATTACTTTGGTGCACTTAGTATGTATATTGCTCATTTTAAATACACTTCTTACTTGACAATACTTCGATTTAAATTAATCTACTCTCCTTTTTGTCATTTCGATGTAACACCCTTCGTTTCATTAACTGGAAGTTTAATTAAAAAATATATTATATCCACAGACAGGACTTAAAATATATATACTCTCATTCACTGTATCTAACTACAGGTATGTATATGGGGGACGATATAATAATTTCAATTAAAAACTCAATTACGAATGGCATTTCAAGTGAAAGAGATAGGAAATACTAAATAAAAACATAGATATACTAGTAAATGGCACCCATCTGACTAAAGTCTCATCAATATATCCTTGTTTCTAAAACAACATCGGAAGCCACCTTTAAACAACAAATACTTCTGGTACCGGCATGTCCAGAAGCAAAAACATTCTTTCTCGTAATCCTTTAGTTCTTGTGTGGGTGATATATTGGACAACAAATGGAAGATCTGAAGATAAATATACAGAATAGGTTCTGTAAAATAACTGAAGTGTCAGAAGTGGGAAGGTCGAACACCACTATCACCGCCTCGATGGAAGGACATTGTAAACTCACTTAAAATGTAATTAGCAGCTGGTCATGTTGAAAGGAAATCGATCGTAGTTTAGTTCCGAAAACTATTTCCGCCCACCATTTTGTCTGCTTCTGGTGCTGCTACTCTGATGTAAAACTGGTTTTGCGTTCATTTTGTGTTGCGATGGGCGAAGTTCGAATTCCGAATTGAAGAATAAGATGAATCAGCTTTATACCGCACGAATGTGATTAAGGGTTGGCAAAATAAATTGATTAAGGAAAAGGTGTCTTTCCACCCTTTGTCAACGGAAGACAACGACACACTGGGTTCATGGTTCATGGTTCAGAGGTGAATTTCAAGTTTTAATGAAACTATCTGTAAGTAGGTTTGGAGATTTTTGTTCAAGCATCAGGGAGTGATTGCATTCACTTTGGTGTGGTAAAGTTTTCAATCTTTTACGTGTCACAAGTGCATTAAGTTGTCTGCTCGGAATGTCATGTGTCACTCGAGTAGAAAACAAAGACTATAAGTTGTAATTGATTGAAAATTGGAAACGAACATGATAAGAGAAACAATTCTACTCAAGGGGGAATAATTGAATAAATGCTTTGAGGAGGTTCCAGTTTTCCAAAGTGACCTTAAAAATACATACTTTATGAGAAACTTAGAGAGTCATTATAATTCAAGTTATGTGCTATGTAATTTGAAATCATAAGATACTTCTCAACAAGAATTTTTCGGTAACGTTTACATTTCTACTAAAGTTTAAAAGTTCAGATGGAAGTTCGTTTTTAAAGGGTTAAGTGTTGGAATATAACCCTTAGCATACACACAAAATGGAGTCAAATTAGTCAACCTTTTTCAAGAAATTTGTAAGAAATTTTGAAACTTCAAATTTCAATTGTATTTAAGTTATTTTGCAATGTTAGTTGTATTGCATATACAAAAATTGTTTTCTAGCATTTTGGTCCTCCGAGCCGGATTGGTTGTGAAGTTGTGTACATGTGACACACATTTTAGTAGTTTGTGTAAAAAGAACTGTATTTCTCAAGTAAAATCAGTAAAAGTCGCAAAAAATTTGGTCGTAGGCTGAAATGGTTTTGTTTCGTTCAAATATTCTTTCTCTGAGCGAAGAACATATAGTTTTTCTGATTATTATTATACATACAATGTATATTCAAAAATAACCTTCGCTATCGATTCCTCAATCAATGCATAGAGAAGTATTTCGCCTCAAAAGTTGCTCAAAACTATTTTGTTATTTTTCTAGGCTTGAAATATAATTAAAAGCAGTTTTGGATTGTTATATTGTATTTAAGAAAAGATTGTGCTGTCCGAAATTTGGATTTATGACCATGAATTATATAATTACTATATTCCGGGATATAATGTTTATGCCGAATGTAATAATAAATATCTTTGTGGTGGAATAGCGATTTATGTTAAAAACCACATAGTTGTGTCTGAAATATCCACCCCTGATTTGAAAAGTGCCGATGCGATTATTGTGAAAATTAAACTTGATTGTAATCTTTACATTGACATTATTGGTGTATACCGGCTTCAATTTTTTCACAAAGATGTGTTTTTAAAAGATCTTGAAGATCTACTTTGCAGATTGAATAATAACAATATTTGCATGATCGGTGATATGAATATTGACATTTTAGGTTTCCCCTCTGGCTGTGATGATTACTTACTTCTTCTATCGTCTATGGGTTTTGAATCATTAATAAATGTGCCTACGAGAGTTACAGATTCTAGTAAGACTTGTATAGATCATATTTTTGTGCGTGCAAAAACTCTGAAAATATCCGTCCGTTTTTACTCGAATGGGATGTAAGCGATCATTTTGCAACTGGTTTATCCTTCTTGGACATATTCAAAAATGTTAAACAAAAAAATGAAAACTCGAATGCTAAACTTTTACTTCAAGAAATAAACTATACGTTGCTTAACGATCGTCTTGCTATTGAAAAATGGAATACTGTGTATAGTTGCAACAGCCCTTCAATAGCTTTTCATATAGCTTTCGGCCATGTTTCTGCAAGTAAATTCAGCAAACAAAAACGAAAAAATAAAAAAATTAAACCCTGGATGACTGACTATCTCTGCCAAAAAATTAATGCTAAAAATGCATTCTATGTTAAAAAAAAAGGAAAATTACATCTCCCAAGTAATAAAATCTCATACAAAAAATTGCAGAAAGATATTCATGATGAAATCAATAAACAAAAAGAGGCATATTTAAAAAAAAAATTTAATCATTATAGGTTCAATCCAAAACAACAGTGGAACATTATTAACAATCTTTTAGGAAAAATAAAAGGTGACAATGAACTAAAATGCATAGAGTTTTCAGAAAATTTGGTTTCAGAAACTGATGCAGAAATTGCAAACAATTTTAATGCTTCTTCTTCTTCTTCTTCTTCCTTTTCTTCGGCGCTGTTATGATCTCGATGTCGTGGGGATCATAACTCTCCCACGTATCTGCTTCACACTAGTGATCCGCCTGTGGGGTTCGCCGGGTTGACCTCAGAAATCGGCGGCAAGCCTCCCGGTTTTGTATTGTTCCATTTCTGAGGCCAACTGAATGCTGGTGTTTTTGCATTTGTTTGTACCAGGAGTGTTTAGGCCTACCTTTCTTTTTATTCCGAATTGGAACGTTGTATGATATTGCCTTTTTGACGGGGTTCTCAGGATCTCTCCTTTGAACATGGCAATACCAACTGAGTCGGTCGTGTTCAATTTTTTGGGAAATGGTATTCTTAACATGAAGGCTTCCTCGGATCTTCGTACTTCTAATTCGATCAAGCTTTGTAACTCCTGCTGTCATACGAAGCATCTTCATCTCAGCTGCCGTTAGCTTACTCTCATACTTTTTATACATTGTCCAACATTGTGAACCGTATGTGAGTGCTGGACGCACAACTGAAGTGTAGAGCTTTCCTTTCAGCTTAGGGGGCATTTTTCGGTCACAGAAGATAGCAGAATTTTCCCGCCACTTCATCCACCCTACGCTTACGCGATGATTGATATCGTCATCACAAGTAGCTTCGTTATTTATCATAGACCCCAGATATTTAAACTTTTCACACTTGGGAAGCACTACTCCATTCAAATAAATGTCTGGAATAGGCCTGTGTGGATCAGAAAATGGGCAGCATAAGTATTCTGTCTTTTTCGCGCTTATGCGGTACCCACTTCCTTCTAGAACATCCACCCATACGTCAAGTGCTCGTTGTAGGGATATCGGGTCTTCACTTATGATGGCTCCATCGTCAGCAAAGAATAACTGATGCACTTTTGGATCCATCACTTTGCCTTCAAGCAGGTAATCAAGAACTGTAATAAAGAGCAGGGGACTCAAGACACTTCCCTGGTGTACACCTACTGTGATTTCAATTGCAAACAATTTTAATGCATTTTTTTTAAAATGTAGCCGAAAGTCATACATCAATTTTATCAAGCATGGAAAGTCAAGAAAGTGTAGTTGAGTCGTCGTTCTTTTTTAGTGCAGTGACTGAAGATGAAGTGTTGTATACAATTTCTAACTTGAAATCAAAGTCTTCATATGGAATAGATGGTTTAAGTAGCATAATAATAAAAAAAGTTAAAAAATTTATAATTAGGCCTTTAACGTATCTGATAAACTTTAGTTTTGAAAGCGGGATATTTCCAGAGTACCTAAAAACTTCGATTATTATCCCAATATACAAAAAAGGTAATAAAAAAGACCCTAACAACTATAGACCAATTTCGCTGCTATCAGTATTCTCAAAGATCTTTGAAAAAATACTAACCAAGAGAATGCTCAAATTTTTTGATAAATTTAGAATTCTCAGCTCATAACAATTTGGATTCATTAAGGGTAAATCTACCGAAGATGCATTATTGACACTCTTAGAAGGAATTAACAATGAACTCGATAAAAAAAATAAAGCTAGTGCCTTGTTTCTTGATCTCACGAAAGCATTTGACCTAGTCAATCATAAACTTCTCTTGAAGAAACTTTATAGGTATGGGTTCAGAAGTAACATTCTGAATTGGATATCGTCTTATCTTTAAAATAGATCCCAACACGTACGGGTCAATTCAACTGTGAGTGATTCGATTCAAAGTGCAAATGTAGGTGTGCCGCAAGGATCAGTGCTTGGACCTTTGCTTTTTATTGTCTATATAAATTCAATCTTTCAGTTGCCCCTTAAAGGAAATATGGTAGCTTTTGCCGATGACTTAGCATTATCGTATGCTGCTCCATCTATTGATAGTATAAAGGCCTCAATGAATAATGATCTATCTATCCTAGCAAATTGGTTAAAATGTCATCAAATGGTTCTTAGTAGTAAATCTAAACTCATGTGTTTTTCTTTGTCAAAAGAGTTTTCAATGGAAAATGTTGGGCTTCACGATGCAAATTGTGATCATTCCAGTTGCACAGCTTCATGCATGCTACTTGAATGCGTAAAGGAATTTAGATACTTGGGTTTAACCCTAGACTCTAAGCTAAATTGGAAAGCTCACATTATGGTAGTCAAAAAAAATATGTATACATTTAGCGTTGAACAAAATCTTTCTACTGCGTAAACTAATACCAGCTAATCTACTAACATCCATTTACTATGCTTTAGCAAACTCTCGCCTAGAATATGGTATTTCCTGCTGGGGAAGTGCATAGCTTAGTAATCTTCAGCCCCTAGTTACAGCCCAAAAAAAGACTATTAGAGTAATGCTTCACAAACCCAGATGGGAACCCTCTTTTCCTCTGTTTAAGTCGCTTAACATTTTACCACTTAGACATCTATATGTAAACAAAGTATTGAGATTGTTCTATCTGCGAGGTGGTCATAACACAATGAAAAGAACTAAAACAAATTGTTCACTGAGAACAGCCCATGCTGTGACAGTTCCTAGAACAAGAACTGAACATCTTAGACGTTTTATAACTGTAATAGCTCCTTTTATATATAATAAACTTCCTGCGGATATATGCAACAGCAATGATCAGTGCAAAAGATTCTCAAAAAATTTTAGAAACTGGCTTTTTTCAAAATCAGACGTGGAGGACTTAATGCGCGTAGTAGTTTAAATATATCTCAGTTTCTCTTTTTTTTCCTCTTTAACCGAAAAAAGATATCTCAACTTGCTTAATAAACTAAAAACATACATAATTTTTTAACTCAAATCTCATTCTAAATTCATTCTTTCAAATTCGTCATCCAATCTTAATCGCATTCAAATACATTTTCCTCTTGTTTTCTTTTCTTTGGTTTCTCACTCTCACAGCAATCTCTTCGACACGATTCTCATAAAATTAAAATAAATATTAAAAGTGCACTTTAAACTGATATCCTTATCACAAAGTGTATGATGTCATTTCATTTTTTATAATTCATGGTCAAACACTTGTTTTCTTGTAGTAATAATAATTATATAACTAACGAATTTAAAAGGCCGATTCTGTATATCCATATTTAACAATGTTTAAAAAGTCGGAGTTTAGTTCGTTTATGATATAGACCGAGAGCCTACAGCAATTTTTGGGTGTGATTGATAACAAATAAAATGCACGACTGGGTCGCACGAACTAGCTCCTATGTAATATACTAGGAATTTTAAAAACGAATGTTATTAGAGAAAACTGTTCATAAGGATAAAATTAATTTTTAAATTCTTTTAGTAGTAAGAGACAAAAACAGAATGCTATCCAATTATGAATTTATGCAAGAACAAAAATTATAAGTCGTTGTAGTGGTTTCTTAAAAAAAAGCTTTTATATACAAACTTATATTGAGCCGTTTCTGAGATATCGAATTTTCAAAAAAAGAAAAAATATATTTTTTTTTTCAATAATTCAAAAAAAATAGAACCTTCTCTATAAAAATTTTCATTAAGATCCGTTATGTGGATAATGAGAAATTCAAAATTCGAAAAAATGGTTCTATGGTAGGTACAAGCTGTAATATCTTAATTTCAATTTTTTTTTATTAAATTAAAGATCGTAAAAATTAATTGGAAGAAAAAAAATTTTATTAAAATTCTAGGCGCCGTTTTCGAGAAAAATACGATTTTTGAAAACCATTTTTTTAAATTTTTTAGCATTTGTATGGTACGTACCTTTGTTTTTAGGTAAAATAAATTTTTTTCTCACATCTTGTAGATTATATTGAGAAACTTTTATTTATCAAGTTTAAAAATAATCTAGCATGGGGTTTTCGAAATATTGAGTTTTGAAAAAAAAAAAAAATTGAAGTTTTTTTTAAAAATCCAAATTTTTTTTTTTTGAAAATTTGAGTACACAATTCTATTTATGTTTTTGGGGAGCTTTAGCAAAAAAAAAATTGTCAAAATCGGTTGTACCGTTTTTGAGAAAATCAAAAACAAAAAAAATGGTTCCATGGGTACCCTAAATAACCATTTTTCGAAAAAAATTTTTTCAACCAATACCTAGCTTTAACTAATTGAAATTTTTCTGTATATTTATTTTTAAAATCTGTCGAACAGTTTTTGAAAAAAAAAAAAATTCGAAAAAAATTCGTATGGCAGGTAGGTACCGTTATTTTTGGTCTTAAAAAAAAAAGAAAAAAAGTGTGGGGAGAAAAAATTACAAAATGATATCTACCAAGTTTAAAGAAAATCGGCCGAGGCGTTAAGCCTGTAGTCGAACAGACAGACAGACAGACAGAATTGCGAGACCCACTTTTTTAGTCTTCGCTATCATCGTAATGTCAACTTTGATCAAAATCTCAAGTTCGATTTTTTTACGAATGCATAACTTGCCTTATAGTACCTATAACTCGCAAGTAAAAATAATTAGCATAATTAGATAGGCCCTTAGTAGTTATTTACAAACGCGAACGCCTTTAATGCTCGAGCAATAGTGCATCATATATGCAGTTCTTTCCAAGTCTAAGTATTGATGGTATTAACTTTGCCAAAATGTAGAGTTGAGTCCCCTGATTGAAAATATCGAGGTCCAAGACGTTTTGCAGACAGACTTCTGCCTGCCAGACGCGATAAGAATACGGTACTTCTTGCACGAAGAAGGCCGCCTTCAAAACGTCGTAGACCTCGATATTTGCAATCAGGGCACTTTTAGCTCTTCATTTTGAAGTTATGGCAAATTTCTTATCACAATTTTTTAGACTTTGGAAAGAACTGCATATTTGATGCACTCTGTGCACTATTGCTCTCACTCGAGAATGCAAGACGTTCAGATTTGTAAACAACTACTAAAGGCCTATCTAATTATCCTAATTATTTTTTGTTATCAATCACACCCAAAAATTGCTGTGGGCTCTTAAGTCTAATACGGTACCGTTGCAATTCGAAGAAGATAAAAGTGAATTTGAGAACGAGTTGGAAGAACTGTATATAGACTCTTCGGCAAAACAATGTACTTGATTAGAAAAGAGATAATTTATAAAAGCGAGGAAGAAGTGCGGAGACAAAACGGAGCCCTGGGGCACACCAGCATTTTATTTTTTGGAGAAAAGACTTGAAACTGTCCAATACAGAACGATCCAGAAGGTAGTTTATTATCCAAGGGTTTAATTGATACCAAATGCACGCATTTTCGATAAGCTAAGCTTGATGCCAACTTGGGGTACTCTCTGGCATAATAGTTCGTGCATTGGACTGGCATGCAGAAGGTCTTAGGTTCGATTCTCCGCAGCTGCAATAAAGTTTTTCGGTGGTGTTCTGCTTCTTGCTAGGAATTGACAAATCCTCTAAGAGTATCTCATGTAATGAGAAGTGCTGCTCATTAGCCTTTTGGATTCGGTAGATGACGCACACAGGAATGGTTAAGAGTTTGTAACGCACTAGGTTTAGGCTTTCTACGAGCCGTAATGGCCTTCTAATTTTTTTTAGCCTGATGCCAAATTTTATCAAGCACAATAGTCTTACATTCTCCAAAACAACTAAAAGATCCCTTCTTCCTTTGGTGAGATATGCCATCAGATCACCAGTGGAACAATTGCTGTGAAAGCCATATTACCGGTCATTGAGAAGCTATCGGTCTTCGAGATATTTCTTGAGCTGATGATTCATCAGTGATGCTATGACCTTTAAAAGATGGTACGTAAGTGGAATTGATCGGTAGAAGAAGGGGGAGGAAAGGTTGCCATTTTTAGGAACATGCAGTTGACAAAAGCGATGGAAAAGCTTATGCAGCGAGGAAGAACTCGTTTTAAGAAGAATGGGAGTATAATATCAGCACCAACGGAATTGTTTATCTCAAGATCTCGAAGGCCTCTTGAAACTGTGCGAGTGTCTAAATATACATGTCCTATTGAATGATTTACGATAAAAAGTTCAGAAGGGTCAATGATGCTGTCTGGAAACGCAGAGCTAGCAGCAAAACGAACTGCGAGTACATGTGTCTTATGTGAAGAGTAAGTTATCAGGTTGTCGTCGTAGAAGAGCGTTGGAGCTGTAGATGAAGTTGAATTTTGTACATTCTTGACAAAGGATCAGAAATTTCTACAATCTTTGAGGCATTCCAGCATTTTTTGCCTTAACTTTTGGTTATGTAAGAGTTTGGTTCTTTTCATAAAAGCGTTACATTTGTTTCTGACTTTTTGGTACTTTTCTTAGATATTCCTCAGTTGGGTTGGTTTTGGAAACTTACTTTTCTCAACCCTATGCATTTATTATAGTCTTTATCAAAGCTACAAGAATAGCTACCTCGAAACGCTTAGCACTACAAATACCATTATAGCTCAAAAGGAGCAAATCAATTCTGTTATAACAGGAGATAGTATTTCATGTGCGATTAATACTTTCTCCCCTTACAAATCACCTGGCCCTGATGGCATAATCCTAATTATGCTGCAGAAACTGCAAGACTTGGCAGTACCATGGCTTGAAATGATCTTCAAAGGTTATCTCTATCTCAATCATGTACCCGAGCCATGGAGACATGTAAGAGTGGTCTTTATTCCGAATGTCGGCAAACGAGGTCATGAATCCGCGAAGGACTTTAGACCAATTAGTCTGACATCTTTTGTACTAAAGACACTAGAGCGCATCCTTGATACTCACATCAGAGTTTTACTAAAGGGTCGTCCTCTTGATGAATCGCAACATGCATACCTAAAAGGCAAGTCTACGGAGACTGCCCTGCATGAAGTAGTGCGTACAATAGAGAAGACGATTCACTACAAAGAATATACCCTAGCAACCTTCTTAGACTTGGAGGGTGCTTTTAATAACGTCCTAACTGAATCCATTCGCGAATCACTTGCTCACTTTGGTGTAGAAAGCTTCATATCTAAATGGATTGTCTCTATGCTCAGTGACAGAAGGATCCAAGCAACGTTAGGAAACACAATTTCTACTAAGCATGTTAGTAGGGGAACTCCCCAGGGTGGTGTTCTCTCCCCTCTTCTATGGCTCTTAGTCATGGACAAAATTCTCGTCAAGCTCAAAAGTAGTGGTGTGAAAACATAGCGTATGCTGACGATCTGGTTTTATTGGTATCAGGAAAGTTTACCACAGTGATTAGTGAAATCACTGAATTGGCTCTGAAAAGAGTTAGCAACTGGGCCACTAGTAGTGGACTAGGAGTTAATCAGAGTAAGACGGAACTGATGCTCTTTACTACCAGGACTAAAATACCTACATTCACCCTACCTCGACTTAACGGTCAAACTCTTTCCTTATCTTCCAAAGCTAAAAACCTTGGAGTTATTCTCGACCCCAAATTGAATTGGAAGGTAAATATTGAAGAACGGGTTAAGAAAGCCTGTATAGCTTTCTATGCCTGCAGAAAGACCTTTGGTAAGAAGTGGGGCCTTCAGTCGAAGATGATTTTGTGGACGTACACTGCAGTGGTACGGCCGATTTTGTCTTACGGATCGATTGTTTGGTGACCTGCACTTAGCAAGCAATATAACGTCGAAAAACTTAAAAGTGTTCAAAGAACGGCTAGCGTCGGCACTACAGGGGCTCTCAGATCATGCCCAACAGATGCCCTGAGCGTTATCCTGAACCTTTTAACACTCGACCTTCATATAAAATACCTAGCGGCATGCAGTGCTGTAAGACTTAAAGAATCTAATTGTTGGTTCTCCAAACCCTTTGGTCATAACAAAATTGATTCCTTCGGATATTTTCTTATCGAACACCGACTACTGCGTACCTCCTCTTGACCCAAGCGGGGATTTCAAAGCCATTTTTCCCACCAGAGATGATTGGAAAAATAATGTTGTCACAAAGGATTTCGATTCGATAATCTTCACTGATGGATCTAAGATGGAGTGCGATGTTGGTTCAGGAATTTTTTCCGAGTCCTTTAACATCTCCAAGTCCTTCAGACTACCAGACTTTGCGAGTGTATTTCAGGTTGAAATACTAGCAATCAAGGAGGCATGCAAGTTGCTCCAATCTAACCAAAACCAATTCAGAAATATAGCTATCTTCTCAGATAGCCAGGCGGCCATTAAGGTCATTAAATCATCCACATCTACCTCAGTACTTGTCCAGCAATGTCGGGACGAACTGGCGAGTCTGAACATTGACCTCCAGGTCACTTTCATTTTGGTTCCAGGTCACAGTGACATAGAGGGTAATGAACAGGCTGACGCTTTAGCTCGGCAAGGTTCGGCCTTAAATAGCTCACTAGCGGAAAACGTAAATATTCCTCTTGGTGCTATGAAGAGAAAAATCTTCTCGATTTTTCTCAATGAATCCAACCGTAGGTAGAGCAGTCTCACAAACTGTGTCATATCAAGAAAGATATGGCCTACTTACAACAACTCACGTTCCAACGATCTAATATGCAGATCCAGGCGCGACATAGCCAGGATCACAGCAATATGCACCGCGCACTGGCCCATAGGTGAACATGCAAGAAAGCTAGGCAACGCACACTGCCGTAGTTGTAGAGATCCACAAGAAAAAGAAACTGTGGTTCATTTTCTTTGCGATTGCCCCGCCTTAGCAAATTACAGTGTGACTTCCTTTGGGAAAGCCTTCCTCGATGACCACAGCGAACTTTCGGAGAAGAAAATCAAAGATCTGATTATCTTTCTGAATGCGACAAAATGGTTTTAGCAATGCTCCGCTAAAGTATATAAAAGCCATATTCTTCCGTACGAAATCCTTATTAGGTTGACACGAGTTAATGGTATCAAAACGGCGCACCCCAGCGCTAATTGAGTCGCGGGCCCAGGGCTGGCTACTACCATCTCTACCTACCTACCTACCTACCTGTATCAAACCAATATTTTTATTGAGCTTTTATACTATCAATTCTAAATTTTCTTGGTGCAACAGCTCGAAGTGAACCAGGACCTAGTGACTTACAACTTTCAACCATTCCTGTGTTCGTGTTACCAGGAACGGAGGGGACCTACAATTTTCTGCCGATTCCGAACAGCTAATGAGCAGCACTTTTCATGACAAGAATTACTCCTAAAGGATTTGTCAATTACTCGCAAGAGGCAGTACACTCCTTAAAAAAAAAAAACTTTCTTGCAGCGGCTGAGAATCGAACTCGAGACCTTCCGCATGACAGTCCAACGCACTAACCATTATGCTAAGGGGCACTACTATTGATTCTGTTAGGAATGGAACTGCGAATCCCAAGAAAAATCACTTCTGTGATCATATCGGCACTGTCTCCAATTAAAGATTCGAGAATAGGTATTAATATCCAGTTGAAAAACGGTCCTAGTGGGATCTTGGACACGAGAAATTGGATGGTACTATACACAATGATCCGGAAAGCCGAATGGAGGGGCTACCTTTATGGTATCAGGGTAAGATGTAAGAAAGAAGTCAGGGGTGTGGGCGTATACCCAGCAACATCTGGTATTCAAGTGGGCTCTTCCCAACAAATTTTACTTCAGGTGATTTCTTCGAAATTTTGGGGTGTTTCGTCTGTAAGACTCATTACAAGATATTGGTTTTAGATTTTTTTCTTAGATTGCAAGGCACTAGTTGGAAGGATTAAATGAATAAGAAAGATTTTTTTTTAGCACGTGGATTTGAGATGTGGCATTCTGTTTAAACTATATATAGGGGTATATACTATAGAACGAAAAAATTGTATATCAAGAGGGACTTGAAAAAACTATCAATAAAGCCCTGCCTCCTCCTGAACAATATTTGAACCAAAAAACGACTATATTTCAAAATAATTTTAAAAATAAAATAAACTTATACAACAATATTTACATATTTTCGGAGTTTCCTTTCTCTCAGTGTAGCTAGTAAGTAGGTACTTATAGGATTTTGGTTCGTTTTTATTTGATAATTTTTTTTCCCTGTCCTGGTTTTCTATTTCATAATTTTTTACGCATAATTTGCCACCGGATAGAGAAATGAAAGTACATGGATGATATCTCTATATACCCGTACAAAGGACACCATGGCACAGCAACACCATTCATTTTTGCAACGGCTTCAACAAATTATACGTTCAATGGTAATGGCAGAAGTATGGTGTCTGTAGACGTCGCCATATCGCATTTCCATTTTCAATGTCCCAATTTATACAAGGACTTAAGGGAGGAGCTTTTTGGATTCTTTTTTTTCTTTGCTTTTATCAAGACAGCGATATAAATTTGAAATCCATAACTGGGTGCGCGTCAAACGATAATAATGAAGAAAAAAAACGCATATTCGAGTACTTGGTCGCTGGTTCTTTTCCTATATGTATCGCCTCCTGAGCCCGGCTCTAGAAAAATGAAACACACTACTTGAGTAAGCGAAACATTATGCAAGTCACATAATATCAATGAGACAGTGTATAGTGTCCTAGAGCATATTAAATTCTGCAAGTCTAGGATATGGATATTTCAAAATAACGAAATTCCATACTCCTTCGGCAAGAAGCAAAAAAAAAGAGTCAATTTGTATTCAAAATGTGCACTGGCAAAATTCAAATGGAAAAATCCTGTATTACTATTGCCACAATGGGGTGCACCACCATGGCACATTTTGAGATGATATAGTACACATGATGTTTATATTTTTTTTTTTTTTGTTTGCTGAAGAAGAAGGAGAAGAAGGTGATAGGGTTGGGTTTGAGAGGAAACACGCACGTCAAAGACAAACGCGTGTTGTTTTTGATTTCTCAAGGAGAGTTATATAAAAAAAAAAACGAAAACAAAAATAATATTGCCTTCTTTATTATTTATAAAAAAAAAACACAGATCTTCTAAGCACCGCAGAAACTCCATAAGTCTCGTCTCTCGAGCTAACGTCATGCAGACACGGTCAGTATGTTTGTAGTGGGATGAGCAAACGTTCAATATACTCGTATATCTGCAAAAGTGGCAGGATGAAGCCAGTAGACAAGGAGTAACTTATTTCTGTTCCATGAATATGTATATGAGAAAATCCCTAAATAAAGTGAAATATAAAACGTGATTTGGATGCATTCTATGTGTCTATATTTTGCCAACGCTGCACAGTCTCACAAACGTGGTTTCGAAAATACGGACCACTGGTGACGCACACAGACGGATTTTCCCAAAAACATGGCCAAAACTATAAAAAAAAATAAACAAAATACTAGATATTTGTTGTTTTTTTCGTATGCCGAGTTTTTTACATATAACATAAGCATTAGACTGGGCCAAAAAAATTGACTATTTTTTTTTTTTGAAAGATATATCGAGAACAGGGTTGCAAAAGCTTAAGTCACTTGTTAGCTTAAGCTAGGCTTTACTTCACAAGCTAGTGAGTGACTTATGAATTAAAAAAATTTAATTCCCAACCTACTAAGTGACTTATGAATTAAAAAAAATAAGTCATGAGCAAGTAAGTGACTTATGAATTAAAAAAATTCAAATCATCAGCAAGTAAGTGACTTATGAATTAAAAAAATTTAATTCAAAACCAACTTAGTGACTTATGAATTAAAAAAAATCTAATTCATAAGTTAATGGATAAATACTGATTAGAAAAATTATGAAATGGATAATTTATAAGCTAGCGTGATAATCTTATGATTTAAAAACTAGATTTGAAAGCTAAAAAGATATTCAAAATTAAAAATTTATTAAAAAAAAATAAAAATTAAAATTAAATGTTACACTTACTGAGTAGGTACCAAAAGATTCGAAGTGCTTAATTAAGAAAACGGAATGTTTTTTTTTCAATTTTATTGAAAATACATATTGAATTAGTTTCAGGTACAATTTTACAAAAAAATATCAAATAATCAACTCATGTAAAATATGAAAACCAAAAAATTTAAAGGCATATGCATAAAAATATGCACTCACGAAGTACTGGAGAGTGGCATAACTACTCTGCAGAGTTGACCAAATCTAACTGGGAAATAAGGAGAGCTAAGAGAAATAGTTTTGCGAATTTCTCTGAGGGCATTTCGTCGACACCTGCAGCAGCAAGATTACACAAGGCTCTAGCCAAAGATAACACATTAACCTCTTTGGCACTTCGTTACGCCGATGGTAGCTTCACTGAAAACGAGGAGCAAAGATCAACCCTACTGCTAAATACTTATTTTCCAGGCAGCTTACCAATGGTAGGAAATATGATAGAGAGAATACCTCTAAGGCCTAACCGGGAAGACTGAAGATAGCTTCGACTATCTGTTCAGGCAATAGGATTGAATGGGCGTTAAGTACATTTCAACCTTTCAAATCACCGGGCGTAGATGGCATCTTTCCTGCGCTCTTGCAGAAAGTTAAAGAGGAACTGATGCCCTGTCTTATTAGATTGCTTCGAAGTAGTATTGCACTTGGGTACATACCAAGTCTATGGAGAAGAGCAAAGGTAATTTTATCCCCAAAGTGGGGAAAAAAGATACCACACATCCTAAGTCATTCAGGCCAATAAGCCTAACATCCTTCTTACTGAAAACTTTGGAAAAGGTAATTGATAACTTCAATTGAATTTAATTCAATCACTCCACTTAAACAGAAATAATTTTCATTTCTCTATTGATGGTAATAGATAACTTCATTAGATCGGAAGTATTAGTAAACATGCCCCTAAATTACCGTCAGCATGCTTACAGAGCGGGTAGATCCACAGAAACCGCTCTGTACGAACTAACTAACATAACACAGAGAGCTTTAGATATTAAAGAAACGGCATTATGCGCCTTCCTTGATATTGAGGGGGCCTTCGACAACACCTCTCACGAAGCAGTTCATTCGGCTCTAGAAAGGAAGAGAGTTCCTATCACTATGGTATAGTCAGACGGATAAGTAAAATGCTAAGTACAAGAACGGCGGAAGCATACGCAGGACTAAACGTCCAGAAAGTCATCACTACAAGAGGCTGTCCGCAGGGAGGGGTATTATCACCCTTGCTGTGGAGTCTTGTAGTTGATGAATTACTAGAAAGTCTAACCTCCCAAGTGATTCGATGTATTGGCTTTGCTGATGACATCGTTATAACGGCACTGCGGAGGTACGAAGAAACTCTTTGTGATATAGTCCAGAGAGGACTGTCTATAACTAGGAAATGGTGTATATCTGTGGGACTTAACATCAACCCTACCAAAACAACGATAGTACCATTTACCAGTAAAAGACTTTTACCTCGCATGAAACCCATTCGGTTGGCGGGAGATGTAATCGACACCCAAAGGGAGGTCAAATATTTAGGAGTTACACTAGATAGCAAACTCCTCTGGAACAAGCATGTCGAAATAACTGTCGGAAAAGCCACAAAGACCCTTATGATATGCAAGAGACTTGCAGGTAAATCATGGGGCTGCTAACCAAACATCATAAGATGGATGTACACCATGATGGTAAGACCCATCATTGCCTATGGGGCGATTGCATGGCATAAAAGAACCGAACTAAACACAACTAGGAAATCACTAGACAAATTGCAAAGGCTTGGATGTATATGCATAACAGGAGCAATGAGAACTTGCCCTACAGCAGCAATGGAAACCATCCTTTATCTGACGCCACTACACGTGGTCATTGAAAATGCTGCTAAGGGAGCCATAATGAGATTTGCCAAGGAGGGTACTGGGACGGGTAAAATTATTGGAAACAGGGAAAAAGATTCGATAATCCGGTCCTCAGTAACAAACCTCATTGACATCAGAAGAGATGGTATGATCAAAAGATATAACTTCGAAAAACATTTCAAAATGGAGTTAAGTTGCAAAAAAGACTGGCTAGGCGAAACAATAAACTACAGTCTTAAAGAAAATACCATCAAATGGTACACTGATGGATCGAGGACGGCTGAAGCGACTGGTGCTGGAGTTTTTGGGCCTAGAACTAAACTCTTCTTACCGATGGGACAGTCCACTAGCATATTCCAGGCAGAAGTAAATGCCATTATGCATATGTGCTGGAAGAAACCTCGATAGGAAATATAAAAATGTAAAAGTTGAAAAAGCTACTAAAGAGTTGAGTCGAGGAAAAGTTTAGAAGGAAAAATTATTAAAACCAAAAAAAAAATTTTTCGTTGTGGAATTGAAAGATCAATCAATTTTTGTTAGAGGAATTCCAGTTGGGGAATTCAAAGAGGAAAACAAAATTTCAATCTTGTTTTGAAGAAAGCATCCCTTGTTCGAGGAGATAGAGCCCGGGGTGAGATTGAATAGAAGAGACAGGATCCGCTGAAAAAAAAAAGAAGCTAAGTATACATTGTGGCAGACTCCTTAGCAAAAATAGGTGCATCGACACCCCTTACAGGGCCAGAGCCCTACTGCGGAATAGGAGAAAACGTGATCAAAAACAAAATCAAAACAGAAGAGGAGACAAAAAGATCAAAAATCTGGAAAGAACTCCCTAAGCTAAGACAGGCAAAACTCCTACTCGGGGACTACAACCGAGAGCGTTTTCTAACCTGCACTATCTTAAGTAGGAAAATCAGGAAAATCACGGGGCTTCTCACAGGCCACTGTAGGTTGAGAAGACACCTCAACATCCTTGGCCTGGTGAACAACGCGACTTGCAGATTCTGCAACACTCACGAAGAGACACCTGACCACATACTGGGGAAATGTGATGCACTCGTGCATCAAAGGCACAGGTATCTGGGCAAGCACCACATAAAAGAGAGTGAATTATCATCCCTTAAAATACTCCAAATACTTCGATTCCTCAGAGGAGCAGATTTGGAGAAAGAACTGTAATAATGAGCCAACTTCATTTAGTTCTAGATGGGGGACACAATAGATCTATAGGTCGCAGTGTTTTTATACTCCAATTTATTCATTCATTCATTCACATGCACTCACGAAATTTATATAATGATAACCCATCATTTGCTCAACACAAAGATTTTATCAATATTGCTTTTTATTTAATTGGATTATAGGGACTGCATAAACGGCAACTCCCAAAAAATTATACAAAAGCTTTCGTTATAATTAAATAATTATGTAGTCAAAACAAGCTTAAAAATTTCCAATCTACCAACTAACTTAAGAATTAATTTTTTTTTAATTCATAAGTCACTTACTCCCTGATGACTTGATTTTTTTTAATTCATAAGTCACTTGGTAGGTGGTGAATTAAATTTTTTTTCATTCCTAAGTCACTTAGTAGCTTATGATTTAAATTTTTTTAATTCATAAGTCACTTTGGGGGTTGTGAATTAAATTTTTTTTTAATTCATAAGTCACCAAATATCTTATGAATTAAATTTTTTTAATTCACAAGTCATCTATAGAAGACTTATGACTTAAGGATTTTTTAATTCAAAAATTCGCAACCCTGATCGAGAATATCATTCAGAATGACAAAAAAAATGTTCGTAAAAGTTTGAGCCCTTAATATCAATTTTAAGAGTGCTATTTTGACTTACTTTTATATAAAATTAAATTCCCTACAAAAAAGGTCTGATTGAAAATTTTCGTCAGACAAGCCGTTTTTGAGTAATTAAGCATAATAAATTGTTATTTTTCGTTAGTTACAAAATTCCAAATTAAAAAAGTAAAATCGAAGAAAAATAACAATTTATTAAGCTTAATTACTCAAAAACGGCTTGTCTGACGAAAATTTTCAATCAGACCTTTTTTGTAGGGAATTTAATTTTATATAAAAGTAAGTCAAAATGATTTTTTTTTACTTCAATGTTTTGTCAGTTCTGACGCAAAACATGAAATTATGACTAAAAATCAAAATTAGCGATGATAGCCCTCTTAAAATTGATATTAAGGGCTCAAACTTTTACGAAATTTTTTTTTTGTCATTCTGAATGATATTCTCGATATATCTTTCAAAAAAAAAAATAGTCAATTTTTTTGGCCCAGTCTAATAAGCATACACAGTCCCTGCCCATATTATTAGACGCACTGTAGATTTTATGCAAAATAAAATATAATGCAAAATATTTTAGTAAAATTTCGCGTTTTTCCATGTGTACCTTGTTTTTATTTACACTTAAATTCTATATGTTATGATATTTTTTTTTTTCATTTTTTTCTTTTTTAAATTTTACATTTTAAGAAAGTTTTCGGTTAACATAAAGGGTGGGTTCTTTTTAAATCGTAGGTTATTATGATACTGGCATCTGTTTCCCGCTCGAAATCTTGACAGAGAGTCAGTATCATACTTCCGCGAAATAAAATGAGTCGCTTAACGCTAGAACAACTTTGGGAATTATTGAAAAACTTATTTCCAAAGTAATGGCTGTGTAGCCCGTTTTTTAAAAGAAGTTTTAGTCTTCTGTACGCAAATTTGTGCAAAAAGTTCGTGAGACTGGTATGCTAGTAGACAACACCCATGGTCCCCGTAGTCGCACGGTGCGCACAGACGAGAATGTGGCTGCTGTAGCCGAAGTGTGAGACTCAATTCACCTACATCAACTCGCCATATCGTTCTCAACTGCGCAAAATTTCACGCACTAGCCTGAGGAGAAGTCTACACAAAGATCTGGCATTATTTGCTTACAAGGTCCAATCGACTCAGCAATTGAAAGCGCACGACCATACGCTTCGCAGTTTGGGCCTTAGACCAGCTTGAATTAGGCAGTGATTTTAGTCGAAAAATCATCTTTTCTGGCGAGGCGCATTTTTATCTCGGCGGCTACGTTAACAAACAAAAGTGCCGCATCTGGAGCTCGGAAAAACCGGACGTTATTGTCCAGAAGCCAATGCATCTATGACAATTTGGCGTGGCATCATTGAACTATTTTTCTTTCTTCGAAAATGAGGCTGGGAACAACGTTTCGGTCAACGGTGGGCGTTACAGAGCCATTTTATTAACTGACCTTTTTTTTTACTGAAATTGATGATATGGAGTTGGACGACCTCTGGATGGCGTGCCATGCCACAATCGATCCATAATTAATGGGAATGTTTGCTCTTACTAATAAAGCCATAATATATGTATAATGTAAAAAATTTTGTTCTTTTAATTGCATTTTTAAAAAGAAACTTGTATTTGCCCCACCCTGTACATACAAAATATTCGAATTCGAGAATGCGGATGAAAAATACCACTAACGATTTGCGGTGCTGCTTACATAACAATGGCCGATTTATAAGTCTTGTTTTTTTTTTTTTTTTTTTTTTTTTTTCAAAAAATCAAATTTCACTGTGCAACCTGTAGCAGAATATTCGCCACGAAATACGGCGCCTGCAACAAGAAACATTGCATGGTGTAATCGAAAATGCGCTAAGAAGAGCCAGTGTTTGTACCGAGCAAAATGGTGGACATTTGTCTGATGTTATATTTTATATTCAAAATTATTTATAACAAATAATTCTTAAGAGTTATACGTGCTAAACATTGGTCCGTATTATTTGGCTCACCTTGTACAATCCAACCACTTTGTTCACATTTTCTTGTAGTGTTAAATTTCATTAAAATCTTGATTATTTGTGCACAAAACCAGTACTTTTTCTATAGCGCACACGTATAAAAAAACAACAGGTGGTTACGGGATGAAACCAACACTTAATCAAACAATTTTCGCTGGTGTTCAAGTGGTTTCAATGCGAAACCACCTATTGAACTGTATCACATACACTTCCAAAAAACAATATTTAAATTTGAGAAGGAAAGAGCTAATATGTTAAACTACATATTTCATAATTTTACATCGGCATAAAATTTTTCCAATGTACTACTCTCTTTTCAATAAATTATTTTTGTCTATAGGAATATTAATTAGTTGAATTAATACTGATGTTAATTGCACTGATACCAAAAATGTCTTTTATGCCTCCATCAAGAGCTGAGTAATATTTTACCATATACGACTGACTGTTACTTCAAAGTTGATTATTGACCAATGTCGCTTTTGATTTAAAGTCCGGATCAATCCATTTTCACATTTTCTTTACTCCTTCTACTCTTAAAACATTGACAATTCCGAATTATATTTTCGAAGCCTTTAACCTTTAAATAAGAATTTTAATTAACTTTAAAGAATTCTACAAAAGGGCAGTATTTAGAAATAAAATGCACGACTGGGTCGCACGAACTTGCTCCTATGTAATAGACTAGGAATTTTAAAAACGAATGTTATTAGAGATAACTGTTCATAAGGATAAAATTAATTTTTAAATTCTTTTAGTAGTAAGAGACAAAAACAGAATGCTTTCCAATTATGAATTTATACAAGAACAAAAATTATAAGTCGTTGTAGTGGTTTCTTAAAACAAAAACTTTTATATACAAACTTTTTAAAAGGTTTTTAAGAAAAAATTTTGGTACGCTAATTTAAAGTTTTTATTATTGTTCGAATAAAAATTAAATTTACAAAAAAAAAATATTGAGCCGTTTCGGAAATATCGAATTTTCAAAAAACGAAAAAAATAGATTTTTTTTTATAAAAATTCAAAAAATATTTATTTTAAAGTTTTTAAATGCAATTTACTATTTGAGACTTTTTAGAAGCTTCTCTATAAAAAATTTCATTAAGATCCGTTATGTGGATAATGTGAAATTCGAAAAAATGGTTCTATGGTAGGTACAAGCTGTAATATCTTAATTTAAAATTTTTCGTAAAAATTAATTGGAAGAAAAAAAAATTTATCAAAATTCTAGGCGCCGTTTTCGAGAAAAATACGATTTTTGAAAACCATTTTTTTTAATTTTTTAGCATTTGTATGGTAGGTACCTTTATTTTTAGGTAAAATAAATTTTTTTTCTCACATCTCGTAGATTATATTGAGAAACTTTTATTTATCCAGTTTAAAAAGAAATCTAGCATGGGATTTTCGAAATATTGAGTTTTGAAAAAAAAAAAGAATTTTAAGTTTTTTTTTTTAAATCCAAAAAACTTTTTTTTTGAAAATTTGAGTACACAATTAAAATATTCAAATTTTTAGGGAGCTTTAGCAAAAAAATAATGATCAAAATCGGTTGTACCGTTTTTGAGAAAATCAAAATAACCATTTTTCGGAAAAGTTTTTTCTACCATTACCTAGCTATAACTAAATGAATTTTTTTTGTATTTTATATTTAAAATCTGTCGAACAGGTTTTGAGAAAAAAAAATATTTATAAAATTTCGAAAAAATTCGTATGGCAGGAACCGTTATTTTTGGTATTTTTGGTTTAAAAAAAAAAGAAAAAACGTGTGGGGGAAAAAAATTAAAAGTGATATCTACCAAGTTTGAAGAAAATCGGCCTAGCCGTTTAGCCTGTAGTCAAACAGACAGACAGACAGACAGAATTGCGAGACCCACTTTTTAAGTCTTCGCTATCATCGTAATGTCAACTTTAATCAAAATCTCGAGTTCGATTTTTTTTTTACGAATGCATAACTTGCCTTATAGTACCTATAAGTCGCAAGTAAAAAGAGGTTAAAAACGAATAACGAGAATGAAAACATTTTGAAGATGCTTTTAAAATTCTATCAACATACTAATTGTGGTTGAATTGTGATGTAAAAATATCTGAAAGAAAGTTCGAACTGGGATTTGAACATAATTGAGCATAATTGCGCGGAGAAGTATTGCATTTCTTCTTAACACATAAACGAACAACCCGCAATGCTATTGAAAGCTTTTTAAGCTTTCTTTGGCTAACAGAATTTCTAAATTGTACTGTTATTATATCGGGTTTTTCAATAAGAGCGCTACAAAAGTTTTTTTTAAATAAAACAAAAACGGTTTTGGATATCAATGAAATTCTTTATTCCTGTGAAAGTACGTTCGATCCCGTTATGTATGGAACTCGATTTCTTTTGCATGGTCACCATGGGCACGCTTGCAGAAGTCCAGACGCTGAACCCAATTTTCGACGGTTTTCAAACATAAATCGGCCGATACTGCTGCAATTTCACGTTCGATATTCGTACGAAGTTCATCAATCGTCGCTGGCTTGTTGGCATAGACCAGACTTGACGTAGTCCCACAGGAAATAGTATACGGGCACTCCTTTGTCTCACTGGTACGGGAACATTTTGTACTGTGCCTGTGGATTCAAATTTTTCCACCAGACGCTCAATTGTTGATCTACTAGGACGATTATGACGACCATAAATTGGACGTAGCGCTCTTAACGTTGAGGCCACTGACTCCGAATATGGGTAGTAAATTTTAATAATTTCGACTCGTTGTTGGCTCGTATATCTTTCCATCATGAAATGGCAAACCTTACTGAAGAGAAATGTCAAAAGAACGGCAAGAAATATGGCGTCGTTTGCTGTCTCTGTTGAAAAACCCTTTATATGTATAACAGTTACAGTTTGGAAGCTATTTACGTATATTGATAACAAAAGAAGACCAAGAATGGGCCCTTAAGGGACTCCAAAAACATTTAGCAAGAAATCTTATAAATTCTCACCAACCAGGACAGTTTGTTTTCTGTTAACTTGTAAGATTGTATTACATCTTATGTAGAATCACTGACCGTGTCATCAATGACGTTTAATAAAACTGTAATACAATTGAGCTTTACACGTAATGTTTCAGAGTGAGCGCATTTGTTTTCTAGCAAAATAGGCCCTGATGATTTGTCCTTGTTTTTAGGACTTTTTCAAATTTTTTTGACAGGAAAAGCAAAACTTTTGCATGAATAAAATGTTTGCCAGATTCCAAGCCACTAAAGAAATGATCTATAATTTTTTCTAAATATTTTTAACCTGTATCGCTTTGAGAAATTTAAAGCTTTATCGCGTTTCTCAGGTTTTAGCTGTATACTATGTATATACAAATGGCTTATTTTAAGTGTTTTAATTTTAGCTTTTAAGACCACGTTAGTATCGATACAAGTGCCATTTTATAGGTGTGAAAACCTAATTCAAATCGGCTAATGGTTTTAAATTGTATTGAATAAAGACTTCCTCCTCCAAATACAACCTGAAACAGTGTGTAACGAAAAGTTTGAAAAATAATAAGTCTAACTCCGTTTTTCGTGCAAAAATTGTAATGTAGAAATTTTTGTTTCACTTGTGCTTTCTTGTTTGTAGGTAAATAGAAACATACATATGTCCTGACACGAAAGACCTCAAACTCTCTCTCCGTCCGTCCAAATGTTTTGATTCTTTTTAAATGTGTTATATGGGTGGAAAAGGTATCCTTATATTCATTTTGTTTAACTTGAAACAACGAGTAAAGTTTACAGATGAAATTCTTTGACGTACAGAAAAAATACTATATAAGTGGCCTTATACTTCTTAAACAAAGGATTCAACACAGATCTTTCCGTATGGGCTACATGACGAATTTGCTTGTAGAGAGTCGACAAAAGACTTTACTTACGTATAGATAGATACCTACTTTACCAAAGTTGAGGGAATTCTTCGATTCATGTATGTCAATTTGAGCAATGAAAAGGTTATTTAAATTGTTGTTTCAGTTCTGAACGTTATAAATGTAGTTCCTTTGCCTGACAAGCGTAACAAATTGCTAATATTATTTATTTCAAGGGTTGATGAATTTTCTTTATCATTTTTGCGAATATATGTATATAACGATGATATTTATTAGTGTTTGTTTTATTTAGATTTTCGTTTTTGAAAACTTTTCTAGTTTACTTAAAAGAACAATGGCCACCAAGAATGTTTGATATACTCGTAAAAAGGTAATTTCTTTGGGAATTTAGGGTCTAAGATGAAAGAATTTCTTTTTTATTTGAAAAGGTTTTACCTAGGATAATTTGCTTTGTTATTCTAATAAATCAAATAAGAAGTTTTAAGGGGGAAAACTTAAAGACTGCAATATACACAAACATAAAAGGTATACTTTCAGGCGATTTAAATTTCTAAGTTATGATTTATCATTCTAGTCACTATGGCAGAGCCAGCATCGAAAGGATTCCTTGAATTAATGAAACAAAAATTCGGTTCTTTGTTTTATGGAACTTGAAGTCTTACCTTTGTATTGAATAATAACGAAAACAACTTTTTAATACTATTAGCATCAACTTACCTAAAAAGAGAAAAAAAAATAAAAAAAAATTAGTAAAGTTAAATTATTTTGTATTATGCATTTATTAATTTTATGAAAATTTGGGAAAATATCATAGAGTTCAGGTGTAGACAAATTTATAAATGTTAAGTTCAAGTTAAGCTAATTTTTTTTATTTATTAATAATTTTCACTAATTCACTTTTCAACAAATTAGGATAAGACGTATTAAAAAAAAAAAATTAATCAAATTTACGATCTTTGTAGAATCTCAATACAACCCTGTTTACAAAAGTCAACATTTAGATCTTAATGCAAAAATTGATTAATCAATCCCGGGCAAAATCTAAATGTGCTACTGCTTATCTACGCCTTTTAGACATTTAAGTGGCTTAAGTTGTACGGAGGTACGGCTTTAAATCTATAAAATCTGAACCAGACTTTCGAATTTGATAAGCTTTCTAATCCTTTTAGATTTCTTCAAAGCCTTTGATAAGGTTGACCATTCAATTTTATGTGAAAAAACTTCTTCGTTTCTTTAACATTTCGGCTTGTGCTTTTAAGTTTTTATCTTCCTAACTTGCTGGACATAAAACATAGTAAAATGACAGTCTTGTCTGATCTTCTTCCTCTATCGGGTGGTGTACCACAAGGTTCTATCCTCTGTCCTCTCTTGTTCTCTCAAATATTGCTCTTAACAAATGTATGCCGCTGACATGCAATTGTTTTTAAGTTGCCCTTGTTTACGATGATCTCGAACACATTTCACGTCGTCCCTTCTAGCTAAATAGTCTTATGTGAAATCCCAAAAAAGTCAATTTATTTTGTGATTTTCTAAAAAAAATAAACTGTCGATGTTTCCTACTTTTCCCTTGTGATCTTTCAAAACACACAAGTGAAGTATGTTGGAACTGCTAAACCGCACTTTAACATGTAATCACCACATAAACAATGTAGTGGGTAAAACATATGCAATTCTTCGAGTTTAGTGGGCAGCACAGTTCTTAGCCCATCTGAGAGTTCGAATGCTACTGGTGAAAACGCCTAATCGTACCAACCCTAATTTATGGCTGTGAAATTTATTCACATTGTAACTCTGCTAGCGGGAGAAAACTTAATGCAATGTTCAATTTTCTAACACGCTAATTTTTAAACTTCATAGTATTTCAAATTTGTCTAAGTGTATCCTCAATTGGACTTTCGAAAATTTTCTTAGGTATTGCGCCGTAACCATGCTCATCATTCTTCCGAAATTTTTTAAACGCGGCTGATAAATCAAACTTTCTGCATGAAAGTCAAACACATATTATAGACATTACTCAATAAAGGTCATAGGTTATTTTCATATTGACAGCTGTTTCCCGCTCAAAATCTTGACAGAAAGTCCATATCATACCTCCGCTGAGCTTTAGGCTTGAACAACGCTGGGAAACAGTGCGTTTTTTGAAAAAAAGTTTTGGCCGAAATGAAGCATCTACCGTTCCTGCTGTACACAAGTTTGTACAAAAAGTTCGTGAGACTGGTACGTTAGTCGACAACACCCATGGTCCCGTCTTCGCTCGGTGCGCACAGGCGAGAGCGAGAATGTGGCTGCTATAGCAAACTAAATTCACCAACATCAACTCGCCATCGATCTCAACAGCTCAACATTTCACGCACTAGCCTGAGGAGAATTCTTCAGAAAGATCTCCCCCTCGACGGGTTTCACCTTGTCGTGGTGGGGGGGCTTACGCCTATCCTCCTGCTGTGAAGCATCAGCAGGTGGACTAGGTAACTAAGAAAACCCAGCAGGGCGTTTAGGGACAGTCAGGATTGAGACGATATGGGATGGTTAGGTTTCTGGTGACATGCCTAAGCCGGAAATTTAATGCATCCCGTAGTATTGATCTTGGTTGGTAAGGTTGGGTGGGACCGTAGGGTCTCTGGCTGCTTAGGTGGCTGGGGGTCTGAAAGTCCTACCAAAAAAAGGAGTATATGTGTTGGAATTGAGTTAAATTGGCATGGTTCTCATTGGGACACGAGACCAATGAGAACCTTTTGATTGATCTTGATGGTAGTTGGGGTGGGACTGTGGATTCTTGACTGGGCATGCAGTTGGGGGTCCTAGGTCTCACCTAAAAGGCAGTTAGATTAGTAGCGTCCTTGTCCGTTCGCGGATGAGGATTCGAAAGTTTTTCTGGAAGGATGTAGAGGAGTTTAAGGATTCCTGGGGTGTAAGAGGTGTCAGAAGTGGCAGATGTGGCAGTAATGTCGTATCTGTCGGAAGGTTCAAGAGCTGTCAGAAGTGTCTGGCATGTCTTGTTGCTGGACTACTGTTGAAGGTTGCTCACTATATACATGAGGCTTGGTGGCATGTCTCCCGTGTGTACCATGCGTAATTCCCAAGCGATCGTGTGGTGAGTGACTTTTGATGGTGGGTCTGGTGGTTGGATGTGTCAGAGGGGTCTTGCATGTCTGATTGCTGGACTACTGTTGAGGGTTGCTTACTATATACATGATGCTTGGTGGCATGTCTCCCGTGTGTACCATGCGTAATTCCCAAGCGATCGTGTGGTAAGTAACTTTTGATGGTGGGTCTGGTGGTTGGATGTGTCGGATGTTGGAAGTTCTTCGGCTGACCGAGCATGGTCGGAGTTCTTCAAAGGTTTTAAACGGTTTAAAAGGTATCAAGAGGTGTCAGAAAGGGATTGGGGTTCCGGGTACTTGTACCTGGCGTCCTTCGTTAATAGCGTGAAGTGGAGCGTCATCCAGAGTTCTTCGGAACAAAGACCGGGGCTTCACCCGTGTGAACCGTAAGGGGATCAAAAGACAGGAGCGTCTCTCCTTGCCCACCAACTGGTGGCTAAAGACCGGGGCGTCACCCGTGTGAACCGTAAAAGGGGATCTAAAGACTAGAATACGCATGAGTTGTTCGTTGACCGCCCTCAACTTACTTTCTCAATATGTGTATCCTAGGGTTGCTAGGCCCAGGGTTTTGCAGTAACCTATCTGGAAGTGACTGATTCATATCCATTAACCCCGAAGCTGAGTAGGAATTAGGCCATGTCCTCTTTTCCGCAATCGCCTAGGGGGGATTTGATGACGTTGCGAGGCTCCACCGGTAGCCTTATACTGGTACCACGGGTGATAGTGCCCGGGATTTTGAGAACAATAGTGTACATCTTCGGGTGTGTCAGTTCTCTTTTTCCTGCTATCTTGAGGTCGGCCGCCTAGTGGGAGATCGTGGTGGCGTGGTTTACTCCAAATGCGGAAACGAATGGTATTCAGGATTCTTTTCTTGGGTTCAAGAGGCGTTGGTAGGTCTCGTCTTAAAACAAGAGATGTGCATATGCTGCAACATATCACAACTTTGTTACCGAAGTAGCTTGCTACGGAGGGGTTAATGGCTAGGACTTAATCTGGCTCCAATGGTGGTAGGCCACCCGTGGGGTAAAACCTTTAGCTGGTAAGAATCCACGTAAAACTAAGGTTCATTCATTCTTCAGAAAGATCTCAAATTATTTGCTTACAAGGTCCAATTGACTCAGCAGTTGAAGGCGCACGACCATCCGGTTCGTTATCGCAGTTTGGGCCTTCCTTAGTGCAGCTTGAATTAGACAACGATTTTGGGAACAAAATCATCTTTTCCAACGAGGCGTGTCCTGACGGGTACGTTAACAAACAAAATTGCCGCGTCCAGAAGCCTATGTATATCCACAGAGACTGACAGTTTGGTGCGGATTGTGGATTGGTGGCATCATTGGACCATTTTTTTTTTTTTTTTTTCAAAATGAGGCTGGAAAAACGTTTCGGTGATAGGTGGGCATTACAGAGCCATGTCAACCGACCGTTTTTTTTACTAAAATTGAAGACATGGATTTGAACAACCACTGGTTCATGCAGGATGGAGCATCGTGCGGCACAGCTCATGCCGCAATCGATCTTTTGCACACTAAATTCCCAATTCGTGTTATCAGTCGTCTTGGCGATGTCAATTGACCTATTTGGAATTTTTTTATGGAGTACTGTGAAGGACCGATGTTATGCCAACAATACGGAAACGATTCAAACATTTAAGGTCAATATCATCAAAGCAGTCCGTAAGCTACAGCCCGAAACCATCAAAAAGGTCTTGCAAAATTTGAGTGACAGACTGCGCTGCTGCGAAGCCAGCCGAAGCAGCCACTTGAACGAAGTTGTGTTTTATAATTAATGGGAATGTTTGCTCTTAGTAATAAAACCACAATACATGGAAAAAAATTAATTTTGTCCCTTTTATTGTATTTTTAAAAAGATACTTGTATTTGGCCCACCTTCTATGAGCTACATATCCAACATTTCCCAAAATGGCAATCAAGAATATTGATATATATGAGAATTTTATTATACTATCCTACCGAACAAATACAGAGGTACGTGTTTTCTAACAATTCGTTCACATAAAATTGTTTGCCACGCCCCTTTTTTATGTAAAATGCTGTTTTCGTTTCGTTTTAAACAAAGACCTGATAATCCAATCGCTTCTTGAGATAGAATTTTGGCTTTATGACTTTCAACTTTAAACCATTAGTTTGCTGGGTGTCGACAATAATGGAGAGGACCTTAAATTGACAAACACTATAGGAGGATTTTTCCCTTACTGACAAGAGTCAATGTTAGTTAGACTTATACAAATACTTTTTTCTTTCTTTTAAGTAGGCAGCAGCTGGAAAATAATTTCAGATCTCTGACAGCTCAACGACCTAAGAATTCCGATACAGACTTATAATTAATGTTAAACAAAATATGTGCAAATGTAATTACATAACTTCTATCGTACTATTTAATTAATTAAACGTAAAATTTGTAATACAACTTATTCCTTAAAATCACTCTTAAGAACAAAGAGCATTGAAACCGAATATTCAATGTTAATTTCCATATTCACATCTCATTCCTATGGAACTCCCAAATTTCAAATATTAATGATGGCACATATGGTTTTCATAATTTCCTGTCATGTGTGGTTATACCTCCTGCCACCTACTCTACTCTGATATCAACTCAAAATATCATCTATACGTAGGAACCACAATCGCAACGCATTGAAGCTTCAAACATCATTAACAACAAATTAACCACTTCGTTGAATCCAGATAATTGGTTTCAAATTTTCAGGATAACTCATTATTTTTCCCTTTAAAACAAAGCCATGTTACGTAAAATAGAAAATAAGAAAAATATATAACAAATCAGGATGCCAATATTTTGTAACTAATTAACCTCAATTGTCCCGTGCCAATTAGAGTTTTCAATAAAACAAAAAAACTACGCACACAACCTCAATCAAATGGTGTCCAATTCTCAAAATTTAAAATTAAAATATTATCAGTAAAAAAAAATTGACAATAACGACTCCCATTCAATTACAAAATATTTATTATGTAGGTCATCCTGAGTCCTCTGGAATTTATAAATTGCTATATTTTTATACCATAGTTCTCTCTCGTGGAAATATCACGCTTCAAATATCAGAAGTAAGGGCCAGAGATGAATTATATCCGTGGCCGATATTTTCTAAAATTACTCGGCCCTAGACTCCCGTTGTGTATACAGAGTGTCCCCTAATTCGTCAAGGATTTTTTGCGATACGATTTTTGGGTATATTCTAAAAAAACAAGCACGTTCAATAAAATGGGTGTGTCTCTAATGTTTCATTTTTCGGGGATTTTAGAAAAGACCTTCTTTCGTCTATCGGGTCGGTGTAGACTTAAATTCTAGAAAAATTATGTCAAAATTGGAGATACATCCATATTGTAGAGCCATTTCGTTCTTACAATATGGCCAAGAATCATATCCTATAATATTCTTGATGAATTAGAGTACACCCTGTATAAGCCGAATGGCATCAGCGGATGGTGTGGGTGGATATCCTTTTTCCTGTATCTATTTCAACATTCACAATGTGTATACACTGTGCAATTTGTACAGTTGGTCATTAAAACTGATACCTAATACTTTCTTTCATTTTTTTAAATCTCTCCACACAGAGAATGATATTTTGGTTTGGTAGAATTTTGTATCATGGGGACATAGCAGTGTAACATAAAACGGTGATAGATATAAAAAAAAACATCATTAACCACAAAAAAAGCAAATAATTAAAACTCCTTATACAAGGACATTGTGTCCGATTTCGTTGTTGCTGTGTTCTCTTTATGGTTTCCATGGACGCTTTCTATCTGTCTTTGAATATATCGTTCTTCTAAGACCATGGTACTTTATATTATAAATAAAATAGTAAGAAGAAATCCGATTCGGAAGTACTTAAGTGAGAAAGGACTTTCAACCAACAATAGAATATAATTATTTCACTTTCCTATTACGCCGGAGATTGAAGTTTTCCTCATAGTTGAAGCATAATGTCTGTGGAGGAAATTAAGTTGTTTTGTTGTTGTATTGATGCAAAATAAATTGGTTTTATGATTGTGAATTCTTCTTCTACGAAAAGGCTTAGTTTTCACTGCAAATCATCATCATTGGCTCGACAACCGGGTTCCGGTCCTGGCCTCTTTCAACAAGTCTCTCCACCTATCCCGGTCTCGAGCCGACGCCATCCAGTTGCGCACCCCAAGGCTTCGGGCGTCCTGGTCTACGCCATCTCTCCAGCGCAAGCATGGTCTACCACGCTGTCGTCTACCATAGAATGTACCACAAAGAACTTTCCGAGCAGGTTCCTCTTCGCTCATGCGAGCTAGGTGCCCTGCCCACCGGAGTCTACCGAGCTTAATTTTTGTCACAATATCTGCTTCTAGGTAGATTGCGTATACAATTCATGATTGTACCGTTTCCGGAATCGTCCTTCCTCACATATGGGGCCAACAATTCTCCTTAAGACTATTCTCTCGAACGCAGCTAAGAGGTCGGAGTGTGAGTACTGGCAGTACCATGGTCCTGTACAGCAGCAGTTTTGAAGTTATGGTGAGATTTCTGGATTTGAAGAGCTTTGACAGACTATAGTAGGCTCTGTTGGATTTGAGAAGCCGCCCGCGTATTTCTTCTTCTATATTGTTATCGGCTGCTACTATTGACCCAAGGTATATAAAGGATTGCACCACTTCCGCTACCTTGATTGTTTGACCAACTGTTCCTCTCGCATTTGACGCCACCATGTATTTTGTTTTACCTTCACTAATGTGCAGACCCAGATTTTGTGCCGCCTGCTCGATCTGGATGAAGGAATTGTGTACAGCTTGTTCGGTTCTTTCGATGATGTCGATGTCGTCTGCGTAAGCCAGTAAGTGGCTGGACCTGTTGACGATGGTCCCTCTTGTTGCCGTGCCAGGGTCACGGATTGCTTTCTCCAACGCCAGGTTGAAGAGGAGGCAGGCCAAACCGTCCCCTTGTCGGAGTCCATTAAAGATGTTGATTGGTCTGGATAGCAATCCGGCTATTTTTACTTGGCTTGTTACGTCGGTCATGGTCAATCTACATAGTCGTGTCAATTTATTTGGGATGCCGAATTCTCTCATGGCTTTGTAAAGATCTACCCTGGCTATGCTATGATAGGCGGCCTTAAGGTCTATAAACAGATGGTATGTTGGGATGTTAAATTCTAGACATTTTTCCATCGCCTGCCTAAGGGTAAAGATCTGAACAGTTGTTGATTTACCTGGAATGAAACCACACTTATATTGTCCGATGACGGTTTTAGCGTATGGGGTTATCGGGTCTTGTAGGATAGAGGAGAGTATCTTATAGGCGGTACTCAACAACGTGATACCTCTATAATTGCTGCACGTTGTGACATATTCCTTCTTACGTATGGGGCATACTATGCCTTTTCGCCAGTCTTCTGGCATTTCTTCCTGCTCCCATACGTGTACTATAATATCATGAATTGCTTGATGTAAGGCTGGCCCGCCGTGATGAAATAATTCAGCTGGTATGCCATCGGCTCCCGGGGCTTTGTTCTGTTTAAGCCGGCCTATAGCCTTCTCAACCTCTTCTATGCTTGGTGGCGCAACATAGGGTATTCTTCTTGAAGTAGTGGAGCCTCCACTTCTGTAGTGAGCTGACCATTTAGCAATTCATTAAAGTACACTTCCCATCGCTCCAGTATGCTTTCAGGATCGGTGATCAGATTTCCCTCTCCGTCCTTGCAATATGTGCAGCGTGGTGTGTACTGCGTCATGTTTCGGACGGATTGGTAGAACTTCCGCGCCTGGTGCGGACTTCGCTCTCGGCTATTTTCTATTTCATGGATTAGGTTCTTCTCCCAGACCGGTTTTTTCTTTGTCTGTGAAGCCGTTTTTCTGTTCTTCTGAGCTCTTTATATTCCTCTTCGCGTGCCCGCGTTCTATGAGATTGCTTCATTGCTCGGTACGCAACATTCTTACGTTCAGTCGCTAGCTTGCATTCATCATCCTAATGACAGTATTTTTAAGACGTATCCACTTCTCATTTACGCCCAGCATACTGGCTCCAGGACTTACTCTCCCTAAATCAGGTGTTTCTAGGGCGAGTCCTAACGCATTACCAAAGGCGTTACTGGTGTTTTTATTGCGCAGGGCAGCCGTGTTGATTCGAACCTGATCGGCGGATGCAATGCGTCTTCGCAAGGCAATCCGCCCTCGGAAAACCATACCAACAAGATGGTGATCCGAGTCGATATTGGCACCTCGGTACGTTCGTACCGTCATCAAGTTCATGTAGTGGCGACGGTCTATCAACACGTGCAAACTATGGGTGCCTGCGTAATGCCTGAATACCGGCTCCCGACCTATTTTCGTGTTCAAATCCCCAAGGATGATTTTAACATCATACCTTGGACAGGCTCTCGACTTGTTCGTAGTAAGTCTCTTTTTCTTCGTCTGAGGACTCCTCCGTAGGTCCGTGAACGTTAATGAGGCTGATGTTCGTAAATTTGCCTCGCACGCGAAGGGTGCATAGCCTTTCGCTTATAGCGTTAAAGCCGATGATAGTAGACTTCATTTTTCCGCTGACTAGGAAGCCTACCCCGAGCACATGGTGTTTTGTATGACAGCTGTAATATACGTCATATTCTTTCTTCTGTAAAACACCATTCCCTGTCCATCTGATTTCTTGGATTTCACTGCAAATAGGAGTTAAAAATAAGCTAACAGAATTGGAAAATAATTGTTTAATGTCGTAAGCGATATACCTACTCTTGAAGACGCTAATTACAATCCAAAATCTAAAAACCAAAAAAATCATAAATCTAATATGGAATATGGAAGAACTCGATTTAATGACAATCGGTAGCGCCTTTTAATATTTCACTTAAAGGGTGGTTAAATTTTAAGGGCCGATGTTGAATGTGAACCACACCTAAACGTCAAGTTTTTTTCTGCATTTCATTTGACATTTCTCAATTTCGGACTAACTCAATTTGAACCATGGAAAGATACACAATCGAGCAACGCGTTTAAGTTATTCAGGCTTATTATGAAAATGGGCGTTCAAGTCAAAATGCATATCGTGCACTTCGTGATTTTTTCGACCCATTTAATCGTTCAAATGTGCGTACAATCGGAAAAATCGTGCAAAAATTTGAGCAAACCGGGTCTGTAGGAGATGTGAAAACACCAGAGCATGCTCGTACAGCTCGTACTGCGGAAAATATTGCTGATGTTCGCGATAGTGTGCCTGTAGATCCGTCCACCTCAACTCGTCGTCGTCCCCAACAATTGCACCTCTTACGCTCGTCGTTGATGAACATAATTATGCATAAAGACTTGCATTTACACGCTTACAAGGTGCAACTGACTCAAGAACTAAAGCCTCTTGACCATATTTCAAGCGTCGTCAATGGTCAGAATGGTGGCAAGAAATGGCAACAGTGGATGATCAATCTTCAGTGATGAGGCACATTTTCACCTCAGTGGATTCGTCACTAAGCAGAATTGCCGCATTTGGGCGAATGATAACCCAAGAGTGATTGCCGAAAAACAAATGCACCCACAAAGAGTGACTGTTTGGTGCAGTTTATAGGATGGCGGCATCATCGGGCCGTATTTTTTTCCAAAATGAGGCCGGTCAGGCAGTTACTCTGAATGGTGTTCGTGAGATGGTAACGAACTTTTTATGGCCCGAAATGGAAGATATGGATGTGGACGACATCTGGTGTCAACAGGACGGTGCCACTTGCCACACAGCTAACGAAACAATGGCTCTTTTGCCCGACAAATTCAATGGCCGTGTTATCCCACGTGGTGGCGATCTCAATTGGCCGCCAAGATCATGTGATTTGACACCGTTGGACTTATTTCTTTGGGGTTATTTAAAAGAAAAGGTGTACGTCGATAAGCCAGCAACAACTCAAGAGCTAAAGGATGAGATAATTCGGCAAATTAACGGCATATAGCCTCAATTATGCCTCAGCGTCATCGAAAATTTGGACCATCGGATGGAGGTGTGCCGCCGAGGTCGCGGGGCCATTTGACCGATATTTTGTTCCATACACAATTTAAGCATTCCATATTATAATAATAAAAAGAAATGACAATAATTTCCTAAATAATTTGTGTTTTATTCAAAATCAACATCGGCCCTTAAAATTTAACTACCAATTATAAAAGCAATTTTTGACATCTTTGAATTTCGGGCGACTCCATCAGGACGCACGTGCCTCACTTCCATCAAGAACACTTCTTTGTTATGAGAGCACCAGCACAGCCACGCCTCGCAAATTTCTTTTCCATAAAAATCTAATGTATCATGAATTTCTTCGAATTCCCAATTCGTAAATAGTTGATTTTTTTTTGTATCCGTGTGTCGTTCCTTCCCCGTCCGATAAAATACGCAAAACGCAAAACACGCAGTTGAAATGAAAATATTAATTCAAAAATATTTGTTCCTTCCCTTAAAAATTTATGAATAACCGAGTGCTTTATCAAATTCTTCAACTCCGAGTTGTTAAACAATTTACTGTCGACAAAAAAAAAAAAAAAAAAAAAAAACAATCTTAGCATGAACAAATGTTTTTTTTTCATCTAATGTCTTACTTATTACTTACGCTAATGCATTGTGTTAAGATGTTTATGCTAATGAGCTAGATTTTTTTTAGGTACGAGAAGGTGTACACATACATATAATAAACAGACGTAACAGATACAAAACATAACCTTTACAAAAAAGTCTACAACGAAGTTGCAAGATATTGCTCTATAAGTCAAAATTTCCGGATGATTAAGAGAAGACATTATTTTGAAAGAACTTAGGAAATATTCAATGAAAATAACAAAATGGCTCCAAGGACATGGTTGTTTAAATTTAAAACTTATTTTTATGAAATCTTATTTTGTTATTAATGAATAACGTTTTGAAAAACAAATAAAATTTTGGAAACTTCAGAGGCTTATGGAAATAAAGCTCTATCTTAAATTAACATGTTGTTAATTCAAACATTAGACAGTATTTTACGGATATAAGAAAACATAATTATTTTTATTTTATTTTCGACAGCTAGTAAGGAACCTTAATCGAGCATTAACGAAGAGGATTTGCCACTTCCTCGCAAGATGCATTACTCGTGCTTAGGTGCGAAACATACTACAAAACACGGTTATAAAAAATTTCTTTTTTATGCACATATAACTTATAGAATAAAAATTTAACAGCCGTATCTAGAAGATTTTCTTCAGCTGTTTTGTAACATCATTTGGAAGAAACCATGTTTAAATCTGTAAAATAAAGAAAAGACACATGGAAGACCAACCCCGCCACAAAGAAAAGATCTAAAAATTGGGATACTTCCGCAAGGTAAAGTATTTTTTTTTTAATATCCCCTAATAAATTTAAAAGAAGAATCATTTCAGCGCACGGATTCTCCTCTAAAATATTATTGAAGATAAAATTTCAATAATCGAGAGTATAGATACAAACACGTCAAAAGCTAAGCAAGAAGCGTGGAAGGAAAGTCTCTGCTTTTACATAATTAGGATGGACCAAATACAAGTTTCCTTTTAAAAATACAATAAAATTAACAAAATTAAATTTTTTCCATGTATGATGATAAGAGCAGTTCTAGACGGTGCTTTCTCTCTAGAAGATATAGAATCAACGTTTGGGGCCCTTAAAGATGAGAAAGTTGCTGGTGTGAATGGTATTCCGGTTGAGTTTTATAAATACTGTACTATCATGCTCAAAGAACTTCTTGTAACGCTTTATAGTAAAGTAATTGAAGGTGATCTTCCTCCAGAAAATTTCCCAAAACACAAAAAAGGTTGCATCAAATTATAGAGGAATCTCTTTTCTAAACACATCATATAAAATATTTACTACGATGTTGCATAAGCGATTTCTGGAGTGGATTGAGAAACTGTTGAAATAATTTCAAGCTGACTTAAGATCAGGGTACTCAATAATAATTGATAACATCTTCATTTTCAGGAGTTTAGTAGGAAGCTTTGTTAACCAGGGAAGAAAATTGTATGTATTCTTCATCGATTTTAAAGCGGCTTTTGACTCAATCGACGGAGACACTTTATTTTGCAAACTGTATAGTCTGGAGTTGTGTCTGAAGTTTGGAAGCGTTCTCAAGGAATTGTACAGAGGAAAACAAAGGCTGCAGTGTGGACCGGAGCGGAACTTTCCGATTGGTTTGCAACTACATTGGGAGTGAGGCAGGGCTGCAAATTAGGCCCCACTTTGTTTGCGCTCTTCATTGACGATCTGATCTATTACCTTCCTGGTGGGGTTGATTTCGCAGAGGTGCTTATTAAGGCATTGCTATTTTCAGATGATATAGTCATTTTTGCGTATTCTGCAGAGACATTACAACTCATGATAAATAGGGTATACCATAAGACTAAAGTGAAGAATCAAATGCATCGAATGAAAAATTGAACTTCAATGGCGTAGACATAGAAATTTTTATACTCGTACAAGTACTTGGGCATTATTTTCTCAAAAAACGTGAGTATAGAAAAGCATTTTAACGAAAAAGTTCAAAAGGCAAAAACTGCAATTAATATTTCGTGGAAAAACTGCTTTGCGAGCAAACACATAGCTTATAGCAATAAATTTAAGGTATTTGAAGCAGTTTCTGAAAGTATACTTTTGTATAGTTCGCAAGTATGGGAAACAAGTATCACCAAACACGCCAAACTATGCCATTATGTTAGAAATCAGACTTTTACCTTTATACATAAAAACTCTAAGGCTGCAAGCGGACTATCTACTGAACTTCTTTAAAATGCCTGAATCCCGCTTTGTCAGAAAAATAGTTTTGAAAGTTATACAAAACCAAAATAGCTGGTACAGAGTGGTTATGCCTTGCAGAAGGATGCAATTTAAAATTAAATAAAAATTTATCAACCAGTAAGGCCCTCCTGTATAAAGTTATATCAACGGTAGATGGAAATTGCAGAGCTGAATTTGTAGCGGAAGTTTCTGGTTCCTTGTTTAGAACAACTAACAGTAGGCTGAACCACAACCTTTTTATTGTGATAGCATGTAAAATGAATTTATTTTAATTGTCAATCTGGCCGGTGGCAAATGCCATGCTATACTGATTTTTTGTAAATAAATAAAAATAAGTAATGTAATGTTAGTCAAGTCACGTACTAAGAATCTTATCTAAAATCTGGTAAGATCAAATATTTCCATTAGTTATGGGACACAACATCAATCAACAATCAAGTGGCTGCCTCGGCTGGCTTCGCAGTATCGCGTTGTGGACCTTGTAAGCGAATAATTCGAGACTTTTCTGCAGAATTTTCGATGGCCAGTCGATGTTGTTGAATACAGTCTCACTCTCTAGCATACCAGTCTCACGAACTTTTAGCACAAACTTACGTACAGCTGGCGCGGTAGGTGGTTCATTTAGGCCAAAACTTCTTTTCAAAAAACCCACTGTTTGGGTTACACAGCACTCACTTTAGAAATAAGTTTTCCATTTTTCCCAACGTTGTTCAAGCGTAAAGCGACTCATTTTGTTTCGCGGAGTTATAATACTCACTTTCTGTCAAGATTTTGAGCGGGAAACAGCTGTCAGTGTCAAAATAACCTATGATTTAAGAACAAACCACTTGATGGCCCACCCTGTATTTTCTATATCTCAATTGTTGTCATTTTATTTCGTCGAAATATCCCAAAAAAAAATTACTTACAAATTTAAAACATGTCAATTGATATGTCAAAATAAATTTTAAAGCATTAAACCCGGTAGATGGCGTTCAAGTTAAGAGACCTTTAAGTAACGTTACTTAAATATGAAAAATGATTATAAATACCGAATTTATACTTAGTAGTTTGAAGACATTTTAAAGTTAAGCACCCTTTAAAATTCCTTTATCGATTCAGCTGAAAGCATACAAGGAATTTTCTTCAGCACTTGATAATTTTTTGGTTTTGTACCAGTAAGTGTTGTTCCTCTGCTCTAATCTCCGTAGAACACCCGTATAATCTGAGTGTGGTCGCATTCGATAATACTCGGTGCTGCCGGGGTCTTTTTTAGCAAAACTTTATATGAATATTTAAACCAAGCAAAAAAAAAAATGATTTCGGAAAATTTCCATATTTGACAACTTTTCATTTTCTATAAGTTATTTTTTTTTCTATTAAATTTTAAAAAAAAAAAACGTATGCTTAAAACTGATCTTCTTTCTCCTCATCGTTTCCTTAATATCGTACTTTCAACCAAAAAAATGCCATCATTGATTTTTTTGTGTAAGTAGGTAAGAGTAAATCTTATTAATAATGGCAGATTGAGCTGAAGGGAATAAAAAGCCACTGAACACACATATTCTACAATTAAGGAGAAAATTGTCATCCACATATAATCCACACCACATAATAAAAGAGGAAAATCGTTATCAAGTTTCTTTTATTCGTGTACAGCGCCATTATTTCCCATCATTTAAGATTTAATTTGGATTAAGTTTTCGATCCATGAGTTGAACAATCGGTTTAGAGTTGAATTGAAATTAAATGAAGAAAGTGTCTGTTTATAAAAAAAAAATCAAAAAACAAACAAAATATATTTAAACGCGAGTACTGTGTCTATCCATCAAATCTAAGGGTCAAGTTGGCCTCAACACTGTTGTTTCTGTTTTGGGTTGCCATGCAACTGCACAAACAAAAATATTAGCATGTTTTAGAATATTTGTGCCCAGTTTTCAGTTAATTTGAGCTTAACCTGCAAATAAATTGGACCCAAGTTATCTCAGCAATAGTTTTTCAACTTACAATTAACTTAAATGTGTTTTGAATATCGAAACAGAGTACAGAGATGTATATTCGGTACTATCTATGAAAAGAGTGATTAAAATCAATCTATATTTCTCACAAAATACGTATTTTTTTTAATGATTTTTGGAAAAAGTTATTGAAACTGGCAGAATGGAAATGACTTACATATATTAAGATGACTCGAAACTTTGAATAGTAAGTAATGCTTCAGCGATGACATGTTAATTTAAAAACTATTTTTTTTTTTGTTCCAAAATAGCCATCCATTGATGAAAATTGCTATCTTAGGTTTTATCATAACAATATTGTCTATTGAAAACGTCGATTTTCAAATTCGAGAATAAAACTTTCAATTTGATAACAACAGTTGTCAAATTGAAAACTACGATCTTAAATTTTACAAACGTGGTTTCCATTTTGACAACTATTTAAATCAAATTGTCATTTGTAATTTTCAATGTGACACCTGTGATTTTCAACTTGGTATCTGCTGTGATCATATTGAAAAAACCTGTAATCAATTTGAAGACTACTGAGATTTATTTATTTATTTATTTCGAAAGGCTATACACATTAAGATATATATCTTATAAACTAGTGTTAACCTATAAAATTAAACAAAGAGAGCATTTTAAAAGCAAAAATTAAATAACATTTGTTGGCAAAAATTATACAATAAAATTAAATCGAAGTACTAATTGAAGAAGAACAGAAAAGTAAAAAAGAAAAAGAAGGGATGATAATAAAGGCGGATAGGAAAAGGATAAACTGAGAAAGGTGAAATGAAAGAGTATAAACAAAAATTTTAAGATACTGACATAAATTGTCTTAATTGGGCCTTGAAAAGTGTATTGTTGTTGGTTCTCTTGATATGGCGAGGCAAAGAATTCCACAGACGTGAAGCGTTAATGAAAAATTGGCGCTCAGACGTTAGGGAGGCGTAGCGGGGTTGAATCAATTTGTCAGATCTGGCTGAAGAGGCCCTCGTAATTCTCTGAAAAAGATATGGTGGTTGGGTTGTGTACAGGATATTGGAAAGCAAGGATAATGTGCGAAACTGAAAGTATTTCTCGAGTGACATGCTAAGTAAACAATTCGAAAGATTAGATACCCTGTCGTACCTACGTAGTCCAAAGATGTATCTAATGATGTTATTGAAGACGACATTCAGCTTTCTTTTGCAGGCATAGTTACAACTAGAGAAAATTTCGCAACCATAGACTAAAATGGGAAGAATTAAACTTTTCGCAAGCATTGCACGCGTCTTGATCGGTGTGTATGACTGGGAGACCCAGAGCACGCGTAACGTTCCATATGCCTTACCGACTACACCGTTAATGTGCTGTCCCAAGTTAGATTCCGCGTAAAGGTTATTCCGAGATTTCGAGCGGAATTCACATATTCAACTGTTTTATTATTTAAAGTTACTTGAGGGAAGTAGGTTAAATCTAAAATTTTTTTAGATATAACCAAGCACTTAGATTTTGACGGGTTTAAAGCCAATCCATTAGTCTTAGCCCAAAGTGCTAGTTTTTCGAGATCCTCATTCACACGGCAAACACCATCTTCAATAAGACCAAGACCGCAGCCGAGGTACATTTGTACATCGTCGGCATACATATGTAACGAGCAGTTATCAACGATGGATGGAATATCATTGACGTAGAGCGAAAAAAGTAATGGCCCAAGAATGGATCCTTGTGGAACTCCACTAGTAGTAGGAAGAAAATTGGATAAATTGTTACATATTTCAACTGTTTGCATTCTATCAGATAAATAGGAAGATATAAGTTTTACAGCATCAGGCGAGAAGTTATAAAGCTGGTAAAGCTTACCTGTGAGTTTCTCGTGTACAACTGTATCGAATGCCTTCGAAAAGTCTAGGAGGACTAAAAAATTTACTTTATTTTCATCCAGTGCTTGACGAAGGTCCTCAATTACATCTAGCAAAGCAGTGACACAGCTGTGTTTCTCTCGGAAGCCACTCTGACATGCGCTAAGAAGATTATGCGTCTTAAGAAAAACGCTCATTTGATTTTTCAGGATCCTTTCAAAAACTTTTGAAAGGAAAGCTAAGATTGAAATCGGCCTAAATTCATTACATTTAGCATTTTTGGGTATGGGTAGGACTTTCGCTAATTTCCAATCGGAGGGGAATTCCCCCGTTGTAAGTATGGTGTTGAAAATATGCGTGATATATGGCAGAACAATTGGAAGTATTATCTTTAAAAAAGAAGGGTGCATTTCATCGAGACCGATGGCATTTGACCTTACTAAAAGTATACTTTCAACAACTTCAACGCTGCTAACCCCTGTGAACCCAAAACTAGGGAAATCAAAATTATTTGAAGAGAAATTAACTGGAATCGCAGGGTTAGAGGGATTAGGAGAGAGAGTGGAGATAAACTTCCTATTTAATGAATTACCGTCAACATTCTCTACATGATTGTGTTTGGTCTTACCAAGCCCAATACTACGCAAGTTATTCCATAACTGTCGGCTATTAAGGGAAGTATTGATCAAAAATCAAATTGACAAACACAGTTTTTAATTTGAGAGCAGTAGTTTTTAAACTTAACAACTGCTGTTATCAAATGAACAGTACAAGTTGTTTGACAACTCCTGTGATCAAATTGACTATTGCAGTTCTCAGTTGGACAACTGCTTTAATCAAATTGACTATTGCAGTTTTAAAATTTACAACCGTGGTATTTAGTTTAACAACTTCTGTGATCAAATTTACAATCAAAGTCTTCAATTTGAAAACTGTTGTAATCAAATTAACAACCATAGTCTTCAGTTTGACAAATGCTGTAATCAAATTTGCCAACTGCTGTGATCAAATTGATAATTGCAGTTAAACCGGTAATTGGTTGACAATTGAAAATTTTACTGTCAATTTAACTCACAAAATTATCAATATGACTGCACTTTTTAGTTGAGTGCACATCAGTAGATCTTGGGTGGGTGGAATCCCTTTAGCCTAGGCGCACACATTCAATTTTTAGTTGCACAACTGTTTGGTTGCTTATAGAAAACAGATAAACTTTTTGGTTAAATGTCCGCGCAGGTGCATATAATTATATGTTACACAAAATAGCGAGCTCATTTTAGGCAATCGTTTAGTTTGTGTCAAGACACAAAGTTTTTAGTTGCTTGAACCAAGCAGTTGCGAAACTAAAAATTGAATGTGCGCGCATAGCCTTACGGATATAAAACTTAACTGTCGCACTGTATGCGCTTTTCAGTCAAAAAAATATGAAAACAGACAGTTAGCGCCATATTACTCACGCCATACATCCAGATTAGAATATTAATTCGGATGTATTTACATTGAATTTGTAAAATTTACATCCGGATTTACACTCAGTCTGGATGAATCGAATGAATACTATGCCCGTTAGACTCTGTTTCAATAGTGTACAGAGCTCCTCACGGATCTCATTGACAAAAAACATCGTCATCGTAGTGAAAAGTCACCATCTTAACATGGTCTTATAAAGACACGTGTAAGCGCACCTTAAATCGATGGCAAATATGAACATTGGCGCTGTTATCGTTAAGATGACCGACCGTAAATAAGAAGAATATTAGAGAAACGTCAAAACACTCAAAAATGGAATTCCTCAAATTGTTTCCATACGGTTTTTTGTATAGTAAGTTTTTAATTTTATGAGTTTAGTATATTAGGCCAATGTTTCACTTTCAGATGGGACTTTTACATAATCTTAGTTTTGCTGTCATGTACAGCCAAACTGACAAACAAACAAAAGAACAATTTTATATAGAAAGTATTTTTATATTTTTATTCCGCGATTCAGATACAAGAAAATCTAAGATAAAAGCAAGAAAGTATTTCTTATATCCGTGTTGTACTGTATCGTTGTTTTATGAAAGCAACAAAGAGTTCAACATTTCTTCGATTGAACATAATCGATTTATTTACGATCGTGATGAAATAAAAAACAATGATAGATACCAAGTTTTAACTATCTACTTTTCTTGGAGAAAGTTTGAATTTCAAATGAAAGATAGTTTTTAGGTTAAATTTCCATAAAGTGTGCGTGAGAAGGTTAAAGGTGTGTCTTGTTTTAAAAAAGAAAACTGCATATTTTTTAAAGATTATAAATTCGATAAATTGAATAACATAATTTTCACATTTAAAATCATTAGGGCTAAAAGTATTAAATTCGAATTTTTAACTAAACCATAAATTACCTTTATCGTACCAGAATCGGAAGTGAAACGTGTCATTTTCTCTCTCTATCTCTCCACCATAGTGCATGCCAAGATTAACGAAAAATTTACAATGTGAAAATTTTTTTGTAAACAATCCGAAAGAATGAGTGTGTTTCGTTAGTATTTTGTGCGTGTGTATCTATTAGTTTAGCTTAAATTTGTTTATCACGGATTTGTTTTTTTTTTGTCTCGTCTAATAAAATTTTCATTGTGGTCAAGAGATCTAACAAAAAGATTAGATGTATACGACATGTGTGCTGTGAAGGCTTGTAGTTCTAGGAAAGCTTTTATCTTTGGGTATTATTTTGTTTTGTTCACAGATAATAAACGACTCTTTGTTTATGTTGCAGAAAAGCGGTCACCAATAGTACCTACAGTAAAGTGTCGGAAACAACGCTAGTTAGAGTGTTTATTAGGCACACAATTACTCGTAGGTACTGTATAATATGGTAGAGAATATTTTTATTTTTTTTTTTCAAAGGGGTCATTGTCTAGAGAATTAAATTTCAAATTCATACTTTTATGATGTTTTAATTTGGATTGTCGGTTTGGGGGATTCTGCTAGTTCTTTGTGGGTTCCCATCGTGAACATTTTTGACTTAATTAGGGTCATGGAACTAGTACATAAATGTATGTATGATGTAACATAAAAGAAATTTTTTTGAGCAAAATGATCTCGGAAATACAAATGTTTAGTTGATTCATTAATAAAATCGAGTGTGTGAAAATACTTGATGACGAAGGAAAGTTGGACAGGATTTAAAAGCACATACCGATGCATGATAACAGGAGTGAAATATTGACCCGAGTAAAGCATTCCACATACGTGTAGGGCAACTTAAGAAAGAAAGTCCGAATTTGGGCTAAAGGGTAAGCTGATAAGCATTCTCTGAAGCGCGAGTATTACTTCGCTTACATTATAGTACATATGTACATACATACTCGTATGTAAGTATATGGTATGTTGTATAAAACACAGGGTGTCCCTTAATTCGTGCATAATAATATTTTAGGGCTTAATTCTTGGGAATATTCTTAGAATAAAATTGCCTTACAGTAAAGGCCTTTCTCGAAATTTTATACAATATATCGGGTTTATAAGAAAAGACTTATTTTGGTGTATCCTGGCCTATGTTAACAGAAATTGCGCTGTTAGTACTAATGATATAGTAACTTCATTCAGGCCCTAATTTTTAGAAGAAATATTAGCCTTTGTAATTGCGTCCAAGCAAATTTGATATGCTATCTCGGTCTTAGGATATACAGTTTCTTGCATGTTCCGTTTTTCCAGGCCATGCTAATTTTTTGAATTTGGGCTCAATTTTCTCAAGAAAATGCGTAATAAACATACCGTTTTACAATTTTTCTTGAATGAACGTAACAATAATAAAAATAAAACTCAATGAGAAGTTTGCTCTTGCTCGTTTTTCTTCTTTCGAACGCGACCAAGATCGTTTCTCTACAGGTGGCGCTGTTACGATTTAAAATCCTTTCGGTTTCCATGCCGCACCCTGTAGTTCTGGTAAATCATTGCGCAAAAACTTCAGATAATTTGTAGAATTCAGCTTCGGGGGAGTTTGAAGGGCCGATTATTTTTTTGCCAATTACTACTGCGCCCGTTTCCCGAAGCCTTCGATATGTATTTCCAAATACTCGTAAACTGGGAAGTCGTCGGTTTGGATAACCAGGAACTTTATCCAAAGCGACGACTTCCCAGTCGCGCTCTAGTTGAAGTTCAATTGCACAGCCCACTCAAAATTTCCGATCTCGCGAAATATCTTGGTATGATCCTGGATAAGAAATTGAACTGGAGTCTCAACATTAAAAAAATAACGAATAAAGCCATATTTGCTTTCTACTCCTGCAAGAGAATATTTGGTAAAACCTGAGGGCCAGACCGAAATGTTCAAATGGATTTATACGGGCTTTAGTAAGACCTGAACTGACATACAGTAACTTTTAGTCTGGTAGAATGTATTGGACAAACTTACCACCATAAAAATCATGAACATGGTACAAAGAATGGTATGTAATGGAATCACTGGGGCAATGAGGTCCACACGCACAGCAAATCTGGAAGCTTTACTTAACTTTAAACCACTAGATCTAATTATAGACGAACCGGCAGCCAATAGCGCACTTTAGCTTAGCCGAAATGGTAGCTGGCGACACAGAGCCATTGGTCATGCGCAGATTCTATGGAAATACATGGTAAATAGGGTATGCCCTGACCACATAACACCCCGTTAAAACTTTTAGCAAAGGAGACTGGCAAATCAACGAGCCATCAACCTGCGAATCGATGATAGCAATATATACCGACGCACGGATCCAAGATGGATATTAGCATTGGTGTAGGATTATTTTCAGAAACCCTTGGAGCTTGGACTAACCAGCTCATTCAGACTTCCTGATAACAGCAGTGCCTCTCTAGCTGAGTTTCTGGCAGAGACGAATGCTGCTAGGCAAATTGATATCGACTTTTTCATTGATAGCAAAGTGGCATTAAAATGATTTCTGACATTGAAATCTTGAAATCAAATCGAAGCTTGTAACTTTCTGCCGCGAAGAGCTAAGAGTTCTTGGTACACAGCACAACATAAGGTTCTGTTGGATTTCTGGTTAGAATGGTGTCCCAGGTAATGAAGGCGCTGACGACCTTGCAAGAATAGAATAAACATTTGATCTTAATCAAGCAGACATAATAGTTTAGGTCAGACTCTGGAATCGGAAACAGGTAATCGAGAGCAAAGTTTTAGCAAAACCAAACAATAGGTGGAGTTCGCCCGATTAATGTCGTATAACCAGAAAGCTGTGGCTTAGTTTTAAAACATACAAATAAGTAAAAAGTCTCCATCTTTTCTTGTGAGCATCACCATCGGACACAACCAATAAAAAGATGAAACTCAGTATGGACGTGAAGATTACCCTCACTACCTGTGTAACTGCCATGCGCTGTATCATCTGAGAAGCAGGCTCCTAGGGAGACACTTTCTCTCTGACATTCCAAGCAAAACCTGTTGAAATTTATTAACTCTACCAAATGGTTTGAAAATTCCTAAGCTCTATCAACTAGCCAATCACGAGATTGGAAATAGCCTCCAACCACAGTTAAAAGACATAAAAAAGATCCAGGACGACAATGATAGAACGAACAAAAACGACTGAACGACGTCTTTCTTACAGGAGCAGCACCAAACGGAGAATTGGCACCTCGCCTGATACACCAGCGATTGCAGCTCTTACAGTGAACATGAGCGTCAGTGAGTTGATAGGGCCATCTATCCATTAGATTGGTGAAATCCTCTTGCGAAAAGAGACAGCCCCTTCGACTTATTCAGCATTCCTCACCAAACAAAATGAGTCCACTCCTAAGCCAGGTGATTATATGACGACAAACATTTCTTCATTTCTTTGGAAGCACCCTACGATATTTCGGGTTATAGCTTGCTGAAACTCATGAATTTGAATGACATAGGATTTATCATAGATTTCAATACAAGGGAGTCAAAAGCTCTAGGGTATCACAACGGATCTACATTGATCGAAGTTTGATCAACTGTCAGCTCATTAGTGCTTAAGACTTTGACTAACCAAATGGTTGTCGCAATTTTTCCTGCTGTTCATCTATCATCTGCGTCTTGATACATAGCGTTTTTTGGCATCCATTCGATAGGAATTTTAATCTTCTACAAAAAGTGTATGGAATTCACTATGAAATTCTGTTGGCTAAATCCAATAGAGAAAAAAAAACGATTTACGAGTATTTGCTGAACATCTATAGACAACTTTTAAACCTTTTAACGGTCAAGCGTTGATAAATGAACATGGTGATATCCAATGGCGATCTGAAAACTTTCTTATTCGGAATTTCACGTTATCAGAACTTTGTCAAGCTATTAACATTTTTTTAAAATAATAAAGCTCTTGGGTACGACCTAATAAATGCTCGTATGATTAAAGAGCTACCCAGAAAAGCAGCAATTAAACTACAGCACCTTATGATTGCGGTGTTAAAGCTTTCATACGTTCCACGCCAATGAAAAGTCGCAGAAGTTTTAATGGTTCCAAAACCGGTAAAGTGTCCGAATGAAAAGAAATCTTATAGACCGATTTTCCTCTTGCCACTGATTTCCAAGCTATTTGAGAAAATCTTATTATTCCTATCATCGAAGAAAAGCGGCTTATTCCTGACCATCAATTCGGTTTCCGGAAAAGCCACTCAACAATAATTGATCAAGTGTACAGAATAACCAATGAAATTGAGAAATCACTGGAGGGAAAAAATGTATGTTCAAGCGCTATTCTAGACGTCCCTCAAGGCTTCGACAAGGTCTGGCACGATGGACAGGTCTTTCCGGTTCAAATATATTACATCCTTGAGTCCTACCTCAAAATAGGCTATTTCGAGCTAAGCAAGGGGGGGAATTTTCAGATGTTAAGAAAATCAATGCTGGTGTTCTCCAGGGAAGTGTTCTCGGTCCGATTCTGTTCGTACTATATGTTCTCAAGAAGAAGATACCATAATAGGTACTTTTGCAGACGATACGGCTATACTTGCAATATCCGATTCAGTTGAATCTGCAACCGAGAAGATCCAACGAGCTCTAGATAAAATTTCGGTATGGACTAAGAAATGGCGAATTGTTGTTAATGAGTCCAAATCAACACATATTAATTTTACTTACAAATATTAGGTGCAAATACCATATGTTAATGAAGCAAAGTACCTAGGAATGACACTAGACGCTAATCTTAAATGGAAAACTCACGTTAAAAAGAAACAAGATCAACTTGAAAATAAATTACGTGAAATGAACTGGCTTATTGAAAGATTGTCCAAGCTCACCATCTACAATAAATTGTTTATCTATCAGCAAGTGATAAAACCAGTATGGTCGTACGTACGTAGCAATAGACAATGTAATTCGGATTCCGAACGAGCGCTTGGAGTTGGGGGAAAATGTTGCAGCGCATTCTTACAATTACAGTAAGATGCGCTGGCCTCGTTTCACCAACGCTTAGCGAGAGAAATTCGTTCGAGTGACATAGCCCCACCAAATAACAGAAACCTTACAAATATAGAAATCGACCAACATCTACAACAGATGGACGAAACGATTAAACGAACAATGGAACGGACAATACCCAAATACAAAGAACGCGACCAAATGGATGTCTACAGAAACGCGACCATAGACGCACTACATAGACATAAGAGTGGTTTACTGACAAGACTTAAAAACTTATGCAGACGATTTACAGACCCGCACGACGTGGAGGTTAGGACACTGAAGTCGTCAATAAAAAATATTATTCAATTGATTAAGGATAACTACAGGTTATCTATTAACAGGTTTTGGGACAACAGGTTTTGGGACAACAGGATTCGTTCTGTAAAGGCCAGCGACCCTAGTATGTTTCCTGAAATCAATAAGATATTTAGGAAAAATAATCAAAACGATCTTCCGTGTCTTAAACACCAGAGAACATTAGAGAACACAGACGTACTCCTGACAGCGCAAATAGATCCAGAGGAAGCCGTCTTGGACGATGACTTCTATATAATTGAGGATCAGAGGGAGAAGGTGGAGGCGGTAGGGGCTGCGTTTCAGCAAGTGTACAAGGTGAATGCTTGCATTCGCCCGAACCACGACCTGGAAAACAGAGCACTACTGCATCACTTCTATCTTCGAAATGAAATAACGCAATGGCGATCAGAGAACCGCATATTTTTGGCAGTTCAATGACGACCTTTTGGCAAATGCCATAATCGCCGAGCGAAAAGGGACAAGTCCCTTGTTAGTGACGAAGATGGATCTCCAGCCCATCTTCAGTTCTATTAAGAATAAGAAGTCAGCGGGTGTTGATGGTATATCTAACGTTGTACTAAGACATTTACCGAATGAATTATGCCACACTCTTCAACAATGCGCTGAATAATGCATATTATCCAGTGCATTAGAAGACATCTGTGGTACATCCTCTCCCGAAAAAGGGAAAGGACAACTCCAATCCGTCCAATCTTCGGTCGATAAATCTTCTTCCGAGCATCAGTAAGGTTTTCGAAAAGATCATTAATAGGGCTCTGATTAAGTGGGCTGCGGACAACAAAATAATTCCGGATAACCAGTTCTGGTTCAAGGCGGGACATGACACAATTCATGCCGCGGCTAAGCTCGTTTCTGATATCCAATGGAATAGAATAGAAAAGGCCTTCGACACCGTATGGTTAGAGGGTCTTTATCTGAAACTGAACAGACTTGGCATTAGCAAACCATTGATGTATATGCTTTATAATATGCTTAACGGTAGAAACTTTGTTGTCAAAAGTGGCAATGTAACTTCTACCACAACTTTTGAAATCAAAAATGGTCTACAACAGGGAGCGGTTAATTCGCCAATTCTCTTCAGCATTTACACCAGCGATCTGATAGGTAGCCTTCCGAATTCAATAGCATATGCCGACGATCTAATTGCGTACAGAACGTCCCGAAAGGTTGAGGTTTTTAGAATTCTCTTGCAGCGTGACTTTGAGAAGATTCAGCGTTATTGCGATGACTGAAAAGTGAAAATAAATGTCCAGAAGTCGGAAACAATTTTGTTCCCGACTCCGTTGACTAGAGCCCCGCGGGATACGCGCAAGATGGTCATCGTTGATCCTCACGGGCGACGATTAGCGAGCAAAAGTGTAGTGAAGTACCTCGGAATCTGGTTGGATCAGTATCTGTATTTCGACAGACATATAGTATAGATGCTGCCAGGGCCAGAGGAGCCTTCGGTCTGACGAAACAACTGTTTTACAGCAATTGGCTTGACCCCAGAGTGAAAGTCATTTGCTACATGGCCCTGATACGGCCGATGATCGTTTATGGTTGTCCAGTGTGGTTCAACGTTGCTCCATCTCAGATGAAGAGGATTCGGGTGTTCGAGCGGCAGTGTCTTCGACGCTGTACTGGTTTGCATCGGAAACCCGAATCTTCTCATGTTCACTATTATCCGAAAGGGGCTCTATACAATGGGGCTCGGATCGACAGAGTTGACAATTTCGTGATAAAACTTATTCGGGGTCACATTTCGAGGGCTATGACTTCGACCAATAATTTGATTTTCTGGGCGTTGTACCCAAACGACGAATATTTTGAAAATGCACGCTTGAGCGGCTTCATTCCACCAGGGGCATTCCCCTATTTAGATAGATGCGGTCTGATACAGGATAGATTGGCAGTACCGCTAATCTACCACGTCAGACGAAGAACCTTGGACCGGCCGGCGGCTCCTATACACTCGGGACGTCCTGGCACAAGACGGAGAAGAGCACCTTCGGTTCAGTAGGGCTGTGTCCGAACGGGACAAAATTGATAGGATGAAGCAGGAGAACCAGTTTTGGTGGCTTCAATCATCATTTAATATTGGGTAGTCGGGGTGGGGTTTTAGCGCCGTGGCCGGGTTACATACCTTTTTTTTAGTCTAGGGTTTAGTTTTAAGTAGAGTAGGCACAGTGGCACCAAAAAAAAAATATGGAGTTAAAAATATAATATAAAAAAAAAAAATATATATACATATATATATGTATAATGTGAAAACAACAAAAACTGACAAGATAAGAAAAAGAAAGAAAAACAAAACATAGATTTGCTGCTGTGGTTGCTCTAGTCTTAAGTAGATTTAAGGTAGAGTAGGTAGTTTTAATTAGTTTTAAGTTTTATTTTAAGGACCTAATTTTAAGTAGTATGTAAGGAAAACAAATACATATGAACACTTATTAATTTTTTTAAATTTTCTAATAAAATAAAAAAATAAAAACCAAAAATAAATAAATAGAAATAAAATTCTGAGGCCGAAAGGCAGTATGTAGTTATAAGAATATAGTTTAACTTAGAGTGCCCGCATGGGGCCAGTAAGTTAGTTGTAAGTTATTGATAAGTAGGCTAGTTTTATGAATTTTTGTCTAGAATTAAGATAGTTATAAGATTGGAATTAAATAAAAATGGATTATAAAAAAAAATAAAAAAAAAAACAAATATTACAATCTTATCAGAACAAGGTTCTCAGAGAAATCGTTAATGCTCCGTGGTACATTAGAAACAGTGATTTACACAGAGACTTACGATTACCAACTGGCTGAAGATGAAAAAGCGGTTTTCGCCGGGAAGCTACGAACTCACTTAAATTACCATAGAAATAGAATTATTCGACAAACAATTGATGAGACAAACCTTGTGCGCCGACTTCAAAGAACGAGACCGTTCGACCTAGCGCCAGGTCCTCTCCAGTGGGGAGCTACCTGCCAAACGTGATTATATTATGAAATTTAAACTACTTGTAACTTAGTTGTAGTCGCACGAACAAAAGGGAGGTGTTTTTTAGTGAGTAATTTCAAGCAGTGTTCTTTTCTGAAACAGAGTTAGAAATTCACCTCGGTTTCAACTTCCAAGAACTCATTTACCGCATATAGCTATTTTTTTTCTCTTTACATAATATGTATTCATCTATTCAAAACACGCCTTAAGGATAATTTCATCTCTCTCTCATTTTATTCCGCGTCATGATGAAGAAAATATTTAATATTAACACTTCATGAATATTTAGAATTGGGCTCCGTCTTTAGAAAATCTCAAGTCATACAATTTTGATTGCTGTTTGTATTCTCTCGTCCCCCTCTCGCTCAACCAATGAGTCACAATGGAAAGAGGATCTCTAATAATTCTTCTACAACCCATTTCTCTCGTCCTCCTAAATAGATTAATTTCAATCCTTTGCAGCAGGCCAATATCGTTCGCTCTAGGAATTCCTTTATTACATCGATATGCTGGAAAAGTATGAAAAAAAAAATGAAAATCCTTAAGGATAAAAATTACTCAAAATATCCCATTCATATGTCATTCACAGGTATTGAATATTTAATGGATATTCTGTTCCAGTCTGTTCTCTTTCAGCTCATCTTCTCGGGATGTCCTTAAGGAATATTTATACAAAGTACATAAATGAGTGGAATGTCAGATGAAGAAGATTCACTGTGTCATCAGCGATGAAGGGTTAAGTTATCTATCGTCTGAAATATCTTTTGTATTGGTAGGGTGGCTTAAGCTTAAGGATATTTATTATGACATAATAGCGCGGGTGACGATTCTGACCTTTCTCTTCTTTCGAATTCGAGTTCGTATTCGACCTGAACCCAAATCCGATCCTTTGTGACGTGAAAGTGTATAAACTGTCATAGTGACAAGCGCATTCTTCTCACAGATTGATATTTACTTCTCATGTTGACTATAACAAACGGTACACATCAGAATAGATAGAATGATAACATCATAGTCATTGTAATCATCGTGTCCTTGTATCCTCGTTTACATCAAAAACCTACCTATACTATATATATATACAGACAACCACCACCCATGGATTTATGTGTACGAGTATATATGTAGATATTTCAGGCATTGTCATTTTATTTAACTTGTCATGTTTAGGTTGTGTTTTTTTTTTTGACAGCTGAAAAGGGACGAACAGTGGCAAGGCGAGAGGCACTGTCCTGATGTTTGATTTTGTTGTTCTTTTGTATAAAGAAACCTGTGTCCTTTGTGATCCTGTGGTACGTTTTATATTTATATTTGCGTTTGATGGGTAAAAAAGGAACATAAGAAGATGCTGAGATAAAATACATATACAAGTATATATTGTGACATAAAGTGTGGCATGTCTTTGACTACACAAGCGATGATTATGATGATGATGGCGACGATAAAAGCGACGATAATATGGTAGAGCTTTTTATTTGGATTATATTAAGTAGGATAGAACATGTAATTATATTGTTGATGTAATTCTCAACAGGACCACATACAACACAACTACGGCACAAAGACGACTAAAACGACGTCGACGCTGAGATGATATAGGTTGGGTATTACGATGATGCAATGGGATATAAGATTTCATCTTCTTTTTCGTCCTTTTTTTTTTTTGGTTGGTATTATTATATGGATGTAATTAAGTTTTCTTTTGAAATGTCACTTGTTGGCAGAGTAATTATGAACAAGAGTTTTTGGCAACATCATCTTTATATTTGTGTGGGTTTGTGTACATCTAAAGCTACATCTGTAGCTTTCCAAGAGAAAACCATCAACATTTAGGACTTCAGCGAGGGTTACTTCTTGAAATTTTCGCTTGGGTAGATTGAAAAAGTTACCTAAAAGGACATTTTTTTTTCGAAAGAGATTGATTTAATAACGACTATTTTATTCATCCATAAATGTTTAGTGGCTTTCAAGTGTTTTGGACAAGTAGAAAAGTTTAGATAGGTACTTATTATATGGTGTGAATACAAAATCTCTAAATAAACTATATCAAAGGAAGCGAGTTTGTTGAACGTTTGAATAAAAAATGTACCAAAGTTGGTAAATTTAAGTTGAAATTTTGTAATTTACGACAAGAGGCTTATTAAATAAAATATGTAAGACGATTTAGATTTTGACTTTGCCATTAAGTATGAAAAACCTTTTTTAATCAATTTTTCGCACATTTTGGGTGATATCTCGGTCATAACTTAAGTAATGCTTGTTTTTAACCCATTTCCGGCTAACGTTGCGAAAACGCAAAGTCATGTTTGTGAGCGTCTCTAGCTTAAATGATCATTTATTTTAATGAACTAATAAATTATTTTAAAAGTTAATTGAATTATCTAATCGACCTGTTTTTGGATTTTTTACGAAAATTTAATTTTCTAGTTCTTTGAGCTCCTCCACAAAAATCGAAATTTTGAGGTAGCTTTTTTGAGGGGTTAAAAAAATTTCCCAACGTCATATTTTTTCAATTTTTTTTTTTAAACTATTAAGGAAAAGTTCAAATTATATTTCAATATACATTTGAAGCAATTCATTCGAGTTGCCTGCTTGGTAGGTGAGGTAAAAGTCCTACGTTACGTTTTCGCAACATCCGCCAAAAGTAGTAGCATTTTTACCCAAAACAAAAAAAAATCTTATTTGTTGAGTTCTCACTGCACATAAAATGTGCTTTCTTCGAAAAATAGTGTGTGCTTAGAAAAAAAAAAGTACCGAAAATTCATTAACGGCTATGTGTATTGAAAAAACCCTTTACACTGAAAATAAAATCTAGGTATATATGACAAAAATGTAGGTAGATCTGATAAAAATTTTGTCAATATACGTCCAACAAAAAGTTTCGTCAAATTGATAAAAATTACAGAATTTTGTTGAGGTAACAAAAAATATTTTGTTGTATTCACAAAACTATTTTGTTATGCTAACAGATTAATTTGTTGAAATACCTAACAAAAATATTTTGTCAATATGACAAAATTTCGTAGAATTTACAAAATTAATTTGTCATATTAACAATTCTTTTGTTGTATTAACAAATTTTGTTTTGTTAATGTTAAATTTTTTTTTTATTATTACCGGATTAACAAACTTTTTTTCTTAAATTAACGAAATTGTTTTGTTAAATTAACAAAATTGTTTTGTTTAATTAACAAAATTGTTTTGTTAAATTAACAAAACTTTTTTGTTATATTTGAATTTGTGAATTTTCCGGGAAACTAAAAGCTTTTCTAAAATTTTTTTTCAGATTTTCTCTAATTAGACCAAAAATAGACAGTGTGTGAAATTTCAAGTTCCTGCCACACCTGGAACTGGTAGCCGCCGGAAATGGGTTGGGTTAATGAGTCTAGAGTTCAGGGGTTATTCGCATAAACACGGTCTTTTGCGTAGCCCCATGATCTTGGTGGCCAATTGACGTGGCCAAAATGTGAAACTACGCCTCCAGGAAACTTCTCATGCAATAAAGCCATAATTGGTCGTGTTGTGTGGCTTTTTGCCCGATCTTGTTGAAACCACATATCGTCCAATTCATCATCTTCAATCAAGCTAGGGGAGGATCGGCAATACTTATAAAAAAGTGCTTAACACACTATGAAGAACCAAAGTTTACTAATGAAAACATGCAAGTAACAACAATTAGTATTGGTATAAAAAAGAAAGAATTTAAAATAGCAGCTATATACTGCCCTCCTAGGCGCTCTCCAACTGAAGAAGACTATGCAGAACTCCTACATTTGTTAGGACATAAATTCCTTGTTGGTGGCGACTTCAATGCTGAACACACCCAATGGGGATCTAGGCTCATAACAACAAAAGGTAAACGGCTATACCAAGCAGGCCGAAAATACAACTCTGAATTTTATTCTTCTGGTTCGCCAACATATTGGCCATCTGATAGTAACAAAATACCAGACCTTATAGACTTTTTCGTAGTTAAAGGTATTAAACGAAATCATATAAGTGTCGAAGGTAATTACGATTTATCGTCAGATCATACTCCAGTAATTTTATCATTGAGCGAAGCAGAAATAATAGAAAAAAGTAATCCCAAGCTCGTGAATAAAAGAACAAACTGGAACGAATTCAGAGACAAACTTGAAAGTTTTATAAACCTAAGATCCCCTATGCAAACAATTGAACAAATTGATCATGAAGTAGAACAATTTATTGCTGATGTGCAGCAGGCTGCAGAAGAAAGTACTCCAACTATTTCGAACGCGAGAGAAAAAGGTATAAAATATCCTATCGAAAAAAAGGAATTGATATTGGAAAAACGAAGAGCTAGAAGAAAATGGCAAACCACGAGATTCCCAGATGATAAGGTAGTTTTTAACCACCTTAACAACGAATTAAAAAAAAAATCTGTGAGTTTAAAAATGAGTCACTAAGTAGATTCCTGAAAAGTCTGACGACGGATGCTTCTACTGAATACTCCTTATGGAAAGCAGCTAAGCGCCTAAAAAGACCTCAGACACAAAAACCGCCAATAAAATCTCAAGATGGTAAATGGATCGGAAACCCGAAACAAAAGGCTGATCTCTTCGCTGAACATCTCGCGAATGTTTTCAAGCCATTCCCAGTAAACACAGCTACAGATCCCTTACAGTTTGTTGACAGAAACGACGAATGTGAAATACCTTTTGTCACGCTCAAAGAAGTAAGAAGCATGTGTCAACATAAGTTGTCTAACAAAAAATCACCAGGGTACGATCTTATAACTGCTCAGGTTTTGAAAGAAATGCTACTGAAAAGGCTTAGCAAAATAATTGAAGAAAGAAGACTAATTCCAAGCCATCAATTTAGATTTAGAAATAAACATTCCACGATAGACCAAGTGCATCGAATTACGGATGTTGTGGAAAAGGCACTTGAAGAAAAACAAGTATGCTCTGCTTTATTCTTAGATGTTGCTCAAGCTTTTGACAAGGTTTGGCACTTGGGACTTGAGTACAAACTGCATAGGGACCTTCCCAGGCAGTACTACGAAGTACTGAAATCCTACATTACGAACCGACTCTTTAGAGTACGGTACGACCAAAATTACTCGGAACTGAAGAAAATTGAAGCCGGTGTACCACAAGGAAGTGTCCTAGGACCAACCCTGTATCTGTTATATACAAGGGATATTCCAAGGGACAACAACGCTATCATGGCGACCTTTGCTGATGATACTGCAATATTGGTGCCAGATAAATCCGTTACGAAGGCTACACAAAAATTGCAAAATGCAGTCGATAAAGTTAGTGATTGGACGCAGAAATGGCGTATCAAATTAAACGAAACAAAATCGACGCATATAAACTTTACAAACAAAAACATAGACAATGTTCCAATATTTATAAACAGTACAGAAGTACCTTACTCCAATACCGCCAAATACCTTGGAATGAATTTGGATGCAAAGCTTAAATGGATAGAGCACATCAAAAAGAAAAGAGAAGAACTAAACTTAAAGTACAGAAAAATGTACTGGTTACTAGGAAAGAACTCTGACCCATCTATCCAGAACAAACTAATGTTATATAAGCAAGTATTGAAACCCGTTTGGACATATGGCATCCAACTATGGGGCTGTACAAAGAAAACAAATGCTGAACCCATCCAAAAATTCCAAAGCAAGGTCCTTCGTGGAATAATAAATGCCCCTTGGTATACCTATAAGAAATAGCGATCTACATCGTGACCTTCAAATTGAAATGGTTACAGAAGTGGTTAAGAAACACGCTGTATCACACAATCAGCGACTGCAAAGTCACACTAACTCCGAGACCGTATTAAATGTACGAGACAATGTTCGGAGATTAAGAAGAACCAAGCCTCATGAGCTGATTGTCTAAAAGCTATGGGAAAGTGTGATTACATTAAACTTCCCCCAATGCGATTTAAAAATTAAGAAATAAAAATCATTTGTCGATCTTTCATAGATTGCTCCTGATTCACCGGTGGTTTTAGTGCGGTAAGAGTCCCACACTACTCGGTAACGATTCTTACCGAGTGTCTTTTGAAGATTTCCATCGGATAAAAAACAAAAAAAATCTTCAATCATCGTCGGCAAAAAAAACAAAAAAAAAAAAAAAAAATTGGTTACCATTCCACTATATAGCTCCGAATTAAAGTAACCGTCTGCCCATTGGAAACTTCGAAGAAATACGGACCACTTTCACTAGCAGCCGCAATATTTTCGACCGAGCGTGCATTACGATGATACACATAGGTCTTACGATATCAGTAACGCTTCCACTCTTTTCAAATTTCTTCACAATTTTACCAGATTGCTTACGACGACTGTCGATTATGACGATCATAATCATCGCGTAATGCGCGAAAAGTGGCTATGTTTGAATCACCACTTTTGAAGTATGTTTTTATAATTTTAACGTGTTGTTTGATTGTTTAACAATTCATTATCGTAAATGGCATTTAATATTATTAATATTATGACACTTCAAAGGGTTGGGTACGATATCCCGTTTTTTATAATCCTGTTTCTTATAATCCCGCTTTTTAAAAATCCCGCTTTTTATAATACCGCTTTTTAAAATCCCGCTTTGTAAAATCCCGTCTCTTATAATCCCGTTTTTTATAATCACCTTTTTTATTACGACGTGTAAGCAGTGAGGTATGTAACCTCCTACAACCCCACTGCTTGGGGAATTTGGGATAGGTGCGAGGTTGGGTGTATGCAAAGTTTCTTTAGCATTTAAAGAATCTGGAAAATAACCAACATAAAATCAATAAGTTTTAGCTACGTATTCTAAAAAACGGAATTAGTGGGATTTGGCGGGATTTTAAAAAGCGGGATTATAATAGATCGAGATTTTGAACAAGCGGGATTTTAGAAGACGGGATTTTAAAAAATCAGTATTTTAGCAGACGTAATTTTAACTCTTTTTCGAGATTTTTGAAAAGCGGGATTCCGATACGCTCCCCACTTCAAATGACAGCTGAGTTTGACATGTGGCCATTTTTTTAGAATCTCCCTAAACTACGAGTATATAAATAGTTGCAATGACGAATCTACCAGTTTATATAAGAAATATTATCAGAGGAAGACATGATTTTTTTTCCAGGATTATTTCACCGATTCTCAAGAAAGGCTACACTTGAACTAGGCATTGCATAGACTAAAGGATCTTTTCTTCCAAGTTACATGAATGCCTCAAGTCATTGGCCAATGTCCTGATGGTTCATATCAGTGTGGCTTTAGGACCGACCAATCTACCATCGATCAATTGATCACACTACGGCGGATCTTGCAACAAATTGGGGAACTTCAAAACGGCAAACACCACCTTTGGTCTATTTCATGGCCGTGGGATATCGCATGTATAGAGACAAGGAATGTCTAATTTTGACATCCCTGCCAAAACTCGTTTGTTTGTTCAGGATGACGGTGAAAAATGCAGGGTGCTTCGTTAAGATCGGCAAAAGCCTCAATGATACCTTTTACTACATTTATATGCAGTATCGAAAGATCGAGTTGGATTAGGGTCGGATTTTCGACACAGGTTTTTTGTCATTTGAGTTAAGAGCTCGATTTGAGTTGAGTTGAAATGGTGCTGAGCGATTCTGAAATAGTTTGTTAAAACAACTCCTCCACCCAGTTTTTTCATCTCACATTTCGACTCGACACCGCTGAACGAGTAGCATCGAGTCGAACGAAGCTCATTTTAACTCAATGCAGGTATACAAAGAGTCGAAACGAGCTTCAAGCTCGCTTCAACACCTCATATAAACGTAGTATTTGATGTCGAAAAAGGTTTTAGACATCAGTTGCGAAACAATAGTTCATGGTTTTGAGAGAATAACTTTTGGTCCCTAATGCAAGGATGGGGAGTGGAGAAGATACGAACAAGCTCTACGTTGACATCTATCTAGACAAAAAATAAAAAAAGCCCTTTATAGGTGACTGAATCATTTAGATCGAAATAGCCACCAATGATTCAGCCTGAAAAATTCTTGAATCCAACCCAGTAAAATTGTAACTAAGATGGTTCCCACAAGAAGGAAGAAGACCTGAACCAACTCGGCGTGTCAAGTGTGGCCGGGAGAAGTTAGTTGATTTTGAACCTGGTTCACTCGGGGCTGTAGCGCCATCTTTTATTGAATAACATTTTTTAACTCACATTTACCTTATAAATTACTAAATTTTGAAAAATGTTCAAGACTAAAATCATTTTTAACTATAAGTTCTCAAACACAAAAACATACTTTATTTTACACAAATTTCCTCAATAAACCGAAAAAATATTTTTTACTTTAAAACAACCACCCCTTAAATATTAATTCGCTTGATATCTTTGAGAAGGAGGGTTCTTCTGGTGATATTATGGAGCTTGGAGGAAAAGATCTAACAACGAACTCTATGGCCTATTCATCGACGTCAAAAAGCTGAAAATACACTGCTGTGATGGCTGGGACACTTGTAGAGTATTGGCAATGACGCACTAGCCCTGAGAACCCTTCGAATAGTAAATATATCTGATGATGGCCTATGCTCGCAGCTCAAAAATTACCTTATTCAAATTGTAATGCGTATACTGGAGGCATCTACCTTAGCTTAGGGCCGAGCTGACTGAGGACCTTGTAGCTTGATGTCATGGTCAACCTTGGACTATTTGTACCATTTCAAGTTAAACAGAAAATTAAAGGTCAAAGAATTATATCGTTTACAATTAAATAACTTCAATTGCTTGAACACTGATTTTCTAAGCGGTTTTTCAAGGTCTACAAAAAAACAAATGAGCACATACTATTTTGCTAAGCTGATGGTAATCCAAAGAATGAGGTGGAATTTGATGAGGACAGACGAGTTAACCGATGCATAACTTTTGAAACTATTTGGAAGATTGGTTCCAAAAATATTTACGTTCTCATAACTCTAAACTTCTTTTTTGCTGTCACACGAGCTATGGCATTTTTTTCGGCAGGTCCTGAATTCGAATCCGATTTTAGAGTTGCGCTTCAGTAGGGTAGCTTTACCCGGATTCGAATTCAAGAGATCAAAAACCTTGCAAAAAGTTTGACAAAAAACATCTCTCAAGCCATTAATAGTCTTCTCTTTTTAAATACATATTATTTAAAATACTAAGAATGGCAAACATACAACTTTTATTCAACTCAATCACAGAAATTACAAATAAAAAAAAAAAAACATTATTATGCACTAAAACTTGTTCCTCGAGACGTCGAAATTTTCATTCTCCTCATTTTTTTAATAGGAATACAAAAGCACAAATTTTAAAAATTCCCCAAAAACTGCAAAAAAAAAACTAAAAAAAAACATTTAAATTAATATTCATTCCTTTAGAAATGTAAATATTTATCAAGTAAAACAGAATCCCCAGACATTCGTGAAAGAATGAGAAGGAGTCAAGATTCGAGTAAAAGAGGACAACTGACGACATTGACTCAACGGTTTTTCCGTACTTTTTTTCTTTCTTTTATTTAAAAACAAAGAAATATGTCGCACACTTTTTTTAAACACAGAAAAAAACTTGGCGTATGAGGTTCCCTGCACATTAAATCAAGAGCATTTTCCTGAGGAAATTCCCTTTTTTTGTCTCTACATTCCCATTCAGTCCCAAATTAGGTTAAGGGAATTTAAGTTTTGTACACAAAAAAACCTTCAACTCATCTCCACCCAGACGAAAGTTTTGCGCGATATATTAATGGAATTGTTCATTTGGTTTACCTTGCAATTTGCTACAAAGGATGTTATGTTTATTAGGGCCACCCTCACCACTTAAGGAAGCTAGTTACCGCCCGTGAACCACCCAAAACATCCTTCACAAGCATCCCTTTCATCCAACATCCATGTCTGGCGGTGAACCGTACTCAAAGAAGAGCCATCTTATAGATAGAAATACCTACTCGTACATCTATTTCTTATAGTATCCCTCTGAGGCTATACAAGGACGACGACGACGCGACAACGTTGATGTCGAGAAAATAGCTGCTGGTTGTAATACTTTCTTCTGTCTTCTGTCTACTACGGGTTGTTGCTACTGTTAGGTAAGGAAGAAAAGGTAGCTGCTTGGCCCAAGGGGTTGAGTTTGTATGGAAGATATATAGTAGAATGCCAAAAGAAAAGATTGCCCGGAAGCGAATTCCGGTAGAGAGAGATGTACTGTAATTGCCGTTACACAAGCATTAAGGAAGGAAGAAACAAGAATGGCTTTACCACAAAATGTTCCCTTGAATAAGGTTGTCGACGTTGTCGTTGTACTTCGTTGTACTTTTTTAAGAGTAGATAGGGGTGTATAGCTAAAAGTCTACAACTTATCCAGTGGCGGATTATCTCTTAAGAAAGGTGGTGATATTAATAGAAACATACGAGTATTATATGCAAAGTGTACGGTCCGAATGAAAATGACAAAAGTGAGTCATACTTACTCCCGCTGCCAGATTGGGTAACTGAAATGTAGATTTATAGCTCTTTAATGAATTTGGTTTACAGAGACTAATTTGTTACAAACTTTAAAATATCGCACCAAGTACACATTGCAATCATAAAAAAATAATTCCATTAGGGAATACTTCTCGGAGTAAACTGTTGCCGATCCTTTTGATTTCTTTTCGCATTTTTTAAGTCAATTCACTTCAAAGCTATGGTGTTGTTTTCCATCTATAAAAATGGTTATTTGAAAGGAAAGAAATCATATGCAAATCGGTCCGACTGAATAAGACAAATGTGAGTCATACTTACTCCCGCAGCTAAAATAGGCAAATGAAGAGTTTTACAAAAGACTAATTTATTACAAACTTTAACTTGTTGCATCTAGAGCACATTTTAATAATAAATAAATCATCCTGATTGTGGAACACTCCCCGGGTGTAAACTGTTGCCGATTCTTTTGTTTTTTTCGCATTTTTTAAGTCAATTGACGTTCCGTTCCATTCATAAAAATGGTTATTTGAAACGAAAAAAATTACATGCAAATCAGATGGTCCGAATGAATAAGGAAAATGTGAGTCATACTTACTCCCGCAGCTAGAATCGGCAAGTGAAGAGTTTTACAAAAGGCTTATTTATTAAACGCTTTAACTTGTTGCATCTAGAGCACATTTCAATAATAAATAAATCATCCTGATTATGGAACACTCCCCGGGAGTAAACTGTTGCCGATCCTTTTGCTTTTTTTCGCATTTTTTAAGTCAATTGACGTTCCGTTCCATTCATAAAAATGGTTATTTGAAAGGAAAAAAATTACATGCAAATCAGATGGTCCGAATGAATAAGGAGAATGTGAGTCATACTTACTCCCGCAGCAAGAATCGGAAAGTGAAGAGTTTTACAAAAGACTTATTTATTAAAAACTTTAACTTGTTGCATCTAGAGCACATTTCAATAATAAATAAATCATTCTGATTATGGAACACTCCCCGGGAGTAAACTTTTTCACATTTTTCTAAGTCATTTGACTACAAAACTATTGTGTCCTTTTTGATCTGCATATAGTATTTTTGGTGGTTATGTGAAAGGAAATAAATTAAATGCCTAGCGTACGGTCTGTACTGATATGGCAGTGAGTCATACTTACTCCCGCCACCAAATTTGGGAACCGAAGTAAATATCTGCAAAACAAAATAAATGTGTCTTTCGATTCCTTCGAACACTAACAAGAAATTTGGTAAACCAGTTCTTGGTGGTCAGAAATACGAACTTTTCAGGGTTTTTAAGTTATAACATTTTTTTGAAAAATACTTTTTTGGAATAGAATGTTTCATCTTGTTTTATCTTTCTGGAGATAAAAATATGATCTTTATAACTTTCTTCCCAACGAATCCTTTATACATCGATCTAAACAAAAACTAAGGTTTAGAAAGGCCTAGTTTTCAAGTAAACCAAATTTAAACCCATTGTGGATCAAGAAATCTAAGCTCCCGATGCTTATACCCTAAGCCAGACGAACAAATATATTAGCTTAAATCGACTTTTTAGCTTAAAAAAACGCCTCCCGTTAAGAGAAGGAGTTCCATTGTAATCCCAAGAAAGATGTAAGAAAAAAATATAAAAAATTATATGGCCTATGTAGGTATTAACCATTGGCACATGACCAAGTCCAACCCTGATCATTTACCTAGACGTCTTGAAAGATGTTCAAATGGAGAGATAGACGAACATTCTTACAACATGAACATCAATGATGACAACGATATGTAGCAAAAGAAACCATAAGGAGACAAATATGTGAATTTCCTTTTTTTAACTTTTTTATTTCTTATAACAAATCTGTGAACATACTTTTTTGAGTTTTTTTTTGTAAGCAAAAGATTTTTGATTCTGCTTCGGTTTTGATAAGTTTCTGGTGGGTTTTAGTATTTAGATTTATCTATATTTTTATAGGTTGAAGATATTCGTGTTCAAATCATGCTCGTGTAATATTTTATGCGGCACCAACCTTTTTGAAAGAGTCAAAGACGTTAAGGCATAAGGGTTTTGGGAAAAGGTGATGATAATGGTTTTTGCAAGGAATTTTCAAACATGGTTACAACAATATTAGGAACGTTAGATCTTTGTATTATTTTTTAGATTTTTTTTTCGTGTGAAGTCTAGTATACATAGTAGTGCTTTGTATTTGATAGAGAGGTATACAAATTCAAGAACTTAATCTTGTTTGCATTTTGTCATGATGGGAAGGTTTTAACGCGTGTGACTTTAGGTAGGTCCTAGTTGCATATATGTTACTATAAATATAAATACAAATAGAAGTACCCTCATATAGTACCTATGTGGAATACTGGAATGTAATGGATTCGTTTAGTAAATTGAATTAGTTATTTTGATTCATGATTTAGAAGAGGACCGAAAAGGGGGAACCGTGAATCTGTCCGACCACATTGGTCGATTTTGTTATATTTTTTTTGTTTCAGAAATAATGGTACTGCAATATACATTTTTTCGACATTTAAAATTTTAAATTTCTCCAAAGTTTTCATCCGTCACTTTAATTTTTCAAAAAATAAGAAGCAATTATTTAACATATTACGATTTGAAAAAAAAATTCTTGTAAAGCTTTTTTTGATAGCATTATCTTTTGTTCAATAAAAAGAACATAAAAGCAAATTTTTTTAATTAATTTAATAAAACCTTTATACCACCATATCTGCATATACATACGTTAATTTCTGTGTCCTTTGTGTGAAGTTTCAAGAAGGAACTGACTTCAATTTCCGCCTAACTGCTTTGTCTTAGAATGCAATAATAATAAAAGAAAAGTATGTCATGTGGAGGAAAAAAGTACCTATAAGGTTTTAAGGCTAAAATAAATTCAAGAATTAATCCAAGATCGGCAGGATTTTCTCCAGCAAGATTGTGTGTGTGTTATTTATGTCATACACTTTGCTAACTGTGATTTTCTGAAATTCCTATTCAACATCGAAAAATGACTATCTAAAATACCAAGGAAGGATATTCGGGAAGCTTCAAGAACATTTTCTATCCTGTTACTTTAAACCACCACAACTTATTGCCCATCATTTCATAAGGATTCTTTATTTCTTATAAAATATCAAGAGACTTTTAAATCCTTAATGCCATCAATGCGCATTATACTACACAGATAGACATCAAGGAACAAATTTAAAGGGATGGAATAGCAACCAAAAAAAAAAAAAAGAAATTGAATCCTGCCAGAGAGAAACATTAAATACAACTGGAATTAGGAAATAAGGAACAAATCTTTGAATGTGAGTTCCAAGGCTATTGCCATATAAGTATGTAATGTTTTATGTAAATGTGTATTTGTAAGTATATGGGAATATGTGTATATACGAATTTAATCGATCGTTATCTCTTGAATTATTAAAAGTAGGTTAATGGCAAGTAACAGAATTTTTATACATACGCTTACATATATGACCAGAAATTTCAATTGTCCCGTATGCTCGTAGAATAAAGTGTGCTTAAACATTAATAATGTATTGAAATTTACTGCCTTAAGATGTTCTCTATGTCGATGGTGTCGATAAGTAGGAACATCATGAATCATTAATCGAATAAGTAGATTGGTTGGGTAATAAAAAAAAGATATTAAGTTACTTCGTTCTTACACAACATTTGGGAATAATATTTTGACAGTTGGAAACGATTCAAAGGTTACCCTGAATATCTTATGATATTATGAAAGGTTAAAGGTAAACAAAAAACACTGGACGATTTAAGCTTTGCACATACCATTGGTTAACAATTTCTGTATCTATACCTTTACCAGCTACCTACTTTTTGTTTTAGTTTATTTATTTATTTATTTAATGTAGATACAAATTTTATATTAAATGGACTCAAGACTAACTCAACTGGTTTCTATATGAACAGAGTGAGCTTCCTAGGTTGGAACTTTTTGACTCAAGAACTAGTTCGTTTTGACCGCTTGGTCATTTGCCGACTACTAAAGCCAGTAGACGGATTTACATAGGTAGCAAGTAAAGAATTTAGGGTTCTAGTGGAACGTAACAAACTTTATCATGCTTAAGATTCAAGACATCTTAAGTCAAAACTACAAGCTTTCTAGTTACGTTGAATCCAACCGCAAGGGATGGCGCTATAAAGAAATCAGTTGGCACACGAAAGTTGTGAAAGAGAATTTCAGACAACTTGGTATCCGAGACTGGTGACAGCTTGCTATTGATCTAGATGTTTGAAACCATCTTGTTGGTTAAGGTGGTCTTAGTGACCATTCCAAAAAGTAGGGCCAGTATAATAAGTTAGTAAAAGATGTTAATTATCCAGGGTGTAATGAGAACTGTTTCCATTTTATGGTTTGCAAACCAAGTCGAATCAAAGTGTAACCTAGAACTTATGTACCATACCATGCGGGGCTTTGGTATGACGGGCCTCATTACCTCGCTAGATAATGGTTGATACGCAATAAATTAAGCCAAAAAAAAAAAACAATTGCTTTAAAAAGGTCAACACTCCCAGGATATCACCGCGGGTATATATGGATCACATTGATAAAAATATCCGTGGAGATGATCCTTTGCCGGCTTTTAGTAGGTTTCTGAAGATGACGTCTAACAGTTACTTTCAAAACCGGTCAGTTCAAGGAGAAGCGTTAAATGTTAGTAGCCATGGGCGTATACCTCCCGGACTAATGGTTCAACTCCAAGTACATCAAGGCTAGCAGGAGCACAACATCTCCCCTGGCAGCCGAAGATGTAAGAAAAAGAAACAGAAGGCACAGATGATGGGAAATCCCCATAACTTGTTGCTTCTGAAATAACCTCTGCAACACCATAGAAAGTACCTACAAAACGGAACCGCAATATTGGTCCGCTTCCCAGAATTGGGAAAGCCACGTGGTATGGCTGACCCACAAAAGTAGAGACTAAGTGGCGCGGGTACGAAATGGTGTTTCCGGTTAATTCAAAAGGGGATGTCCCCGCAGGAAGCCAGGAAGAAGATGGATGAGGGAGAGATAGGCTCAGACAACGGACATCCTAAAAGTCTGGCAGAGAGAAAGGTGACCAACTAACTCCTTCCAAAGAAAATGCCGAAAAAGCCTGGTTGTGCAGCCGCAGCAATACCAGTAATAAAGTCGGACACATCAAGGCACTCTTATGCAAGTGCAGTCATCTGGCGCAGAATTGCTGTTCTCCCAAGGGACTACCTTGAGGAATTGTCAGCTCTAAGGGAATCCATAATTGAGGAAGTTTCACTTGGGTGAAAGCACAAACTGAAATTCAATGGCTTGCACTTCAGGACGGGTCAGTTTTTGGTCCAGGAAACAGCAAATTGGCTAAGAAAAAAAGCACCCAAGCTAAGCACTTGGAAGGGCATCGAATTGACATCGAACGATGTTCCTTCTAAGAAGTATGGGACAGGGTGACAGGAAATCTCTGTCATTAACCAAGGTCCAGAACGAGGGACTGAATGTAAAAGCCTGGAAAGTGATCAAAGTTCATGGCCAATGGTAGCTTCTGGTAACAAGCATCGACGTCAAGTCAGCTGATGCCATTAGCAAATTGAATAACATTCAAACACCATCCTAAAAGCGAAATTTCGGATCCACTAATTATGTGAATATAACTGTTATTAAAACTTCTAGAAAAATTATTCAGAGAATTATCGTTGCAGCAACGTGTTTCGTTCGTTCACTATACACGTGGCAACTGTTGCCGCAACCACACTACTGTTGGAGCAGCCGACCGAAAATATCAAAACTTTTTGATATTTCTGGCAACGGTTGCAGCAACACAAATTCTATTGGCAACATAGCCTAACACGAAGCAACGGTTGCTTAAACATGGCTGTGTTGCTGCAACGGTTGCCTCGTGTGTAGCTAGCATTACTACTGATCGTTAAGAAAATATACTCGTTAATTTTCAAAAAACCTAAAATGACGAGTTTTCGAGCTGATTGTTATCGAAAAATATTAAATTCAAAGTTTTTTCAATATAGAATCCTCTGCAAGAAAATATTTCTTTCATAAGAACAATTATTTAAATAGTATATCAACTTACATTAAAATTTTGAATAAAGATCAAAATTGAAGATTTTAGGTTTTTACTCTTAAGTGTACGACATTATAAAATTATGTACAAAATAAGATTGTATACTACTTTCTCGATATTATCAATTTCTTAAACAATATTGTTAATTCGAAAATGGTCGAATTTTGAAAATGCAGTTTTTTTGAAAAACATCTTTTTAAACGTTATATTTTATCTACAGATTGTTTTTAATAAATTCTTACGGTAGGTACGCAAGGTATTGTATCTTCAAAAATGCACAAACTACGACAATATAGGCTCCAACATCTGTAACTTCTTAAGTTATCAAAGCAAATCAGTTTTATAAAAAGTCCTCTAAAGACCAAAATAGTTCTCGAGATATAAGGATTAGAAAAGTTTGACGTTAGAGTGTATTTGTTTCGACTTCATCCTTCACGCCTGTTTACTTGCGAGATAGGTACTATAGGGCAAGTTCTGCATTTGGAAAAAAAATCGAACTTGAGATTTTGATCAACGTTGACATTACGATGATAGCGAAGACGAATAAAGTGGGTCCGGCAATTCCGTCTGTCTGTCTGTCTGTCTGTCTGTCTGTCTGTCTGTCTGTATGTATGTACCTCGATCTAGAGCCTAAGCCACTGGACCTTTTTTCTTTAAACTCGGTAGTTATGGGTCTTCGGTGATTCCCTAGAGGGGAAATTGAAATTTTTTTTTTAGCTCTAAAACTAACGGTACCCCCCATACACCCGTAATGCAAAATCTTATTTATCTCGAAAACGGCTCTAACGATTTTGATAAAAAAAATAGGTGTGATATTATGGACATGGACTACGTTTTGGTGAAAAAAAAAATTTGGGGCAAAATGTTATTAACGGTACCTGTCATAGAACCGTTTTTTTGATTTTCGACTTTCTCATTAACGGCTCTAACGATTTTAACCAAAAATCTTCAGCAGGAGTCCCCCTAAGTTTAAAATAATATTGTATATAAACATATTCGAAAAATTATTTGTTGGGTTTTTTTAAAAAAAAAAAATTTTTGAAAAAAAAATTATTTTGAAAAATCAATATCTTCAAAACCTATGAACTATTATTTTTTGAAATTATTTCCTAAAATCAATATTATTAAATACTTAAAATTCGCATCCCACATTTTTTTCTTGAAAAATTTTAAAGAAATTTCTTATATAAAAAATTTATTTATTTAATAATGAAACGGTTTTTTAAAGTTTGTTTGCATAAATTCATACTTTTCTAGAAATCAGACGGCAATTTCATTTTAATTCATGTTTTATATTTATAAAATGTATCTTAAATTCCAAAGTACTTTTACATAAGAGCAAGTTCGTGCGATCCAGTCGTGCATTTTATTTCTTACAATTTCATAACTTATTTCAAATTCAGATTTCGATTTTCATAATTCATAGATGAGCCCTGCAGGACATGGAGAAATGTGTAAACAAAAATTGCCTTCAACTTCAAAAGCTAAGTGGAAACAATTTAAAAAAATTAAAACTAATGTATATTCGTACAAATTTTGCAGTAGTAGGTTTTGATTTCAATGCTGGTTTTTACTCAAATGTTACAAGTGCCTTAGGCTCATATTTTGGGTTTCACAAAAGTTCCTTTGAAAGATTTTTTCACCATACTAACTTCAAGATTTAAATATGACCTATCCAATGATGTGATTCCTTGCATATGATAAAAATTATTTCTAACTTAGAGAGCAGACCACACCTACAAAAATATACCCGTAAGGCAGACAAAATAAATTGATTAATTTTGGACCCGTCATACATCAGTTAATGTCTCCAGGGATAACTTCAAGAGCAATCTCTCATAAGTCGATTATCCTTTTTTTTATCCCTTTCTTGATTCGTGCACAGTAATACGGACATTGAATAGAAAATGAATGTTCTAATTTTACTATCATAAATTTTGTGTCCCATTTTGATTGATTAATCCACTTTTGGACATGTAATTTACCAACCGACGGCAACGAACCGTTTGTATCCTTTCTTTCTTGTTTAACGTACGTCCGTGGTGGGTGCTCCCTTAAAATTTTCATCTTAAAAACATAAAATAAGAAAATTCATATTAAGTTTGGAATATTAAAATAATCAAACTTTTTTTTTGTTACTTTTAGCTCAACATTAGATTCTCTAAAAAAGGTGAAATGTTTGAAAAATGGCATTTGTGTTGAGGGAGTTTATCTAGTACAATAATGGAAATTAATGGGTCCTGCTCCTGGGGCTAGATTATTTTCATTGGATTTTTTTTTTGACTCAATGCAAATGGATATTTCATAATATAGGTATCATCCGTTTTGGGTGAAATTCAAAGTAGATCATTTTTCAGAATTAAAATTTAAAATGAGCCTAGAAAAACTAATTAAAAACATTTTTCAAAAGTTCGAACTTTAACTGATAATAAATATCTATGAACAAAATATTAATTCTTAGTTCTTTTCAATTTCAGTCAGAAACCCTTCATAGATCTGAAGCCAGATAAGTACATATCTTAATTAACATTGAGAGGATATTTTCTGATGTTACATTCACCTTTACCGTTGAATGCCAAAAAACCGACAGTTTGAATCTGAACTTGGTATTACGTAAAGCGTTTAAGGCCAAATAAACATAAATTTGTCGATTCTCCTTTAGGTCGCCAAATTTAAGGTAAAAAAAAAACTACTATTCAATGAAAAAGAAGGTGAGGCTACGGGAGGAGGACCTTTCAAGAAAACATTTCTAAATGGCTTGGAAGAAACGATAGTACCAGGTGGTCAATCCAACAGGATACGCCGCAGGTGGCTCATTCCATTTTACGTCCAAGAAACCTACAGTCATCGCCTCATCTACATCAATTATAACATCAACAACAACAAATCTATGATCGTGTCAAGTGCCTGCTGAGGTAATTAATAAAATTAGTCAGGTGGATGATAATCTGAATCAGAGTTCAAGTGATCCTGTAGAGCTAGATATGCCAACGATGGAAAATCATGAAGATTTTTTGTCCGAGAATGTGAGTCCCATAGTAAAAACAATATGTTTTCCAAAAAAACGCTACTGAAGCATACTGACGTCCTTATGATTCTAAAGCTGCAAATCGAATGTAGTGTCCAACAAAATGCCAGACAAATGACATTAACTATATTTCTGATAATTGCGATTCTCTTGACGATGTTCTTCTTGACTTTAATCTTCCTGATCTATGATGACGAAATATGTTTAATGCCCACCAACGTCTCTTCTCCGCAGGAAGCTTTCTTTGTTGACAAAAAAAAATATTATTTCTCGACAGTTAGATCTGATATTCGTTACTAACCCTTGTAATTGTGTTGTTGAACTATGCCCAATTCCCATGACGAAAGTTGATAGCTACCATCCCCCACTTTCTGTTTTGATTTCCCATGCTCACACAACTGATTATGATAGTGGCTCTCTTGAATTTGACTTCAAGAAAACGAACTTCCCTTTACTCAATGAACTAATTACAAACATTGACTTTGACTTACTTTTCAATGGGAGCATTGATGTGATGGTCTCCAATTTCTAATTGAGTATCTTTGAATGTTTCATTGCATCTGTACCTGCAAAAAAATTGAGACACTCGGCCCTAACAACACCCCCCTGGTACACCCATCAGCTTAGTAGTCTATGTAACTTAAGAAATAGAGTATGGAAAAAGTACCTAATATCTAATAAATTGGATGATTACAATAGTTATTTATCGTGATATGAAGAGTTCCAATCATTATGCAGAATCCTCTATAATTGTTATATGTTAAAAATGCGGTCTTCACTTCTTGTTGACCCGAAACTTTTTTTTGGAAATTTGTTAATAGCAAGAAAAGATCTAACAGATATCCATCTACTGTGAAGTACTTGGATGAAACCAGCAACAACCCTCTTGTTATTTGCAATATGTTTTCTTCCTTCTTCCTTCTTTAAACTTTCGTTTTGTGATGATGATTTTGAACCTTGTGAGAGTAATTTTACTCATTTGAATAGCTCAATGAGTGATATTGTTATCACAGTTGAGGATGTATTAGACCATCTTTCGGGTTTAGACCACGACACGTCCAGTGGACCAGATGGAATTCCGGCCTATATTTTAAAAAATTGTTGCAAACCTCTGGCAAGACCCCTAACGTTTCTATTTCAAAATTCCCTAACACAAGCTGTTTTCCCTAAAATTTGGAAAAATTCATTCATTATACCTATTCAAAAAAAAGGATATCGCGGTGATATTTCTAATTATAGACCAATAGCCAAACGTTTTTGCTTACCGAAACTATTTGAAGCTATCATATTCAAGAGTTTTTATTTCAGCCGCAAACCTTTCCTTGCAAGCGAGCATTCTTTGAATTCAAGTCGTTTACAAATAAAACTATCGAGGATGATCATCAAATTGACTGTATTTATACAGATTTCAGTAAGGCCTTCGACAAGTTGTCTCATAGTCTAATTTTATTTAAGCTTTCATCTCTTGGATTCCTTTCTGCTTTCGTTCAATAATGGATCAGGTCTTACATATTTGAAGGGAAGGAGATACCAAGTTCCTTCTTTTTAGAGGAATCGTTTCTGATCCAAATAATGCTGAGTCTGGTGTTCCACAAGGTAGTCACCTTGGTCCACTTCTTTTTATAGTATCAATCAATGGTGTTTTTTTTTTTTATAATCTACCCGCGCTCAAGGGATTATGATTACCCTTTCAATGTTTCAACTGCTTCAACACAGCGCGGGCTTGAAGTTAATAAAGAGAAAGAAGGATAGGAAAGATGTGTGGCACGATGTTCTGAGACTGTTGGTGGTTGTCTCAGATATTTTTATCTCCAGGGATGGCGGCTGAGCTAAAGCGGTGTTGTTTCAATTGTAAAACCACGTAGGGTTCTTATCTACGCAGATGATATTAAAATATCTAAAATCATCAGAAACCAATCCGATTTTGTTTCTCTTCAAAATGAATGTTGTTCATATAAACAATCTCTTTCTAAATGTTTCAAAGTGCCAGTTACAGCATAAAACAAGCCATTCTAAGTAAGGTAGAAACAACATGCGACCTGGGCGTTCACTTCTCGCAAAATCTAGACTTTTCACTTCACCTTGGATTTATTAAGCGTTGGAGTTAGGAATTTTCTTGTAGTCTTGTAACATCTTCGTTGTATAACACCTTTGTTCGTAACCAATTAGAATATGCTAGTTTTGTATGGTCGCCACTTTACTCAATACACATTGATCGAATCGAATCTGTCCAACGTACATAAATATGAACTCTTCGCATTAAGTCATCTTAATAGGGGTGAGCCAAATCATCTTCCTCAATACAGCAATCGCCTTCTTCTTTTAAACATGAATTCTTTGGAAAAACGCCGGAAAGTCAGCGATGTTATGTTTTTACACCAGCTCTTGGTTGGTTCCATAGATTCACCGGTTCTTCTAGAACAAATTCGTTTTAAAGCTAGAAGCCAGAGTTCTCGGAACTCTGAAATTTTTCATATAGACTTCCACCGTACGTTATGGTCTCAATGAGCCTTTGACACGTATGAAACATGAGGCTAATGTTAACCATGATGTTTTCGATTTGAGTTACTCAAAGCTTGCACTTAACCACAGGTTGTATGAGCGTTGTCATTAAGTATTTGAAACTCACGCATTATAAGTTTTTGTAAAAAAGAGTTGTTTAATTCCTAATAATTTGTTGTTTTTATAGCAATTAGTATTTGACTTGTAGTTATTTTTGTAGCTACAGATAGTAGATTAATATTTATTATTTCCTTGTTTGTCATATTTGTTCGTTTTTAGTAGAGTATTAGGCTCTATGTATATTTATTTACTAACAACTAACACCAAGCTAAATGATGACTGTGACAAGCTGATGTTTCCCAGTATCTAAAGGTGAAAAAACCCGAAGTGAAAAGAAATATTGTTACAAATGCTTGCTTTAAGCAGTACTGATGGCTTTTTTTTTTTTTTTTTTTTTTATAATTTACACGCGCTCAAGGGATTATGATTACCCTTTAAATGTTTTGAACACAGCGCGGGCGTGAAGTTAAGGAAGAGAAAGAAGGATAGGAAAGATGTGTGGCACGATGTTCTGAGACTGAAGGTTGTTGTCTCAGCTATTTTATCTCTAGGGATGACGTTACAGAACACGTGTCGACGTAGAACCCTGACGGAGAAAATTGGCAGTATTTCACATCTGCTGTGCAAATAGTTGAATACTACATAGTTGAACCGCCGCACTTAATCCACTGAAACCGGTTGGGTAAAATATAGAACTGTGAATGAACCAAGTTTGTACACATAACTAATTCACTCTAAGTTTATAGTGGGTCATCTGGTGGTTTCTTTTTAAATCATAGGTTTTTTTTGGCTTGAAATAAGTCCGTGGAACGAAATGAGTCGTTTTGCGCTTAAAGAACGTTGGGAAATATGGAAAACTTATTTCCAAAGTGAGTGATGTGTAGCAGCCCAAACAGTGCGTTTTGAAACGAAGTTTTGCCCGAAATGAAGCACCTGATATACACAAGTTTGTACAAAAAGTTCTTGAAACTGGTATGTTAATGGACAACACTCCTCATAGTCTCCGTACAGTCCGCACAAATGAGATAGTGGCTGCTGTAGGAGAGAGTGTGAGAATTAATTCACGAACATAAACTCCCCATCGATCTCAATAGCTAAACATTTCACATACTAGCCTAAGGAGAATGCTGCACAAAGATCTCCTATTATTGGCATGATAGAATGCGCTCCTGCGAAGCAGCCGAGGCAACCGCTTGAACAACATTGTGTTCCATAATTAATGGGAATGTTTGCTGTTACTAATAAAGCCATAATACATGGACAAATTTTAATTTTATTCATTTTATTACATTTTTAAAAAGAAACTTGTATTTGGCCCACTCTTTATACGTATATTTATCAACATCGAAGATTTCATAACTCTAAATTCCTAAATAAAGTTTTTTGTAATTTTCGAAAAAGCGAAATTATTTTCAAATTCTTTTGTTTTCCGTTTGGAGAGATACTCGTATTTCAGTGATACTTTCAAATTCAAAACCCAAGAGAATAAGTAATTTCACCTTAAAAGCCGACCTACGCGAACTATATAAAGACGCTTTTACTAAAGTTTAAATTCGAAACGAGGATGATGTTTGCACTGTAAATGTATTCCAAGGCTAGACGGTAAAATACTTATTTTGGCTTATGAAAGCTTTTAAGAACATATTGTAATCTTTATAAAAAACTTAAGATATCAAAAATACTATGGCTGAATTTTGTTCTGTATTAATGAGTAATGAAACCATGTTCAAGGCCTGAAAACTAAGGTCGACTTGCCCGAAAATTTTTGAAATTTGGATGCTGAAAAATTTATTAATCCGTGATTACTGGTAGTGTCATGACAAGTGTGTAAAAATTAATTAAAAAAAAACTTCATACTCGCAAAGAGCACAACAACAGAACAGTCCTCAGGGTGACAGCCTTTGAGCTTGAGCTAGTCTGCCACCTAAGGTTCAACTCAAGTTAAAACATCAAAACTCGTTAGTTTACTTCTAAAGTTGGAGGATCTGGCATCATTAAAAAACTGTTTTTTTTTTTAATGCGTAGATTGGACATAATACGTTTCAATTTGTGTCCTGTGTGCCAATCAAGATCGAAAGGTGCACGTTTGTTTGTAAGGTGCCAGGGTCTAAATATTATACCCATGTCAGTGAACTTTACTTTTACATAATGTACCTAAAGTACGTTCTACTATGACAATAGGTAATATTCTGCACACGATAGTCAGGAAATCGACCTTTTCCGCCCAGACGACACACCACAACGACACGACACAAAGTAAACTCGGCATCTGTGTCACGTTTTCCAACTCACTTTACATCAAAAACAGACTCAACCCCGAAAAAGGTTCCACCATCAGTCAGAGTAAAAACACAACGTGTCCAATTTTTCCGACTCCTTCTTCTGCTCGTATATCTAGACTTTATGATGATGTGGATAAATGATTAAATTCGATGATGCAAATGAGGATAATCTGGGGCTCCCTGATCTATTATTATTATTCCTCTCATGTAGAGGGGTTACAAGCAGCACGACGTGAATTTGATGATGATGTTTATGCTTCTCTGTTCCTGAAATGATGCTGACGATATTTACTGACATAGATGAGTGATGATGGCAGCTACTGCTGCTGCTTTTCTAGCCACTTCTCACATGTTTGATGATGGATTCACTTGCATTATGCATTCTATATTCATAGCAGGCTACTTTCCATAAAATATTCCAAAAACTGATTCGAGTAAAAAACAACAACAGCGGGCCCCTTTCAGATTTTTGAACATGTGTCGGATGTTATAATTATTTTGATGCCACGTGAGTGTGAGGTATAATAAAGTAGAAAGTCGAGATGAATAATTATACCCACACATACCTACAAGGATCTAATCCATTTTGCATTGAATTCTGAAATAATAAATATGTTTTACGAGAATTTCATTTGGATTTAATTATTGCATATTATATGATGTTTTTGCGATTGGGAACCACACAAGCTGGAAATAATCGGATTTCCCTTAAAAAAGATGCGCAGGATAATTTTTGATAATAAGTTCTATCAATACGTAGGAGAATTCAAGGAAATACAACATGACACTTATGAGATTCGCTAGAATGGCTCAAACGAAGATATTCCGGAGAACATAATATTTACCACCTAGCGAGAACTGAGAGCTGTTCGGTTTCCTCAATGTAAGTGCCGCTCATGGATAGCGGCATGGAGGGTGAGTTGCGCTTTAACGACAGAAGGCCGCAATGCGTTTTTGAAGCATTAAATTCTAAGCGGTTTATAGTTCCCCATTTCACAATGCTATCGAGATCCGAATTTTATGAGCTTATCATACGATCCATATCCGAAGAACAAGGACATGTATCTGGAAACGAATATAAGAAGCTGAGAGTACTGTCATCAACAAAGCAATTCAATGGATTAGAAGTTTCATATAAATCATTGATAAATATCAGAAAGAGATTCGGAGACAAAACGGAGCCCTGTGGCATACCAGCATTTATGTTATATTCTTCAGATTTAAAACCATTCAATACAACTTGTATTGAGCGGTTCGAAAGGTAGCTTCTAATCCATCCAAGAAGAGATTCATCAATACCAAATGCATGCATTTTCGATAAGAGAGCTTGATGCCAAACTCTATCAAATGCTTTTGAAATATCAAGTGCAATAATTTTCTCCAAAACGATGTAAAGATTTGTGCCACTCTTTAGTGAGATATACCATCAGATCATTGGTAGACCTATTGCTACGAAAGCCATATTGCCGGTCATTAAGAAGCTTTCGTTCTTCAATATATTTCTTGAGCTGGTGGTTTAGAAGCGTTTCCATGACCTTGGAGAGAAGGGATGCAAGTGCAATTAGATGATAGTTAGAGGGAAAGGTTAGGTTAGGTTTAGGTGGCTGCTGGTCGGAAGAGCCAAACACACTTAGACCAATATTTGGTCCGTTGTGATACCACAGGATTGCAAAAATCACCCTTACTCGTTAAACCATTTCGAGCTAACAATGAAGCGTTTGAGACAGTGAATGTCGGAATTTCTTAGATCACTAGGATCATTATAGTAGAAGTCTCCCAAGCGGAGTCTACGTCTTTGTGCTAGGGCAGTACAAGAACATAAAAGGTGAGAAACTGACTCCTCTTCTTCTTCATCCATGCAGCTTCTGCAAAAATCATTTGCAGGAACTCCAAGACGGAAAGCATGTCTTCCTATTAAGCAGTGTCCAGTAAGGACACCTATAACGGAGCTAGTATGCAATCTACCAATAGAAATTAGTTGTTTTGAGCGTTTAGCATCAAACAATGGCCAAATTAGTTTCGTAGACTGGCAAGTTGGGATGCTTGTCCATCTATGGTTAGCTTTCTTTATGGTATCATGCTTTAGCATAAGTTTACAAGTAGCTAGGGGTATACCGATGTTAGATTTGCTACCCAACATAGGTAAGATTGTTCCGTTTTTTGCAAGTTCATCGTCGGCTTTACAATTTCCTGGAATGTCTCTATGCCCCGGCACCCAAATGGTGAATGTTAAACTGTTTTGACATCTCCATTAGAGACGATCGACAATTTTGGGCTGTAAGTGAGTTAATGGAGACAGATTAGAATGACTTTATGGCAGCTTGACTATCTGAGAAGATACGTATATCAGTGGTCGATATTACGTTTTCTTTGAGCCAAGAGAGGACTTCCTTTATTGCTAGAAGCTCTGCCTGGACCACGCTACAGTGATTGGGAAGACGAAAAGATAGACAAAGATTTAATCTTTTGGAGTATACGCCTCGACCGACCGCGTAATCGGTTATAGATCCATCTGTGGGAAGAAGATTCGCCATTTTTAGGGACAGGCTAGACAAATGCTGTTTTTCATCGGAAAGAGACCACTAGAATAGGACAGATGGAAAAGCTTACGCATTGGTTTTGTCAGTGTTGAAGAACACATCTTCAGAACAATTGGGGCAATACTATCCGGGCCAGCGGATTTGTGTATATCGAGATCTTGCAGTACTCTTGCAATTCTACGAGTGCCGAAGCAGATTTGTCCCATAGAATCATTAACTATTAACAGAAGGAATCATGGCACTATCAGACAGCAGCGTCGAGTTGACAGCAAACTGTGCTGCAACAAATTGGCTTTTTCTTGTAAGCTGACGTAAGGAGTGTCATTGAAAATGAGCCTAGGAACCGAAGAGGAAAAAGTATTTCTAGTATTACATTCTAGTAAGCAAGAATTTGGTTCTTTGAAAATGATAATTACAGGCCTTTCTAGCTTGCTTAAAGGGACGCACTTCAGTGGTAATTGGGCCACAGACTTTGTACTGTCACTAGCGCCGCCTTAAGAATGATTCAATTTAAAAATAAAGTACGTCAATCGATTTGTCCAGACAATTTCGACACCTCATTTTGTAAGTTTGTTTTATTTATTGTTATAAAAAAGTAATAACGAGAAGAGTGAAAACTGCTGCACGAGAATTTGGAAATTTTTGAAATCACTCACTTGAAACGGTAAAATTGTTGAATTTTTGAAAATATGTTACAGAAATCGATTTTTCTTGTCAAAATCTCGTTCTAATGTAAAATTCTTGGTGATTCATTTTTGTAACTTCAGCCTTCTTAACTCCTTTCCGGCTAGCGAGCTTTGCGAAAACGCAACTTCATGTCTGAGGAGAAACTTAACTGCTGAACAATAATTTAAATATATTTAATAATGAACTTGAGAGTTATTTGGACTTTCTAATCGGCGTGTTCTTGTATTTTTTTCAAACCGAATTCAAACTTTTTCAACTACAGGTAAATAAAGGTTAATATTATATTTTGAAATAAAGTTGTTTTAAAATTTAACTCTGTCTTCAAAAAAAAAAAGAATCAAAATTTATGTATCGCAATATGCTTTTACCTGCTAGAGCTGAAAGAGTTATTGATGAATCCGAGTTCTGATGCAGAAGCCGAAATAAATGTGTAGTTTATATGCAGGAGTTCAAAAAAATGATATAATTTTTTCTCCAAGATATGAGGCTGTGAGTGACAATTAGAAAATTTATGATAATGTGCAGCGCTTGGTAGATCGAAACATGTACCCAAATGAATAAGCCGATGAAATTGATCTAGAATGCAATTTTTAAGATTTAAATTCTCAAAAATTTCGTTACAAAATAAGACGAACCGGAAGTCAATGTTGTACCAAAAGACTCAAACAATCCATCAACATCCGAAAATATCGCTTAAACCTATACAAAAGAACCAACATCTCTTCATAATGAGTTGTTGAAGTGGTCAAAAAGTCATCGAGTTGAATAGTCCAAAAATAGGAGCAATTTGTCACAAAATCGATAAGCCTATAATAATTAAATAATACAGAATCTGTTCTTTTCTTGACACAGTACAATCGTTCCCAGAAAAAAAGTAACCAGGCTCCACAATATGCTCAATACAATTTATGCAGTACGGAATATTTTACCAATCACATTTCAGTAGATGAACAAATGATACCCTATACTACGGATGTTATTCGGCTAAAATGTTCATTAGAGGAATACTTGTTTGAATTCATTTCGTTTGGTGTTGCAAGTCGTGAAAGCTCTTTTGAATTCGGTTTGGGAGAACATTTTGTTACTTTCGAAAATCGATATACGAAGTCAGGATAATGTTACTTTGGTCAAAATTTGGTAAGGAAACACCAAAGAGACAGCTAGAATTTAAAACATTTCCTCATTGCGATTGAAAACATATATTCCAGGTATGATTCAAACGGAAGGAAACTCCAATAAAGTAGTTTGTATTGATAACATCAAGTATACAGTTATCAAAACAGAAAAGCGTTTGAAACTTTAAAAACCTTTATTTTTCCTAGAATACATTTTTACAGGATAACTTTCTTGCAGAAAATTAACAAATAACCAATAGGTTTTCTCTGCTAATGGAAGAAGTTTTTTTTTAAGCCTTTTGATCTGCCTGTAATCTGTAAGGCCTATATTCGTCCATAGTTCGAGTACAATTCCCATATTTGAACAGGTGCTCCAAAAACCCACTTGAGTCTCTTGGACAGAATTCAATATCAGAGAGAAACACTCTTATAACAATATAGAAAATAATAAAATTTATTTCAGATAAATCGGCTGACTACTTTCTGAGATCATTCAAGCCAAACTTTAAAATGGTTTCGCTTTTATATAATAGTATAGATAGTTTAACCCAGAAACTCCAGTACATCACCGTCCGTTTTGCGTTTATAATCCACATTGATTGAATCGGGACAAATTGAATCGAGTATATAATGATATCGAAAATCGATATTGATTGAAATCATTGAGATTGGAAGAGAAAATCGAGAATCGAAAATCATCGAAATGATTGAGATAAAAATCGATTGAAATGAAAATTTGTGAATTCAATCATCTATACTTTTCGATGATCGGATCAAAAACATCGAATCGTTCCTGATTGACACAGCCCTAACATCTTGACGTAATGGTTGCTGTGTTGGACTGTCGAAACCATAGGTCGGGGTTCGATTCCCAGCCACATCCACCAAGACCAAAGAACATATTTGTTGTCAGGATTACTGTCTCTTGCGATATAGTGAGAAATCTCTCTTGTCATGAATAATACTGCGCATCTTTTAGGTCCTTTCCAATTCATGATGGAAACACGCTCTCAGGAATGTTTGAGATTTGGATTTGTTAGTCACTAGGCTCGGTTCTCTACGAGCTGTTGCTCCCTGAATTATTTTTTTTTTGTAAATGTTTTCGAAACATTCATAGTCATTTTGTGGATAGTAAAATGATTGACAAAAAATTTACTTTACTTGGGAAGGACAAGTAGAAGTCGAAGTCTCATTCAGAGCAGAAAACCATGTTACTCTACTTTGCTTATCATATTATTGTTCAATTAATTTTTTTTTGTATTTGAAGCTCTTCAAAAAAAAATTGGTTTTTCATTGCTCAATCCTCGGACAAAACTCGGTCGTTCATATTTCTCTAAAGAACAATATGCAAAAAAAAAATAAATGTGTCAGCTGAAAATAATACAATAATTTATTATGAAATCTAAAAATGTCACAAAACAATTTGCAAACAATACATAGAAATTCTATCTCAGAGCTGTGTGACACGGAAACATGAGAATATAAAATAAACAGGCCATGGGATGTGCAATGACTGACAGAAGGACATCTTGTATTCTTTCATCTAAAATGAACGTTTTATGTCCCGTCCATGTATACGAGAGTATGAAATTGCTATTATAATTGCTGTATTGCTTTCAAACGAAAAACAATTAAAAATCGAAGGACGAGTTTGAGTGAAGGAATCTGCAGTTTTTTTTTCAGTGAATTGATGACATTATTTCCGGCATTTGACACAATATGCACCATAATGACGAGAGCGACAGGTTAAAACGGTATTTCTCGCGATTGTAGAGTTTATTAGATTGTGGTTGTTGTTTACATGGCAATTTTCCACATCCCTGTTGACCGCAGAAAGCTAACAAAAAATTATTATCAGGAAGGCAGTAAAAGAGATAAAGTGGTTTGTATATGTACATATTTGGGAAAACTGTCAGATGGTTTGATCAGAATAAAAACAGGATGTGGAATTGTAACCACATTTCCGGACTGACTATTCATCCCTTTGCAAGTTACTTCTGCCGCTGCTGTTGATGGTTGAGGTAAAATCATTAATTGAAATCATAATCTTCGCTTTGAGAGGCCGGAGCGGAGCGGTGGTTCTACAAATCATTGTACACCAGATGCAAAGGTATATTCATATGTAAATGGGAAAGAGATAGCTAGATAATATAATATCGATTGTGCATTGGAGAGTTTCCAGTACTTCCTGTTTGATGACCGCAATGATATTCAGTTTTGCTATATCTACATTGAATTATACTCGTACCTACATATTTACAGAAGAGCCCTTATGGAGGCACCCGAACGGTTCAGGTAGCTTAAGCTTTCCGCCGGGGGATGAAGTGTAGTACATGAGTGCCGGCAAAATGTTTAAATCCACCCGACCGCAAATGCTAGCTTCTTTTTCACCAACGTTTGTATGAGGTCCTGAATTTGACATAATCCACCTTCATACATATGTGCGAGTACATGTATACTATATACATTCGTCTGATGTGCATGGTTTTGGTGAGTGGTTGTGATGATTTTTGATGTCGATGCTATGTTGTTAAGGATGGTTTTTGGTTTAACCAGTATAACACACGAGTACAGTGCTAAAGTGAAGCAGGTATGTAGAGGTAGAGAATTTACATGAATATTTCTCTGAACAGAATACATACGAGTATCTATATATACAGATGTTCAGCAAGTGATTGAAATTTCTACTAAATTTTGCTGGAGAGGCGTTAAAAAGGACGATGATGCCAAGGACCTCTGTGTTTGATGAGTTTCGTTCAGACGTGACACTTGATGAATACTTTATGAATATTATCAAAGACTTTTCCGAAGCTTTAAAGAATTTATATAACATACGTTTAACTATGCACATCGTCAACTTTTATGCTATATATACGTAAAATGAAGTTGTAACATATGGATGTATGTGATGCTATGAGATAGGTCTTTGTGTGTGACCTGTTATAGCAGTCATGTGTTAATGACCAGATGTAATAAATGCGGGCATTTTATACATCATACATTTTTTAAGTTCTCTGACTTAAATGCAGCTTTGTTATATTTGTCGGTTGTAAAGCAAAGGATGTGTATTCAAAAAACCAAACGTTCACGAAAAAAGTGATTTTTCTGTAGAAAGAAAAGATTTTAATTAAAAACAGTAAACTTTAGTTTTCGGTATGCAGTATTTTTGGTGAGTATTTTCTTCAGCAATACTATTTTAGTAACACATTTCTTCCTGTTTAAAAAGCAGATAAGAAGCCTTAAAACGTGTGAGCGTAGAACATTCACAAGATACTAGACAACCTTCACCGTTAAAAGAAGTCTCTTATATTTTTTTTCTAGAGAACATTAAAATCTATTATATTGATATTAAATTAAATTATTTTTTGAAAACTTTGCCGAGTAAATTAGCCTCGCGCTCTATAGCAAAATGACTGATGATGGATTTAAACGGATATGGGCAGTTATGCGACGAAGTTTGATAATATCTATAGATTCAGTACCTTGCTAATCCCACAAAAAAACACACGAAAAAAATTCACTGGACAAATCTGAAGATCGCCTGAAAAGTTCATCAAAATCGGTCACATCGTTCTCTCGAGTCCATAGGGAACATACGCCACATCGCATTTTAAATACCATATACTTACCATACAGACTTTCGAGCAAATTTTTGAAATAATATGTTTAAAATGCTGGGAAAATGAAATCCTTTGTTTTAAGGATCGGATAGTGTTTATTTTCGACGTTCGTCCTTTTGAAGTTTTAACATACAATGGACAAAGTGTCAGGATTTGTTTTTTAGAGAATATTCTGATCTCTAAATTGAGTATAGGATATTTACTGACAACGTCTCTATTTAAAATCTTCAAATCAATAAGCGCAGTATCCGTTGGTATAATGGTTAGTTCGTTGAACTGTCATGCAGAAGGTCTTGGGTTCAATTCTCAGCTCCTGCAAAAAGTTATATTCAGGGGTGTACTGCCTCTTGCGAGGAATTGGCAAATCTTCCAAGAGTAGCTCTTGTCATGAAAAGTGCTGTTGGCTGTTCGGAATCGGCAGAAAATTGTAGGTAGCCCTCATTTCTGGTAACACGCACACACGAATGGTTGAAAGTAGTAAGTCACTAGGTCCTGGTTCTCTTCGAGCTGTTGCATCACCAAAGTTATTATTTAAATCAATAAGCGCGCATCTAGCAATAAGCCCGCATCTAGCATAATAATAAGGCTCCAAGAATTTACTGTCCTGTACAATTTCTTGCTGGAATTTAAGACACAAAATATTATGGTAATAGCAGACTGCAATGCGAGGGTCGGAAACAGGCAATTATGGCTGTTTCATCCAGATTTCACAGGTGATACGTCTTATACTCCCAGGAATGCAATGGACAAAACAATCGATAGCAATGGTAGAAAATTCATCGAAATGTGTGAATCGAATAGCTTGTGACTACTGAATGGTCGAACAAAGAGAGATAGAAATGGCTCTCTCACATTTTTTTTAGAGGAAATGCTTCTTCAGCAATAGACTACTGTCTGGCGAGAGAAGAATGGTTAAACTGCGTGACTGATCTTGAGATAGGGGAATACCTCGCTCATCAACCGGTACCAGTTGAAACTGTGGCTGTCACAACTATTTCTTTAGAAGCTATATATAAAGAGATAATAGAGCTAAAAAAAGTTAATTTTGATTGTCTGTCCTCTCTGCACGAGTTGAAAGAGGAGAAAAAGGTATTGCAATTGAAAATTAACTCGCTACAATCAAGAGTGAATTCGCTGGAGCAATTGCAATTAGAGAATACTGTAGATATTATTGGAGTTCCGGATCTGACTGGAGCGAATGCCTTAGATAAAGCTCTTAAGCTTTTCTCTGTTGGACTGGATGAGAACATAAGTGAAGAACATATAGATAACGTTTATATAAAAAAAATTAAAAGTAATAGACCAAGTGACTCTTCTGCAAATAATCCTACGCCTAAGATCTCAAGTGTATTGTGCGTAAAATTCTGATCTCTTAACACCAAACGTAGGCTTATGAGGAAAGCAGTGGAGTGCAAACAAAATTTGACAGCCAAAGTTTTTGGATCTAATTTCAACCAAAAAAACACAATCTATATAAATAATAGTTTGTCTTCGCATAATAGGGAACTTCGTAAAGCTGCCGAGTCTGTTAAAAAATCTAAAGGATACAAATTTGTATGGTTTCAAAATTCCAATCTTTTAATGAGAAAGCAAGAAGGTGAAAAAGCTATCAGAATCAAGAGTTTAGAAGACTTAAATAATTTGTAAAATTAATGCCTTTTGATAATTTACATAATTTTGAACTGGATGAAGTTGTTTTATCATATGATTTTGAAAGTGATCTTTTGTTAAGTGTTTTTCTGAATAACCATATTTATCCCAACAGCTTTTATATCATACAACAAAATATCCGTAGCCTTCGTGCAAATTTTGATTTATTATTGCTCCACATTGAATCGTGTTCTATTAAGCCTGATTTTGTTTTTGTAACAGAAATTTGGATTTTTGATGATGAGAAAGGTAATTTTAAAATTCCTGGGTATACGTTTTTTGCAACATGTAACAATACTTATTGTGCTGGTGGTGTTGGAGTTTTTATAAAAAATATTTATAATAATTGTGAAGTGGTTAATAATAATTTGGCCTCTGCGGATTTTATAAAAATTACTTTCAGTTTGAATAATGAAAAACATTGTTTTATGTGTGCCTATAGACTTCATGGCAGTAGCATAGATGTCTTTCTTGAGGAGCTTAATATTCTGTTAGCGAATGTTAAAACTAAAAATATGCTTTTTCTGGGTGATATTAATATTGATCTTCTCTCAAAAACCCGATACGTCGATAATTACTTAATGCTGTTAGCTTCTTACGGTTTGGATTCTTTTATAAACGTACCTACTAGAATCGTCGAAAACTCAAAAACTTGTATTGACCATATCTTTTGTAGGAATAGTTTATCTCATAGTGTTAAACCAGTGAGCTCTTTAGCTGATCTAGGTATCACTGATCACTGCATGACTAGCTTACATTTTTTAAATCTTGTTGCTGACAAAGAAACAGTTATAGAAGATGCTGAAGTTAAGAAAATTGATTTTGACAGACTAAATTTGCTTTTACGTTGTGAATTCTGGGATGATGTCTTTAATGAGAATAATCCTTCTCTTGCGTATGATAAATTTATTAAAATATTAGGTTCTTATCTTGATAGTTGTACAAAAAGATCGATGAAAAAGAATAGGTCTAAACATTTGAAAGAATGGATGACAGGATATATTTTAGATAAAATAAACATAAAAAACAAGCTTCGTAAAAAATGTAAAATGAATCCAAATAATACTCAACTAAAAATAGATTATAAAATAGCATGCAAAAAAATTTTAAAAGAAGTAAAAAAATGTAAGGAAAATTATTATTTATCTGAACTCGAAAAAAACAAGGGTAATATTAAAGGTGAATGGAATGTTGTAAACAAAATTTTAAATCGTGGTCCAAAATCTGAAAAACCATTAATAATAGAAGATGATAATATAAGAATTACAGATAGTACTGAAATAGCTAATCGCTTCAATAATTTTTTCATTTCTATAGCTGAAAATGTTTCGACAGAGGTTTTTAGCAATAGAAATGTCGATTTTCTTACTGAAGGTTTAGTTAATGATACTATTTTTTCAGAAAGTCTTTTTTATGCTCCTATATGTCCCGGTGAATTGCTTTTGATCATAAAAAAATCTAGTTCTGTTACCAATGATAATTGCTCCAGTATAATCTTTAAACAAATTGCTTATAACATTGTGGATGTTCTTGCACATATTTTTAATAAAAGTGTGTACGGTGGTGTTTTTCCAAATTCGCTTAAAATTGCTGAGGTAATTCCTCTTCACAAAAAGTCTAACACTTGCATTATGAATAATTATAGACCAATTTCTTTATTACCTGTTTGTTCAAAAATTTTTGAAAAGGCGATGAATAGAAGAATTTTGGAATTTTTAAATAAAAATAATTTCTTTAGTGATGCCCAATTCGGATTTCGAGCTCAAAGATCAACTGAAGATGCGTTGCTAAAATTTTGTAGTGAAATTTATGAAAACTTGAATAATAATTTATTTACAGCTGGTCTCTTCATTGATTTAACTAAGGCTTTTGATTTAGTAGACCATAGTATTCTTTTGAAAAAATTACATAATGCAGGAATGCGTGGATTCATCTATAATTGGTTAGATTCCTATCTATCTAATAGAAAGCAACTAGTTAGAATAGATGGTAGCTTGAGCAATTTATCTGGTATAAGTATAGGCGTTCCGCAAGGTTCAGTTTTGGGTCCCTTGCTTTTCCTGATTTTCATCAATTCTATTTTCAGCCAAAATTTCAAAGGAAGAATTACTGCATTTGCTGATGATAAGGCCTTCTCTTATGGTTGTAGATCCCTGCTTAACTTAATTTCTGACATTAACTATGATTTGGACATATTAAGACGCTGGTTTGCAGCTAATAAAATGGTATTGAGCAATAAAACTAAAATAATGTATTTTAGCTTATCAGGGTCACCTATTTTAGTTGATTGCGATATCTTTTATCATTCTTCTGATTGCAAAAAATTCAGTACAAGCAATTCTAATAGTTTTTTTTCTAATGAGTCCTGTTCACCTCACTGCTTTCAGATTGAGTTTGTAACGACCTTTAACCTTCCTATACTCGCGCATTGGTCTCTCAGACCGACAAATCATTAATTCTTTGTTTTCTTGAAAAATATAATCCTTGCCCCCCTGAAGTTTTCAGTAGCTTCCTAAATATGTGTTCTCCATCGTTTAGCTGGGCGCAAGCGCATATGCTGAGTAGACGTGTTCCTTTTTTGTGAGTTTTCGGTCCCTCAGACCGACGCGAGAATAAGTCCAGATTGCTTCGATTTACGAAAATATGAAGATTGAATCTTTTTTTATACTTTTTTATAATAACTATTATATTTCTTTTCATATAATTATTAAGTTTTTTTTTTTTTCTTAAAGAAAATATTTTTTTTTATTATTTTAGTTAAGGTCCAAAAAAAAATTGAACTTTTTGAGAGGTTTGTTTGAAAGGGTATTGCTTCCAAATAAAGTAATAATTCCTATATTTTTTTATTTGTTTTATTCAATTATAATATTTTCTTAAAAATAAATGGCAGAACTACTTAAAGAGAATAGATATTCAAGAAAATACAGACGAAATAAAGTCTCGGTCTGAGAGACCGTGCGCGAGTATACGTGTGTTGTCAAAACGCGCGAGTATAGGAAGGTTAAATACCTTGGGGTCTTACTTGATAGTAAAATGAATTGGTCTGATCATACTAACTCTCTAAAAAATTACTTGTTATGTTGTTCTAGACAGTTTTATACTCTTGGTTTGTATTGCTCACAAAAAATACTAGTTATGATTTACTATGGTATTGTTCATTCTAAAATTCAGTATGGAATAACTTGTTGGGGGGGTTCTTATCAAAACAAGATTTATCCTCTTCTTATTCTTCAAAAACATGTTGTAAGAATCATTTGTAAAAAAAATCGCTTTCATAATAGTTTCATTTTGTTTCAGGACTTAAAAGTTCTTCCTCTACGACATCTGTACTACTTTAAAGTTTTAAAGTTATTTTTTATGAGAAGTGGATATCTTTCAACGAGAAATAATCCACGACATAATTTACGAGTGAATACGTTGAATTTAGTTAACGTCCCTTCTTATAATAGAACACATTTTCGAAGATTTTTTACAATTGTTGCTCCCTCAGTTTTTAACAAATTGCCTTTCTCCGTTAGAAGTCTTAGAGTTTTGTCTTCTTTTCTACAAAATGTTAAATCATGGCTTTTTGGATACGATCATGTTCAAATTGAAAATTTATTATCCTTAATTACTTAATATAATAAAATAAAAAAAAAAAATAAAACCTTCCCTTCTTTTTTCCCCTTCTATTCACCTTGCACACAACTATGTTGATTTATTTTATTTTGATGGGCATTCGCCACTAGCTCTAGCTTTAAGCTTGGCTAAAGAGTGTCTCTTAATTTGTTTTTACGGGTACATACAACGTTGTTATTCAGAAGATCACTATTTTATAAATTATTTTTGAAATTTGTTTTATATTTTGCATTGTTAATATTATTTTTTCTTAATTCTAATATGTAAATTTTTTTTTAATGTACCTACCAAAAAATGAATTATTAATAAAACTAAACTTAAACTTAAACCCATTCTCTGATCATCTTCCGCTATCGGTCTAGTGCATCTTCCACACTCAAAAGATAAATACGGAGCCTGAAAGACAACTTCTGCCCAAGTTAATCTGGAAAGAAAAATTTGCACAACTTTACCAGACGGAGCTTGATCGAACGAGTCGAGGGATAGATACTTTGACGTTTTGCATCGCTATCGCCGCGAAATCTTTTCAAGCAGATGTAAGGGGGAAATTAGATGTTTTTACGGAACATTTGAATTTTTGACGAAGGAGTGGTGCACGAAAACTTCAGGAAAAGTATTATCTTCCCAATCTTTAAGAAAGGGAATGCAGAAGACGCCAGCAACTACCAGGGAATATCTATTTTAAACACAATAATGAAAATTTTCTCTGCAATACTCCTCAATCGGCTAACGAATTGGGTTACAGATAAAAGGCTTCTCAGTGAATTTCTAGCAGGCTTTCGCAAAGAATATTTGACCGTGGATAACATTTTCACACTAACAAGCATAGCAAAGACATATCTAGACAATGGAAAGAATTTATACGCTTTTTTCGTGGATTTTAAGGCCGCTTTCGATTCCATAGATAGAAATGCTCTCTTCCTCAAATTTAGCACTTTAGGAGTGTCAAGAAAGTTTTTGAAAGTAATACAAAGTATGTACTCGTATGAAGAAAACCCAGCTGCAGTTTAGAATAGAAAAGAAATATATCACTGGTTTGATACTGAATGGGTGTCAAGCAAGGATGCTTACTGAGTCCTTTACTCTTTTCGCTATTCCTGGATGACATCACTTCTTTTATCCCAGGAGGAATTATTACGAATTTTCTTATGGAACGTACGATCGCTCTATAGAGCTCAAGCTGCTCAGCAGCTAGCCGATGCCCTGTCAAAATATAAAGCTGACATAACAGCTATTCAAGAAATCAGATGGACAGGGAATGGTGTTTTACAGAAGAAAGAATATGACATATACTACAGCTGTCATACAAAACAACATGTGCTCGGGCTAGGCTTCCTAGTCAGCGAAAAAATTAAGTCTACCATCATCGGCTTTAACGCTATAAGCGAAAGGCTATGCACCCTTCGCGTGCGAGGCAAATTTACGAACATCAGCCTCATTAACGTTCACGGACCTACGGAGGAGTCCTCAGACGAAGAAAGAGAGACTTACTACGAACACGTCGAGAGGGCCCCCAATGCCTGTCCAAGGTATGATGTTAAAATCATCCTTGGGGATTTGAACGCAAAAATAGGTCGGGAGCCGGTATACAGGCATTACGCAGGCACCCATAGTTTGCATGAGAACACTAATGACAATGGACTTCGAGTCTTAGAATTGGCAGCATCGAAAAACATGGTCGTTGCGAGTACCAGGTTCCCGCGTAAAGATATCTACAAAGCCACCTGGATATCACCTGATGGAGTCACTCGTAACCAAATAGACCACGTGTTGATAGACCGTCGCCACTACTCGAACTTGATGACGGTACGAACGTTTCGAGGTGCCAATATCGACTCGGATCACTATCTTGTTGGTATGGTTTTCCGAGGGCGGATTGCCTTGCGAAGACGCATTGCATCCGCCGATCAGGTTCGAATCAACACGGCTGCCCTGCGCAATAAAAACACCAGTAACACCTTTTGTAATGCGTTAGGACTCGCCCTAGAAACACCTGATTTAGGGAGAGTAAGTCCTGGAGCCAGTATGTTAGGCGTAAATGAGAAGTGGACACGTCTTAAAAATACTCCATCTTAGGCAGCAGTCGTAAAAATCGGAACGACTGGTTTGATGATGAATGCAACCTAGCGACTGAATGTAAGAATGTTGCGTACCGAGCAATGCAACAATCTCATAGAACGCGGGCACGCGAAGAGGAATATAAAGAGCTCAGAAGAATAGAAAACAGGCTACACAGACAAAAAAACTCAGCCTGGGAGAAGAACCTAATCTGTGAAATAGAAAATAGCCGAGAGCGAGGTCCGCACCAGGCGCGGAAGTTCTACCAATCCGTCCGAAACATGATGCAGTACACACCACGCTGCACATACTTACGTCAAGCAATTCATGATATTATAGTGCACGTATGGGAGCAGGAAGAAATGCCAGAAGAATGGCGAAAAGGTATAATATGCCCCATACATAAGAAGGGAGATGTCACAACGTGCAGCAATTATAGAGGTATCACGTTGTTGAGTACCGCCTATAAGATACTCTCCTCTATCCTACAAGACCGGATAACCCCATACGCTAAAACCATCATCGGACAATATCAGTGTGGTTTCATTCTAGGCAAATCAACAACTGATTAGATCTTTACCCTTAGGCAGGCGATGGAAAAATGTCTAAAATTTAACATCCCAACATACCATCATTTAAGGCCGCCTGTGATAGCATAGCCAGGGTAGAACTTTACAAAGCCATGAGAGAATTCGGCATCCCAAATAAATTGACACGACTATGTATGACCAAAGTAACAAGCCAAGTAAAAATAGCCGGATTGCTATCCAGACCAATCAACATCCTTAATGGACTCCGACAAGGGGACGGTTTGGCCTGCCTCCTCTTCAACCTGGCGTTGGAGAAAGCAATCCGTGACTCTGGCACGGCAACAAGAGGGACCATCGTCAATAGGTCCAGCCAGTTACTGGCTTACGCAGACGACATTGACATCATCGGAAGAACCGAACAAGCTGTACACGATTCTTTCATCCAGATCGAGCGGGCGGCACAAAATCTGGGGCTGCACATTAGTGAAGGTAAAACAAAGTACATGGTGGCGTCGAATGCGAGAGGAACAGTTTGTCAAACAATCAAGGTAGCGGAGCACGAATTTGAAGTGGTGCAATCCTTTAAATACCTTGGGTCAATAGTAGCAGCCGATAACAATATAGAAGAAGAAATACGCGGGCGGCTTCTCAAATCCAACAGAGCCTACTATAGTCTGTCAAAGCTCTTCAAATCCAGAAATCTCACCATAACTTCAAAACTGCTGTTGTACAGGACCATGGTACTACCAGTACTCACATATGGATCCGAGACTTGGGTGCTTATCAAAAGGATCTCCGACCTCTTAGCTGCGTTCGAGAGAAAAGTCTTAAGGAGAATTGTTGGTCCCATATGTGAGAAAGGACGATTCCGGAGACGGTACAATCAATCTACCGGTACGCAATCTACCTTGAAGCAGATATCGTGACAAAAATTAAGCTCGGTAGACTCCGGTGGGCAGGGCGCCTAGCTCGCCTGAGCGAAGAGGAATCTGCTCGGAAAGTTCTTTGTGGTACATAATATGGTAGACGACAGCGTGGTAGACCATGCTTGCGCTGGAGAGATGGCGTAGACCAGGACGCCCGAAGCCTTGGGGTGCGCAACTGGATGGCATCGGCTAGAGACCGGGATAGGTGGAGAGACTTGTTGAAAGAGGACAGGACCGGAACCCGGTTGTCAAGCCGATGATGATGATGATGATGAGGAATTATGTTCAATGGGCTAAATATCAAGTGCTTAATGTACGCCGACGATATCCTGCTGATGGCAGAAACACCAAATATGATGTAACTCATGGCCAACAAATTACAGCAATACTACTGCAAATGGAGTTTAAAGGTCAACACAAATAAATTCAAGATAATGATCTTCAGAAATGGCTACGGCCGATACGCTAGGGAGGAAAAATGGACGTGGGAAGGCGAAGAACTAGAAAAGGTAAAAGAATATAAGTATCTGGGAGTAATTTTGACTCCCAAACTCTCCTTCAAAAAACACTTCCTTGCCAAACTCCCGGATTCTAAAATGGCAATCAACTGAAACTGGAAAGGACTTCTTGGCAAAAATAACGTCGCAACAAGCGTGAAGTACAAATTATTTAAAGCAGTGGTGAGAACCATAATGTGTTATGCAGCACAGGTCTGGGGAGTATTCCAACATGATGATGTAGTTAAACTGCTTAGATATTTCTTAAAGAAAATTTTTCGTCTGCCAGAAAACACTCCAAAGTAACATGCTTCATCTTGAAACTGGACCTTATTCTCCTCTACTTTTACACTCTAAAGCTACATTTCAGCTATATCAAAAAGGTCATGGAGTATCATCCACAAAGGCTTCCAAGATTGTTGCCTCCCATATCAAACAACGTAATTCTCAATACTTTAGAGAGTGGTTAAGATTGAGCCTGGAACACAACGTGCAATTTATCAGCGACAATCCCACATCATGGAAAAAATCGTTAGATTCCCTATGGCATACAATCAACCAAGCGAATTTCGAGCTTTTTCATGAACGAGCTAGGCAAAGTGAATCAAGGAATCTTTATCGAACGCTGGATCACAATCTAACTAACAACTATTTTTCAACAACAACAACAGTATAGATACTATTTCCATAATCTTCAAAGCGAGAGGGGAGCTCCTGTACCTCAACTATATGCCCCACCGAAGTGACCAAGATACTGAATGCTCACTGTTGAACAGAGGGTGTGATACACTAGGGTAAAATTCGTCTAGCTACTGAAGAACTACAAATTATATTAAATGGCAACAGCTGACCAACTCTAGTAAGCTAGGTCAAAACTGCATTGAAGTACCGTACTGAAATAATTAACGAAAGTTTCTGATTAACACTTAAAATTTTAGGTCCTCTCTATTTCTGCTAAGTTGTAAGTCACTTTGCTTAGGCAATTTTAATTGAAGGATTTTATATAAGAAATGTCGGGAAATTTTTACCATGGAGAAAAATCTATGGCTTTCGAGGATATTTCGCCGAAAATTGTAGGTCTCCTCTATTCCTGCTTAATCCACAAATAATGTCACTGTCTCCCATTTATATTTTTATTCACAAATACTTTCCTTCTTTCTATTATTTGAAGCTAACAAGACCTCCCCATGATTAGACTCGTGCACAAACACAAGTTTTGGTCGTCACTAAAACCACCGCCACTACCGTTCTTTGTTCGCCTTCGCAGCGTGTTGTGGTCACTTATTTTTAACCCTTCTGCGATCCTTCTTTCCGAATACATACGAGTATAAATGGGGTGGTGGTGGTGTGCTTAAGTGGCTTCTTTGGTACAAATAACTTCTTTTTAATTTTTTTTTTTTTTTAAAAGGAGCTTGAGGTTATGCGGTACGACCAATTCCTTCCTTTTCTCAGAATTAAAAGTATCCATTACGAAACTACCCTACACAGAAGAATAAAAATACAGACAACAGAGGGTTAAAAGAATGCTTTTCCGATTCAACATCTAGGAGTCTAGGGTATTATAATGCTTCTTTCTGTCTACATCTAAATTATCTACTTATATATTCTATCGTCTGGTTTGGTTGGATACATAAACTAGAATTAGGTGCGTCTTTTAGTTAGTTTATTTCTAAGGGATTGGCATCGAGACTCATTTTGTTCTATAATTTACTCCTTGTTCGTTCGTTTGTTGTCACACCCTGTGTGCAAACCAACCGCATTATCCTTGGTGGTGGAAATTAATAGTTTATATAGCCAAAAGGTGTGGTCATAGTTTATTTTTTTTTATTTAGTTAAATTAAGTGCTTTGGTAGATAGCTTTGATGCTTTTAATTCGGCAAACAGTAGGTAAGTAAATCTTTTGACAAAAGGTTTGACAGTTGATACTTGGAGAGCGATGGAAGTGGTTTAGGAGGACAATAATAAATGATGCAGAAAGTTATGTGGAAAGTGCTGCTCATTAGCCGTTCGGAATCGGCAGAAAATTGTAGGTCCCCTCCGTTCCTGGTAACACGCACACAGGAATGGTTGAGTTGTAAGTCACTAGGTCCTGGTTCACTTCGAGCTGTTGCACCACCAAATTTAATTTATTTTTTCTATGTTCTATTGTACGTTGATAAAATTTTGATTGTAAACAATCTCGTCATATGTTACTTAATTCTGGGGTCTATAGAACCGACAGTACACCTTGGCATAATGGTTAGTGCGTTGGACTGTCATGCAGAAGGTCTTGGGTTCGATTCTTAGTCGCTGCAAAACAGTTTTTCAGGGGATTACTATCTCTTGTCTTGAAAAGTGCTGCTTTTTTAGCCGTTCGAAATTCGACAGAAAATCGTTTCCTAGCAACACTCACACGTAAATGGTTGAGAGTTGTAAGTCACTAAGTCGGGGTTCTCTTAGAGCTCTTGCAACACCAAATGTATGTATGTATGAGGAGGTGCTACTAACATTGTTGGTGGTGATTGCATAAAGTTTTCTTCTCTTCAAAATTTTATCAATGCAGTTCAACAAGTGCTCAAAAACTGTGTCATCGGGATTAAGTAGCGTTTCATCTAGTCAAACTATCAAAACAGCCGCTGTAGAATATTTGAGTTCCCTCATTGCAAAATCTCGAAAAAAGTTGTCATTTTATAAAGAACAAGCGGTATAGAAAAACAACATGGCGTACGTGTTTTAGATGGAGAGCTTATTGCGGGAGAGTTTACAACGTGAAATGGGAATCACCCAGGGCTGAGTATTGACCGCGCTTTTATTTATATTAATCAAGCATAAAAAATAAGCGACGATGAGAAGTGAAATTCAGTTTGGCGGTTACTTGGTTTTCTGCCTGAATACAACAATATTTTAAGAATAAACCTTACGATGAATAGGCCTAGGAGCTACTGCAAACTTTGAAATCTAACATACTTGGGGTAGGTACTAACAATTTGAAGATGTTGATTTGAAGTATTTTGAGATATTTTCATCATCATCATCGGCTGGACAACCGGGTTCCGGTCCTGGCCTCTTTCAACAAGTCTCTCCACCTATCCAGGTCTCTAGCCGACGCCATCCAGTTGCGCACCCCAAGGCTTCGGGCGTCCTGGTCTACGCCATCTCTCCAGCGCAAGCATGGTCTACCACGCTGTCGTCTACCATAGAATGTACCACAAAGAACTTTCCGAGCAGGTTCCTCTTCGCTCATGCGAGCTAGGTGCCCTGCCCACCGGAGTCTACCGAGCTTAATTTTTGTCACGATATCTGCTTCAAGGTAGATTGCGTACAGTTCATGATTGTACCGTCTCCGGAATCGTCGAGATATTTTACAAGTCCAATAATAGTGCTAAGTCTTCTGCTTGGCTGATTTACTTCAGTAGTAAAAAGTGGTTAAATTTTAAGGGCCCAGTTGAATGTGAATCACACCTAAACGTCAAGTTTTTTCTGCATTTCATTTGACATTTCTCAATTTCAGACTAACTCAATTTGAACCATGGAAAGATACACAATCGAGCAACGCCTTAAAGTTATTCAGGCTTATTATGAAAATGGGCATTCAAATCAAAATCGTGCACTTCGTGATTTTTTCGTTCAATCTAATCCTCCAAATGTGCGTACAATAGGAAAAATCGTGCAAAAATTTGAGCAAACCGGGTCTGTAGGAGATGTGAAAAAACCAGTGCATGCTCGTACAGCTCGTACTGCAGAAAATATTGCTGCTGTTCGCGATAGTGTGGCTGAAGAGCCGTCCACCTCAACTCGTCGTCGCTTACAAGGTGCCATTGACTCAAGAACTAAAGCCTCTTGACCATTTCAAGCGTAATCAATGGTCAGAATGGTGGCAAGAAATGGCAACAGTGGATGATCAATTTTCGAAGAAAATCATTTTCAGTGATGAGGCACATTTTCACCTCAGTGGAGTCGTCAATAAGCAGAATTGCCGCATTTGGGCGAATGATAATCTAAGACTGATTGTCGAAAAACAAATGCACCCACAAAGAGTGACAGTTTGGTGCGGTTTATGGGCTGGCGGCATCATCGGGCCATATTTTTTCCAAAATGAGGCCGGTCAGGCAGTTACTGTGAATGGTGTTCGCCATCGTGAGATGATAACGAACTTTTTATGGCCCGAATTGGAAGATATGGATGTGGACGATATGTGGTTTCAACAGGACGGTGCAACTTGCAACACAGCTAACAGAACAATGGCTCTTTTGCGCGACAAATTCAATGGCCGTGTTATCTCACGTGGTGGCGATGTCAATTGGCCGCCAAGATCATGTGATTTGACACCGTTGGACTTCTTTCTTTGGGGTTATTTGAAAGAAAAGGTGTACGTCGATAAGCCAGTAACAATTCAAGAGCTAAAGGATGAGATAATTCGGCACATTAACGGAATAGAACCTCAATTATTCCTCAGCTTCATCGAAACTTTAGACCATCGGATGGAGGTGTGCCGCCAGGGTCGCCGCGGCCATTTGGCCGATATTTTGTTCCATACATAATTGAACCATACTATATTATCATAATAAAAAGAAATTACAATAATTTCCTAAATAATTTGTTTTTTATTCAAAATCAACATCGGCCCTTAAAATTTAACCACCCTTTATTTTTTGAATATAATATTTCCCCTACCAACTAAAATAAAACTAACTTGATGTCACGACAGCTTGCATAGAATCAGGCCTTCATGATCTACAACTCTTTTAAACATTCATGTGTCTATGTAAGTCGAGTTCTTTACTATACTCTGTCCAACAAAAATTGTCAGTACAGGGAAGATAGGACGTTTGTCTCTCATTCGGGTTGCATTGCCATGCATAAGTGTGTCGCCTTTTAAAGCTCTCACAGGGATTCTGTAGTTTAAATTATAAATCGCCGCAAATGAAAGTAAAAAACGCGTAGGGCTACCGTCTGCCGATTCAAAACGACTGAAAACAATATTCAATTTACCTTTTCCCACAACGCCAAGCGGTAAGATAATAGGCGCGTTTTTTTTTTTTAAGTTGAAAAGCAATACGACAACACTCCACATACTCATCTTCTTAAAATGTGTTCTCAAAAGCTTCAAATCCCAAAAGCTCCTTAATAAAAACCACTGAAAAAGCTCTTTGCTTGCAATTGAGAATGATAATGGTAACTCTGTTTTGATGTAGATAAAGAGCGCGCGATCGTATTGAGTGACACTTGACACTCTTGACAATATCTCATCAGCAGTGGGATACGACGGTCGTGTTGGGGTGTACAACTTTTTGCAAAGAATTACAACAACAATTCATTAAGAAAAGTCAGTGGCTTGCTCTTTTTTTAGTGGCATTTTTCCTAACGCATTGTAGTGAGAGTGCATCAGGCGCCACTGCTTTAGAAAAAGCTCTTCCATAAGGCCTGTACTGACAATTTTTGTTGGACAGAGTATAGATATTACTCTTCCTCGTAGAAGATGGTACCTCCGGGCAAAGCATTTTTATTTTAAAGAATTATCGCCTGGGACTCGAACCGAAATCTCCGGCGTGATTGTTCGATGCACTTACCATTATGCCAAGGGGAAATGTTATACTAGAGCTGTGTCAATCAAGATTGATTCGGTCTTTGTGACCCGTTCACCAAAAAGATTGATTAATTGCAATCAAAGTAGACCAAATCATTCAATCCTAATGTCAATCTCTTGCCACTGTAACCGAAGAGAACGAAAAAAAGTTATGTTTCGTCCATTCAACCTGTTCTCAATCATTTCACAATACCAAATAGGAACGGATATGAAACAGAACGTATATTCCTCATTTAGAAGATGGATAGAAGATGGCGTGAAGGAAGCAACGAAGTAGAAAAAAGCCAAACCTGCTTTCATTTTCACATTGTTTCGGTCTCGGCCTAAACGAAACGATTTGAAAAAAAATATTTCAGTGGAATGAATAATTGAAAACATTTCGTGTCGGTCTATATCTCGTTCGGAACGAAACGGATGGATAAAAAATGATTGAATGAACGATTGATTGAAAAGACCGAATCCTTGAACCAATCAATCAATATTGATTCGGTCATTTAAAATGAACGATTGGCACAGCTCTATGCTATACTAATCTCTAAGACAATTAAATTTTCGATTTGCTAGTCGCTCAATCCTTTTCTTTCTAATTGTTTTTAGACTGCAAATTTAATTTAATTTTTAAATCTCGATGAACTCTCCCGGAAAAAGAAACCAAACTTGGAAGTCTGGTTTTTTTTTTCTAAGGATATTATGAAAATGCATGTTAAATGAAAAAGACTTAATCAAACCTTGCATTTTTAAACCATATTAATGATCTAAGAATATTGTAAATGCTTTTCTTTGTAGACATTTTGTGCTTCATCTTCTTAAGCCGATTTTTATTTGTTGTATTAATTTTGAGATTTTGTCAAAAACTTACCTGAAAAGAGAACAAAAAAATAAAGAAACGAATTAGAAAAATGTTATAAAAACTGGTAATTTTTTTTTGAATATTGAATAAATATCTACAATATTTTCTAAGGGACACCTTAAAGACTTAAACAATAAAGATAGATGATAATTTTTATTCTACGATTGTAACTTTTAATTAATATAAGACCTGCTATGAACAGAAAAGTCGAAAAGAAAAAAGATATCAGACTTTATTTGAAAAGGTAAAGAAGAGAAACTGAAAGGGAAAAGGAAGACGTCAACATCATACTAAAGACCAAACCATAGCAAATGAAAAAAAAGTAGATAGTGAGCTAAATTATGAATGAACTTACACTTTTTATGAGTTCATTATAAATAATTCAATTAAGAAAATAAAGGAAAGTGTAATGGTAGTGGAGGAAGCAGTTCAAACGAAGAATTTATAGAATCCAGCTGCACAGTTTGTTTTAATCTAAATGTGACATTTATATATTTTTTTTTTTTTTTTTTTTTTTTTAAGAGGTAAATATTTCGTATGGAATTCCTTATAGAATTGAATTAATTTAAATTTAATTAATTTGCTATAATGGGTTATATGGGGTGGATCCCTATGTTAATTTATTATTTAATAATGAAAATAATAACTAACAGCAATTAGTACAAAATAAAGGCACACATTTAATGAGACACAATTCTCGTGGGAAAGATTTTATTTGAATTTACGGTATTCTTGACATAAAAAAAGTGGAATTCGGGGGTAAAAAGTTCCATAAGAATTATGAATGTTCCTAAAAAGATATGGTGAGTTCTGCCAAGAAGTTAAATTTAAAACAACAAATGATTGAGGCGAACAGTGGCATATTTAGGTTTAGTAAAATACTGCACATCCCCCCTTACGTAGCCCAAAAAATATAGCCTTGGCTTTTCAGAATTTCTTACATCTGTGTCCTGCTGCATTGTCCTTTTGTAAATTATCTTCAATACCCGCCTTGGCTTCTTATGGTGGCTCGTATCCAAGGAGTCGCATTTTGAACGACTCTTCTGCATAGATCCGGCTGAGTTTGAGCGATGTCGTGTGTTATGTTCAATTTAAGGGGATCGGCCGATTGTTTATTATAAACATATCTATTCACGACTTCAGGAAACCCTACAAGAAAAAGTCTAGCGGGGTCTAATCGGATGAGCTTTTTGAGCGAATTCACCTCACCTCGTGTAGTCCGCTGTGTGGCATGTAGTGCAACCCTGCTGGAACTACATTTCGAATAGCTCCATAGGGTTAATTTAGTGATGGCTGATTGAATAGTATTTTTGCAACCAAAATTCGACCATGTCTATTGTAAAATAGGAGAAACGCGCGCAACGTTTGCACTAACGAGCACTCATTTTAATAATAAAGTTTAATCATTTAAGGGGTGCTATTCAACAATAGAAGAAACACATGTCAACAGCACACGGTTGGTATTGAACGGTCCCCCATCCATGTTCCAACCACGCACAATGATGCTTGATTTTGCTGATCGATGGGAAGCGATGATTTCATCAAAGTCTACACCTCAGACTATAGAGATTCTTTTCTTAACCGGACTACAAGAATGTAGGATACTTTGCACAAAAGCTTTTTAGAAAAACGATATCTGTTATACTTTAACATTTTAAGGATAGTTATAACTCCTTGAGTATGTCAAATTTAAACAAAAATAAATACTGACGGAAGAAGAAGTTAGGAGAAGATTTATTTTAACCTTAATATCCCAAAATATCGATTTAAGTTATGTTTGACGTAATTTGTTTTTTTTTTTTTTTTTTTTTTTGACGCAATAGTTCGTCTCCACGTATGGAATATTACATGATACAAACACTGCGGGCTGTAGTAGTACCCCTTGGCATAATGGTTAGTGCGTTGGACTGTCATGCGGAAGGTTCGATTCTCAGCCGATATGCAAGAAAGTTTTTTTCAGGGGTGTACTGCCTCTTGCGAGGAATTGACAAATTGTCCAAAAGTATCTTCTCTTGTCATGGAAAGTGCTGCTCATTAGGCGTTCGGAATCGGCAGAAAATTGTAGGTCCCTTCCGTTCCTGGTAAAACGCACACAGGAATGGTTGAGAGTTGTAAGTCACTAGGTCCTGGTTCACTCCGAGCTGTTGCACCACCAAATTTATTTATTTTATAAACCCTGCGGGCTGGGTAGCGCGCATATGAAACGTCCAATCTTCCATAACTATGAGGAATAAATCTGACTGAATTTGTCAAATGGCATTCATTTCATGGGCTGTCAGGGCAGTGGTGATTTGTGGTTTCTTTGCAAAGACCTGTGAGTTAAGAAAACTTCACAAGAAGTAGTCTAACGGGGTCAAATCGCACGATTCCGGCGGCCTATTCACATCACCACCGCGTAAGATAATTATATTTGGAAATCTCTCCAGATTTCGCCAGTGTCCACATCATCCAATTCGGGCCAAAAAAAAAATGGTTAAAATCGACGAAAACACTCGCCGTTAACGGTGATGACATGGCCAACATCGTTCTCAAAAAAGTATGGACCGATGATGCCGCCAGCCTTAAAATCACAACAAACAGTAACTTTCTCTGGGTAGACTCAATCCAAACAGCACGTAATGTTTTCTTCAAAATGTAAACATAATCCGAGACTTTGCTCAAACTCTTTCCTCTTTTGTAAGTACATAAGTTAATATTAAATCATGATAAAGGGAAAAAAAACATACAACAACCAGCATGAAACATTTAAGACTTTTTGCTCATCTCCCTTTTTCTTCAAACAATTGCTATCAGCACCCTTTAAGAGGCAGACAAAAAAAGCTTTTAAGCCAGTGAATCCTGTTCCTACTTACTTGTTCACCAGAACGGCGTTTTATATTGGTACATCAATATGTACAACACTAACAAAACAGTTAACCGAAGGTCTGAATGCAAAAACTTAAGCAGGGCATACTCTCAACTTATAAGGAGGTCAAACAGCCTTGGTTGAGAGTAGGTAGGTAGGTAGAAATGGTGATCACTGCCAGTCAAGGACTGTGCGCCAAATTGATACCATAGCTCGTGTGAACATGCGGATGGAGTTGATATGGGAAATTGAGGACATTCTAACGAAAGTCATCTAGTTTCGATTGAGTTCAAAAATAATAAGGGATCTAGTAGGTTTAGATGTCTCTTATTGTGACCGGACCACTACACTCATGAGACACCATCTACTCTGTGCCAAGCTAGGCAGCTGATTAACTAGTGCTACAACAGTAGCCAATTCGGTTGGGTGATCATCCGGCCCCCTGTACCATAAACTTCCATCGAAGCCCTCACTTCGCTAGCTCGGTATCTTAAGAATCAAACAGAGGGCACGGCACAGAAATAACTGAAGTTCATCCTAGAGCCATTTCGTCACGTTGAGAAAAGAAAGAGATCAAGTCTTTTATCTTCATTTCCGAGAGTTCGACAAAGTCGTCAGAAAACGGCATTCCTAATGATTGTGCTCTAAGTTTGGCCAGACCAGGGCATTTGGATTCTTTCCTTTTGTCGCTGGTCTCGACATCTACGAAAGTTAGTGTCAGCTTCGTTGCTTACTGTCCCATTGGATAGTGTTTGCTATAGAAAGCTAGGATCCTCGATATATCTTGCCTGGTTCAGCATATCAGATTAAGTGTTCGGAATCTAATATAGGTGGGCCAAATCTTTCTAGATATAATGCAGTTAGTTAAACTACTTCACCTACGGTTTGATTCGCTAAGACAAACCCTTGATAACTCCGAGCGGAATGTTAACTCTTATGAAGGGCTGCTCTTTACCTGGCCAGTTCGTCCGTCCACATATTTCCATCAATGTCACAATGACCCGGAACCCAGATAAAAGTGACATTGTGTTTAATATTGGGGCTTTGCTGGGCCACTGTTCAAGAATGAATGGCTTTATGAACTGCCAGGACTGTCTGTGATTATAGTCATTTTACGGTTTTGGTTTGGATCTTTTTTGAGTGCCTTGCTTGCTTCCCTTATAGCCATTTTTTCAGCTTGAAAAACACTGTAAAGTCTAGATATATTCAGACTTCAGAAAAGACTCTTGACCGAACACCACACTCCAACTTTGAGCCATCAGTAAAGATAGTTGTTGCGAAGCCTTTCGTAACGACACGCCATCATCCCAGTCATTTCTTGATGGGAACATAATCTTGAAATATTTACTGATGCTCATTTTAAGGGAGCAGTAGTCAGTGGCAGTCGAAAAAATTTCTATTGGAATCAACTTCGGTAATACTGCTGTGGCCATAAGGTTTAGCAATCCAAGAGTTCCTTTAGTCTTAATGCGATGCAATATACTAGATACTTAATGTGTAAATCAAGTGGCAAAAGGTAAACAAAAACACTTAAGGCATCACTTGGGCAAGATCTTAGAGCCCCTGTGGTGCCAACGCTAGCAGTTCTTTGTACCTTCTTCAGTTAATCGATGTTTTATGCTTTGGTAAGCGCCGAGCACCATACAATTGAAACATACGTGAGGATCGGTCGCACCACCACCTCTGGGTACGTCCACAAAATCATCTTAGATTGAAGAGCCCCAGAGGAAAGCTATGCTGGCCTTCTTTACCCTTTCTTTAGTATTCAGTTTCCAGTTTACCTTAGGGTCTGGAATAACACCTACATATTTTTCAATGTAAGAGAATAAGAGTGTTTGGCCGTTGAGTCGGAGAAGAGCAAAGGGATGTATCTTAGTTTTGGTTATAAATAGCCTCAGTTCAGTTTGGCTTCGGTTACAACCTAGTCCACAACTCGTAGGCCTCGTTACTAACTTTTCCTAAAGTCATTTCTGTGATTTCACTTAACACAGAGTTGAACTTTCCTGACACCAGTAGTGCCAGGAGTAGTGCACATGCAACCACCTTAATGCCACATCTTTTCAATTTAATGAGAATTGTATTCATGACTAAAAGAATACATGAATAGAAGAGGGGATAGAACTTAGCCTTGGGGCGTTTCTCTACTAATGTGCTTGGTCAAGTTTATATTACCTAACGTACCTAAAAACTTTCTGTCACTTGGCATGGATAAAATCATTTCCTTGATGTAGTCTGCTACACCCAACTCGATGAGTGTATTTGGTAAGGGCGTTGTTGACAGCCTCTTATACAGGGTGATTGGCATAAGGTGTGACAAAAAGCTAGGGCGTGTAGGTTGGACTTAGACAAGAAAAAAATCGTATGGGAGGGGGGGGTCTATTTCCCCCCGTTTAGGCGGGAGGGGCAATTTAAGAAAAAATCACTTAAAACAGAAAAAAAATTATTAAAAAATAACAGTCATACCTACAGAGTAATGCTATAGCATTTTGAAAAGCCAGAAATACATTCTTTAATTTTGTTTTTAAATAAAGTTGTTCGAGTGAATAGTTTTTGAAAAATTTATTTTCAAAATCAAAATTTTGAAAAAAAAAATGAAATTTTTTTTTTAAACAATTTTTTTTTCAAAATTTTACGTAATTAAGTATTACTTTTTTATTCAATATTCAATGCTCTTATTAATTTTTGATCAAACACAAAAAACCGAATGTCAAAATGTTTTGTAGTTTTTGAGAAAATCAAAAATAACAAAAACTACTTTTGTTCTAAGAAAAGCCTTTTATTTTGGTTTTTACGTTTTTGGATTCTTATGTAGGTGAATTTACGATTGAAAGGATTAACTTTCTTTTTACTATTCTTTTAATTATCGTCTTATAAGCATACAATAATGTGACAAAGTACTGGATTAACCATATTTCACACATTTTTTCATTGAGAACACCTGCGTGAGAGCATTGGTTTAAAATTGACCTGCCACTTTTTTATTATGGTGGGGTCGGCTTGGCTTAGGTGCATTTACGAAAGAAACGATTAACTTTTTTTGTAAAATTTTTTTATTATCAGTCTTATAAGCATACAATAACACATTTTTTCATTGAGAACACCTGCGTGAGAGCATTGGATTAATATTGATCTGCGAATGTTTTTTAAATAATGCAGCGTTACACGCCCTAACTAGTGACAGAAAAATGCAATTGCGAAATAAGAACAAAAATGTTCCTGAATCTTGAAATCAATTTAAATAATAAATACATGCATATTTAGATAAAATACATAATTACTGTTTATTTAAAGTTTATCCTTTCTTTCGTAAATGCACCTAAGCCAAGCCGACCACACCACAATAAAAAAGTGGCAGGTCAATTTTAAACCAATGATCTCACGCAGGTGTTCTCAATGAAAAAATGTGTGAAATATGGTTAATCCAGTACTTTGTCACATTATTGTATGCTTATAAGACGATAATTAAAAGAATAGTAAAAAGAAAGTTAATCCTTTCAATCGTAAATTCACCTACATAAGAATCCAAAAACGTAAAAACTAAAAAAAAAGGTTTTTCTTAGAACAAAAGTAGTTTTTGTTATTTTTGATTTTCTCAAAAACTACAAAACATTTTGACATCCGGTTTTTTGTGTTTGATCAAGAATTAAAAGGAGCATTGAATATTGAATAAAAAAATAATACTTAATTACGTAAAATTTTGAAAAAAAATTGTTTAAAAAAAAATTTCATTTTTTTTTTTTCAAAATTTTAATTTTGAAAATTAATTTTTCAAAAACTATTCACTCGAACAACTTTATTTAAAAACAAAATTAAAGAATGTATTTCTGGCTTTTCAAAATCCTATAGCATTACTCTGTAGGTATCACCGTTATTTTTTAATAATTTTTTTTCTGTTTTAAGTGATTTTTTTCTTAAATTGCCCCTCCCGCCTAAACGGGGGGAAATAGACCCCCCCCTCTCATACGATTTTTTTCTTGTTTAAGTCCAGCCTACACGCCCTAGCTTTTTGTCACACCTTATGCCAATCACCCTGTATATCTAAGAAGTTAGTAGCACTACCTCATGAAGGGCCGTTTCTGTGAACTTACCCTTAGGGTTCGTATCTTCAGAGTTTTGAAGAGGACATCCGTTTAGAATGTCTCTAATATAGATGTCGACAACGCGATCCAAAGTTTTAAGCACAAAAGAAGTCAGACTAATTGGGCGGGAACCTTTGCGGATTCATGCCCCTGCGCCTGCAGTCCGTCTTTCGTGGTAAAAACTACTCTTACTTGTCTCCAGTCAACGGCCTTGGCTTTAATGAAAGCATCGCTTCCCATCGATCAGCGAAATCAAGCATCATTGTGTTTGGTTAGTACTTGGAGGGGGGACCGTTCAAATACCAACCGTGTGCTGTTGACATGGGTTTCTTCTGTTGTTCTTTCTGCAGGTGGAGTGTATAGAGTCGGTGGTAGTTTAAGGCATGTCCGGGGCTCTGAGGGAACTCGTTCGCTAATTGGTGGATGGGTGGTAATACTACTGAAGCGTAGATCCATGATTCTGAATGGGTGGCGGCCATGTGTAAGTCCAAGATTATGGAATGGGTGGTGGCTGTTGTGGCGCGATGAGCTCGTCCACTGTTGAAAGACGGTGGGCCGGTATTGCTACTATTGACAATTCTATACACTCAGGTTCCTATCGACCTCCTCGTGGTGCCTGTGAATAGGTTACGTAAGTAACTGAACTAACTAGATGGGAACAGTCTGGGCGGTATTCTTAAAGTAGGAAGGAGTGTGTAACAACTCACCAGAGGGGTGCACGCTCTTGGTTGTTGGTTTCTACTTCGACTAATAGCTGGGTGTGTGTATCTGGGTTTGACAGGCCCAGAGTTTTGCAGGTACTCATCTGGAAGTGACCTCGGTTGCGAAGCTCCACCGGAAACTATATTCTGGCACCACGGGTGATAGTGCCTAGGAGTTAGAGATGGGTTGCGTAGTGCGACTTCTCTTTCTCAGACTAACTATGAGATAGGCTCCCTAGTGGGAATATCGTGGTGGTTGTGGTTTATTCCAAATGCGGAGACATATGGTTTCCAGGCGTGCCTGGATTCAAGAGGTGCTAGATAGACCTCGCATTTAAGCAAGAGGTGTGCACATGTCACAACTTTGCTACTGAGATTTGGCTATGTCGGGGTTAATGGTCAGGACCCGATCTGACTCCGATGAAGGTAGGCCTTCCGTGGAATTGACTCGTAATAGACAGGTGTCCACGTTAAACACAAGACAGTTCTGTTGTTCTTTCTTTCTGTGTGTCTCTATCTGTTGCAATGCCTAAGCTGATGGCCTCAGTTGCCAGTGCTTTTCAGTGTCTCTACTTCGTATATTTATCTAAGATGTAATGTAATGTAATGTACTTGTCTCCAGGACTCGGTAACATAGTTAAAAGATGGAAAAAATTGGCAGTATCCCATCGACTCCTGGAGACTTATATGGAGAGAAAATATCAGTTGCCAAAAGGCAATTTTCTCTTATAATGTTGATTTGCTCTGTACGAGTCATTGGTTGAGGCCTGAAGGTATTGATAGTATGGTCTCAATTATTATGTTGGGTAGTGGTATCTGCTGTGCATATTTTTTTTTAAAACAGGTAAATAAGTTTCGTAAGTTTAATTGTTTTTTCACATTATCTAGTGAATTAATATAAAATGTATTCTTGTTTATTTTTATATTTCGATAAATAATAAAATGTCTGATGAAGAACGTAAAGACGTTCGAAACTTCAAAAAATTTTACCTCTTTTATTGACTTACAGCCAATTAGAAACTAATGTTTTATTCTGTATTTGTTGTTGAATATCTTTGATCATTTATTCAGTCATGTTATGCAGAATCTCCAATGAACCTTATTGCTACATATCAAACTATATACCCTACCCTAAAAGATACGTTAAAAAAATTCGTTTCATTTTTAATATTTTTTTCCCTGTACGATCGGGCAATATGCTCCACTGAAATATGCATTTCTGATTTTTTCCTATAAAAATGGTAATTTTAAAATTTATATTTATTCCATGTCTACCAAAGTATCCTCATTCCTCGAAGGTGTATGATGTGTGTTTCGATGATGTTCCTTTCATATCTGAATTTTACTTTCCTTCTTTTTGTTTTGTTTTGCTATGTAAGTGTGTATAAGGATATGGTAGCATCCACACAAGAGTTTTATATCAATATTGCATCATTAGAAATACATCAGTGAACGATTTTCGATATGGTTAAGGATAAAATATGTGTATCTATAGCTACATGCCTATAGGGCGAAGCTTGCTTTAACTTAAGGTGCCGTTTTCGTTATTCGATTTCATCCAGTTAGATGTAAAAAGGGCATATTTTCCAATTTTGTTTTATGTATTTGTTTGAACTTGATTTTTTGATAAAGAAAAAAAAAAAGATGAGGTTACACGAGCGATATTAAGGTACGTTTGTTAGGGTATGGGCCGTTTGGTGGGGGAAGCCCAACATAACACGTGTGTATAACGAAAATGAATGGTCTTTACTTTTAGCGACATTGCTTCTTTTATTTAAAAATTATTTAAGTAGCAGACGTGGCACCCCTGGGCATAGTTATTAGTACGTTACTGTAATAAGCGGTACTGTCCCCAAAAGCAAAGCTACGAATAGATGTTTACGGCACATATTTAACATGCTGACACGTTCGTCATCTCAGAACACTGTCAATTGGTAAATATTGAAACTTGATGTTTTAAAACTAAATTTATTAAAAATTAAAATTAAATTATAAACTATCAAGTACAAAAGCAAGGGATAAACTATTGAACCTCACGTTAACCCGGTTTTTAGGGTCAACACGCTGATTTATTTGTGTTAACTATTCTCGCATTAGCGCGTGATTTTGACTACCCTTAAATTTTTTGACTACAGTGCGAAGAACGTTTAGGATAGTCAGAGGGCCTTTAAAATGAGATACCGATGATCTTTGGTTTTAAATGTCTGAAAATCTTAACGGAAGGGAAATATTGAGCCAGGTTAAGCATTCCACATTCGTGTAGTGCGGCTAAAGAAAGAATCTCTGAACTTAACCTTACATCCGAAGTTGGGATCAAGAGTAAATTCATGAGCATTCACTGATGACCGAGTATTACTGTTAAATTGTTTAAGGGGAAAAATGCGTCTGGATATTTCACTAGAACACTGTTTATAAAAATAACGGTAATATAATGAAAGACAGGGAACACTGCGGCGGTATGCAAGAGATTCAATTTTGTCTGTTATACTTCTATCACCTATCATTGTTAAGGCTCTTTCTTGGATTCTATCCATCCAACAGAATCAAGTGGGTTATTGGAGCACCTGCCCAAATATGGGAATTATACTCGAGCTTTGGACGAATATAGGCTTTATAGATCACGGCCAGATCAGAAGAGGTGAAAAATGTCTTGCATCGTCGCAGGAAACCTAAGCAATTAACAACTTTCTTGGCAACGTCAAATATGTGGCCATTCCACAAAAGGGTAGTCTTTCGTCTTTGATACACCTACCGAAAACTGAAGGCTGTTCGTATTCCAAAATGCAAGTGCCGCTCATGGATAGCAGCATGGGGGGTGGATCCCGCTTTAACGGCAGGAGAAAGCATTGAGTTATACGCTATTTTTCGATCCCCATTTGCCAATGCTATCGAGATCAGAATTCAATGCGCTTATCATACTCTGCCGATCCAAATCCACATCCGAACAACAAGGACGTGCATCGGCAAACGAATATAAGAAGCTAAGAGAACTCTCGTGAGAAACACAATTTAATGGAATAGAAGTTTAAGACAAAAAATAAATATGAGAAATAGAGTCGGAGACAAAACGGAGCCCTGTGGCACACCAGCATTTATTTTAAGAAATTCAAAAAATAAAACAGTTCAACACGTTCGAAAGATAGTTTCTAACCCACATTAGTAGCGCGTTTACAGACTGCTCTATAGGTTGTTGATTCTGTTATAATGGATGATTTTTTTGCTATTTTCTTTTTGGCAACTCTGGTTTTGGCAGCTCACGCACGTGTTTGGTTTCACTGTCAAACATATTCAGTTTGGTCTATAATTTAACCATGAATCGTCTTACAAACGAAGAACGCTTGCAAATTATTGAATTTTATTATCAAAATGCGTGCTCTGTTAAGAAAGTTCATCGCGCGCTTCTTCCATTTTATGGTCAGTTTAATCGATCTACTGAGGCGGATATTCGGGCTATTGTTGGACATTAAACCACCAACACGCTTACGTAGAGTGCGAACTGAGGAAAATATCGCAGCTGTATCGGCCTGTGTTACTGATGACCGTGAATAATCGATTCGGCGCCATTCGCAGCAATTGGGCCTCTGTTACTCCACTAGCTTTCAAAATAAGCTGGTGCAAGAATTGAAGCCGAACAATCTACCACAGCGCCGAATTTTTGGTAAAATTGGAATTTTTGAAAAATTGTCTTCAGCGACGAAGCCCATTTCTGGTTGAATGGATACGTGAACAAGCAAAACTGCCGTATTTGGAGTGAAGAGCAGCCAGAAGCATTGCAAGAGCTACCAATGCATTCAGAAAAAGTCACTGTTTGGTGCGGATTATGGGCTGGCGGAATCAATGGGCCGTATTTCTTCAAAGATGATGCGAATCGCAACGTTACTGTGAATGGTGAGCGCTACAGTGCCATGATAACAAACTTTTTTTGCGCAAAATGGAAGAGCTTGACTTACATGACATGTGGACGGTGCCACATGCCACATAGCACGCGTAACAATGGACTAATTGAGAGGCGAGTTCGGTGAATAGTTTATTTCACGTTTGGGGCCGGTCAATTGGCCGTCTAGATCGTGCGATTTAACGCCTCTAGACTATTTTTTGTGGGGCTATGTTAAGGCTCAAATATCTCACGAAAAAATAATGCTATTGATTTCAAATAAAATTTAATGTACTCATTATAAGGTCATACAGATTTGGTATGAATTTGGAAAAAAATTAACATACCGTTATTTTTTTAAATAAAAAAACTGAAAAAAAAATTTCATAACCCAGATATTCTAAGAACGTAAAACAATTTGAAACTCAAATTAATTTTATTTTACGAAAAATAATGTGTTTGACAACTGGTGAAAATTTCAAAAAAAAATCAGTTTACAGTTTTTTTTACAAAAAATAAAAAACTATATAAAATTCTATTGAAAATTGGTAAAAATTGTTTTTCGACTCAAATTTCTCGAGAACTAGTAGTGATAATGACTTTTTATTTAGTTTATTTTATACATAGTATAATTTTGTGCAATTGGTAAAATGTTGACAAATATTGAATTAATAGTTTTTTTTTTTAACAAATGGGAAATTATCAGTGTGGCACCCAGCCTCTTTTTTTTTTTAATTTCCGATAGCTCTTAAAAAATCTTTCGTTAAAAGAAAACTTTAAGGTCTCTTCAACTAAGACTGATTTGACTCTTTTTGTTGATTGATATATCTAGTAGCAATTTTTCGATTTGACATTTTTTCTCTCTTGACAGATAGGGAAAAATATGTTTCGAATTAATACATTCGTCAGAATAGTTTTTAAAAATTTGACACTCTTTTTGACAGTTAGAAGAAAGACTATATTTTAACATTTATACACTGAAAATAAATTCCTAGATAATATTGATAAAAACGTTTTGTTGACTTTCAACAAAACAATTTTATCATTTTGATTAAATTTTTGTCAATACGAAAGAATGATTTTGTTGATTTGACCAAATTTTTATAAGTTAGTATGATTTTTTGTCAGTTTAACAAAATATCCACTACAAATAATATTGTCAGTTTAACAAACCAAGTTTTGTTAATGTAACAAAATAAAACAGAGATTTTTGTCACATCGACAAACTTTTTTGTGATGTTAACAAAATGTTTGTTGAATCTACAAAAAATCTGTTTTTTAAATGTTTGTCAATATCACAAAGGTTTTGTTAATTTTTTTTTTTTGTCAATTTAACAAAAAATGAAAACGTTTTTGTTAAAATGACAAATATTTTGTTTTGGGGTTGAGTTTAATCCCAAAAATAAAACTATTTTGACAAAATTAATTTTGTGGATTCAACAAAAGAAATTTATAAAATTGAAAAAATATTTATTGAATTGACAAAACAATTTTGTTAATTTAACGAACAAATTTTGTTAATAAAAAAAAAACAATAACACTAACAAAAAAAATTGTTAATACAACAAAACAATTGTTAATGTGACAAATAAATTTTGTAAATTCTACGAAATTTTGTCATATTGACAAAACGTTTTTGTTATTTCAACAAATTAATCTGTTAGCATAACAAAATAATTTTGTGGATACAACAAAATAATTTTTGTTACCTCAACAAAATTCTGTACTTTTTATCAATTTGACAAAACTTTTTGTTGGACGTATATTGACAAAATTTTTATCAGATCTACCTACATTTTGGTCATATATACCTAGATTTTATTTTCAGTGTAGAGTATTGCGTTCTAATTGTCACTTGAAAGTGCTTAAACCAGACTTTTCGGAATAAGGTAATAGCTATTATTATTTTCAATTTTTTTTTTTCAGAATTTGTCAAGCTTTTAAAGAAATAAAAAGACACAAAAAGGAAACATTAAGTGTTGGTCATGATTATTTTTCGCTCTTCAGCGGGTCATCAACGGTAAACGTGTTCGGATGTAGTCAAGAGACCTTAAAATATAAATTTGTCAGCTCGTTGGACGGACCAAATGGAATGAGATATTTTTGGATTTTATTGACAAAATGGCGTCACTGAAGAAAATTGTACGTCTCTTCAATTCCTGCAGTCTCAACTAACACACAAAGAAATGGCACGCCTCTTACTCTCCAGGAGCCACCAAATTTATTTATTTATTTTTACAACCCAACAAGTGAGTTCTTATTTTTTTTAAAAATTTGCCAAATGGCAAATAATATTAAGTTTTTGAATAAAATATAAATCCCACGAGACTTATCTTTAAATCTTGAAACAATCCGACATCCTTCCATTGTACCAACTTAAACTTTTGATGTCAGGTTGATAAATAATTGAAAGAAAGAAAGGCGAAAAAACAATTTCATTATAAAGGTATTAATACAGTTCCGCTTTGATATCTCATGTGCACCTATGAATAAATCACATTTATGTTAGGTATGAATATAAAGGTATGCTTTTTATACGAATTCGCTCTTAATACTGCATGATATGTCAATCCCTGGCAAGGACGATTCAAAAAAGGATTTTCGTTCTCTCAAAATCGATACAAGCAGAAGAAGTTATTCTTTTAACGGCAACTATGTACCTACTGAAGCTGACATGATTACCTACATGTTACACACACTCGATTAATTCCTTCGAGTGTTACAAGGTGCACCATTTATAAGGCCAACAACAAGAATGCACTGTGGAATTGATTTTTCGAAAAATCCTTTTTTCTCTGAACATTTATTCATATATACAAGTACTACCTATGTACCCCTACTTGCTTGAGTGCTAATAATCTCTTTTTGTTTGAACAGTGATATACATTTTTGCTAACATAATCTACCGCCCAGAAGAAAAAAAAAAAAAAAAAAAAAGAAACAGGAGCATCCACTTGCACCGTCAATAGTGCTTTGTAAATAATTTGTCCTGAACGAATAAAAAAAAAATCTGAAGAGAATCCTTAAAACGAATTCAAATGAAAGCACAATATTCACTTCACTCGCGCGACATCCTTGTCATTGAATAACTGTATGTAGGAATATGTTTTGCATTTGCAGGGTGCTTATGTTAATTTCTAAAAGCAGGCTACAGAGACGACGGGGAAGGGGCGTCTGGGGAGGTGTTTCTGGGTTTTCAGCTAGCATTCAAGCATGCAAAATGCATCACATTTATGCAACGTTTAAATCGCGAAGACTCATTGTGGAATGGTGTCGAAGAGCTAAAAGGATGAAATGCTCGATGGGTTGGAAGGAAACCTGTGTGATGGCTGGTATAGGTAACGGTGCAAGAAAAAAAAATAAAACCAAAAAGTTGATGGCACAGTGTTTTCTTTTTCCATTATTATCCTGATGGCCTGAACCCACCGACACATCTCCCTACAACCTAACCACTCCCCCAACCCTCGAACACCATAGTTGGGGTTCCAAGTGCTTATGCAGATGCAGAAAACCTGCTGCATATTAAAGAGATGTCATATCTTCTAGGAAAAAGTGGGCGTTTTATTTGTATGGGTGAAAGAAACGAAGACGAAGAAGAAGAAGTCAGCTATTGCTTAACTAAGTTGACCTATTTTTGAGTGGTTTTGCATGTAGGTATAGTCTTTTAGCCTTGGTATAGTAGAAAATGGCAAATGTGGTTGTATGGCATGTGTCTTTTTAAGTGGAAAAGGGTTTTATAGTTTTATGGTACTCGTAGTTTCAAGTTTGTGAAAGATAGTGGAGATATTTTCAGCTTATTTCTTTAATCCGAAAGCTTATAAACTATTCTTTAAGATGAAATGATTAATCATGACACTGGATTTCAAAATACCAAAAATTTAATGAAAATATTGAACCCAAGTACAGCACACGGAACTGGGGTTAAAAATGTTTATACATATACACTTAAATGTTCAGTTAAAAAAAAAAATAGATAAGCTTGGTGGTGCAAAAGCTTAAAGAGAATCAGGTCCTAGTGACTTACAACTTTTAACCATTCATGTGTGCGTGTTGCCAGGAATGGAAGGGGCCAACGATTTTCTGGCGGCCAAAGAGCAGCCACTTCTCAAGACAAGATATACTCTTAAAAGATTTGTCAATTCCCCGCAAGAAGCAGTACACCTTCTCAGCGACTGAGAATCGAACCTAAAAACTTTTCATGACATTCTAACGCACAAATCATTATGCCGAGGGTTGCTACTAAATGTTCAATTGTGTTAAAAAATATCGTTTTTGAGTAAATTCGTCCACTCAACAATTTCTAATTCAGTAATTCTTTAAGGTTTTGAAAATTTGAACAATAGGGTTTTCAAAGGGTATCTATGTACATTTTTGTTTGTGCTACAAAAATACGTCTTTATTTGTTTAGAGCTAATCTGAAAGGGACAGTCATTTTTCATGTTTTTCAGCCTATTCTGGAGATACTGTTTCGCACTTGCCTAAATCTGGTCTACATTCCTCTGCAACTTATCACAAAGGGGAGATCAGTAGATACTGCTTTATACTCGATAGTACGAACTATCGAATTTTCCGTCCACCATAAGGCTGTCAGCCATCAGACGAATAGGGGGAACAACATGTAGCATACGAAAACATGCACGTGCCGTAACTATTCGGGACTGGTGGAAGTGTGATCATAGCCTCTCCGCGGCGGCCGCTAGAAATAAGCCTTTTAAAAAAGGTTTGGCTAATATGATCAGGCTGGTTCCTCAGGTTGGCGACAGGTTAATTCCCTGTCCCGTAAAACTAAAAAAATTTCGAGAACGACAACAAGCCTCGGAAAAGGACTGATCACACGACGACAACCCACGCAAAGAAAAAGGAAAAACGACTTACGAATTTTCTTATGGAACGTACGATCGCTCTATAGAGCTCGAGCCGCTCAGCAGCTAGCCGATGCCCTGTCAAAATATAAAGCTGACATAACAGCCCTCCAAGAAATCAGATGGACAGGGAATGGTGTTTTACAGAAGAAAGAATATGACATATACTACAGCTGTCATACAAAACACCATGTGCTCGGGGTAGGCTTCCTAGTCAGCGAAAAAATGAAGTCTACCATAATCGGCTTTAACGCTATAAGCGAAAGGCTATGCACCCTTCGCGTGCGAGGCAAATTTACGAACATTAACGTTCCGGGCCTACGGAGGAGTCCTCAGACGAAGAAAAAGAGACTTACTACGAACAAGTCGAGAGGGCCCTCAATGCCTGTCCAAGGTATGATGTTAAAATCATCCTTGGGGATTTGAACGCAAAAATAGGCATTACGCAGGCACCCATAGTTTGCATGAGAACACTAATGACAATGGACTTCGAGTCTTAGAATTGGCAGCATCGAAAAACCGACTCGGATCACTATCTTGTTGGTATGGTTTTCCGAGGGCGGATTGCCTTGCGAAGACGAATCAACACGGCTGCCCTGTGCAATGAAAACACCAGTAACACCTTTGGTAATGCGTTAGGGCCCGCCCTAGAAACACCTGATTTAGGGAGAGTAAGTCCTGGAGCCAGTATGCTGGGCGTAAATGAGAAGTGGACACGCCTTAAGAATATTGTCATTAGTACTGCCATCTCCATCTTAGGCAGCAGTAGTAAAAATCGGAACGACTGGTTTGATGATGAATGCAAGCTAGCGACTGAACGTAAGAATGTTGCGTACCGAGCAATGCAACAATCTCATAGAATGCCGGCACGCGAAGAGGAATATAAAGAGCTCAGAAGAATAGAAAAACGGCTTCACAGACAAAAAAAATCAGCCTGGGAGAAGAACCTAATCTGTGAAATAAAAAACAGAAGAGAACGAGGTCCGCACCAGGCGCCGAAGTTCTACCAATCCGTCCGAAACATGACGCAGTAAATACCACGCTGCACATACTGCAAGGACGGAGAGGGAAACCTGATCACCGATCCTGAAAGCATACTGGGGCGATGGGAAGTGTACTTTAATGAATTGCTAAATGGTCAGCTCACTGAAGAAGTGGAGGCTCCACTACTTCAAGAAGAATACCCTATGTTGCCGCCACCAAGCATAGAAGAGGTTGAGAAGGCTATAGGCCTTACGTCAAGCAATTCATGATATTACAGTGCACGTATGGAAGCAGGAAGAAATGCCAGAAGACTGGCGAAAAGGTTTAATATGCCCCATACATAAGAAGGGAGATGTCACAACGTGCAGCAATTATAGAGGTATCACGTTGTTGAGTACCGCCTATAAGATACTCTCCTCTATCCTACAAGACCGGATAACCGCATACGCTAAAACCATCATCGGACAATATCATTGTGGTTTCATTCCAGGTAAATCATCAACTGATCAGATCTTTACCCTTAGGTAGGCGATGGAAAAATGTCTAGAATTTAACACCGCAGCATACCATCTGTTTATAGACTTTAAGGCCGCCTATGATAGCATAGCCAGGGTAGAACTTTACAAAGCCATGAGAGAATTCGGCATCCCAAAAAAATTGACACGGCTATGTAGGTTGACCATGACCAACGTAACAAGCCAAGCAAGTAAAAATAGCCGGATTGCTATCCAGACCAATCAACATCTTTAATGGACTCCGACAAGGGGACGGTTTGGCCGGCATCCTCTTCAACCTGGCGTTGGAGAAAGGAATCCGTGACTCTGGCACGGCAACAAGAGGGACCATCGTCAACAGGTCCAGCCAGTTACTGGCTTACGCAGACGACATTGACATCATCGGAAGAACCGAACAAGCTGTACACGATTCCTTCATCCAGATCGAGCAGGCGGCACAAAATCTGGGGCTGCACATTAGTGAAGGTAAAACAAAGTACATGGTGACGTCGAATGCGAGAGGAACAGTTGGTCAAACAATCAAGGTTGCGGAGCACGAATTTGAAGTGGTGCAATCCTTTAAATACCTTGGGTCAATAGTAGCAGCCGATAACAATATAGAAGAAGAAATACGCGGGCGGCTTCTCAAATCCAACAGAGCCTACTATAGTCTGTCAAAGCTCTTCAAATCCAGAAATCTCACCATAACTTCAAAACTGCTGCTGTACAGGACCATGGTCCTGCCAGTACTCACATACGGATCCGAGACTTGGGTGCTTAGGAAAAGGCACTCCGACCTCTTAGCTGCGTTCGAGAGAAAAGTCTTAAGGAGAATTGTTGGTCCCATATGTGAGAAAGGACGATTCCGGAGACGATACAATCATGAACAGTACGCAATCTACCTAGAAGCAGATATCGTGACAAAAATTAAGCTCGGAAGACTCCGGTGGGCAGGGCACCTAGCTCGCATGAGCGAAGAGGAACCTGCTCGGAAAGTTCTTTGTGGTACATTCTATGGTAGACCATGTTTGCGCTGCACAGTGTGTTATTTTGCAAATCTAGCAGAACTTTATTCAAAATCTGAAAGTTGTCACAATGAAAATATTTTGGTGTGACATGATAGGTAGAACCCTAGACCATAGCATCCTAAAAAAAAAATATGGAAAACGTTATGTAGGTACAGTACAGTGACACCACAAACAGGCGTTAAATATGAGGAAACAAATATTAAAAATCACTTGTAAATCGTAGGTCGAATTGATCATAGTGGTTTAAAGTAATTAGTAGTGCTAGCCCCCAAATTACTTTTGTTTATTATTTTTGTGTTATCTGCGAATTGTTTAAGGTAAGAAATAAATTTCTATGAGCCTATAAGATGGTAGAAATCTCTTTTGTTTAAAAGCCTTCGGCTTGGTGTTTTTTCTTTTGTTTTGTGACTTTGTGAAGACTTTTAAAAATGTATCTTCGTGTATACGGCGAGATATTTTGTGTCACTCTTCTTCAATGTTTTCTTTGTCAAAATCCATTTACAGTTTTTGCTTTTGAGTGCCGCCCCCATACAACTTTTCTTTTTCTTGTTAGGCATACAATAAAATGAAAATTAGTGAAATTTCTTAAATATGGAAAAGCGCAAAGAAAGAAGAGCGAAATAAACGTAATTATAATCATATAATGGTAAGCTTTGGTCTTGTGGACGTAGCTAAACCCCTCAGAGTACTGGTTACTTTTGTAAGCTCGATGAGTTGCAGAATCCATGAAAGATGGAAACGAAGTAATTGGGATGGAAAAATATACAAGAGGGATTATGCAAGACGGTTGGATGATAAAACTGAATTGCCTGTTCAAATTTATGACCTTGTTCCAACAACAAGCTCAAAATCAAATCCTGGATGGCCTTCAAAGCAATTCGAGGAATGTAAACCCAAAATGCAAAAACAGAAAATTAGAGAATTGGTGTGTACTAAATCGGCCAGCGAAATTGCTCGATGTATTATCGAGTAAATATGAAATTGATCCGGTCAAGTTTGAAAGTTATGCAAATTAAACCAAAAATATTTATCTACAACATTATGCCTGGTACTGTATGCCTGCAAGCACACATAAGCTTTTCATACACTCAAAAGTGATCATTCAAGCTTGTATACTGCCACTTGGGTAGTTGTCCAAAGAGGCGCAAGAAGCGAGCAATAAGGAATATAGACGATTCCGAGAGCATTACCGCCGAAAGTCTTCCAGAAAATATAAGAACAGAGATATGTACTAAACAGATTTTTACTTTGCTCGGATCCATATCTATCCAGTCGTAGTACAGTGCATAATATAAAAAAAAAATCACTTTTTCAAGAAATTATAGCTCTTATAAAGAAACCCGCAGAAGATCCAGGTGGTAGCAGTAGTTCTAGTGAAAACTATGATGATGATGCCAACTATGTAGCTACACAATATTCATTTATGAACATAAACATTGAATTAAAAAAAAAAATAACTGAAAAATATTTAAATAATAAATATTTTTAAAAGTTAATTTTTTTTTTGTTAATATCGTAAATATATTTGTTTGGAGGTTTTTAAGGTTTAAAAGAGATGAGCCTCTAGATTTTTAGAAAGATTTTGGTAAACCGATTCATTACTCTTTGAGTTATAAACATTTGAACCCAAGGTGAGAACACACAAAGAGTGAAGTAGAGTTTTGTTCCATTTATCCAATTATAAAATGCTTACAGAATTAAAATTAATAAATAGAACGTCATATATAACATTATACAACAGGTAAATACCAAAAAGTTTTTATTTACGTGCGACAGGAATAAAGTTCCGCTAGATGTGCAAAATAACACACTGTGCGCTGGAGAGATGGCGTAGACCAGGCCGCCCCAAGCCTTGGGGTGCGCAACTGGATGGCGTCAGATCGAGACCGGGATAGGTGGAGAGACTTGTTGAAAGAGGCCAGGACCGGAACCCGGTTGTCGAGCCGATGATGATGATGATAAGGAGTACACTATGGCTGCTTTTCTAGATACAGAAGGTGTTCTTGGTGAACTGATTAACTAAATATTGACTACCAGAACTATCAATTCAAAACTGGGCGGCTTGTCTACTAGAAAAACTGTCAGTAGAGGTAAGCTACCAGGCGCTGTTTTTTCTTCCATTCTCTGGAATTTGAGAGTAAATGAGCTGCTCACATGCCTTGAAGTCTCTCTTCGTTCCTCCTCAACACACTGGAGAAAATTATTGATCTGCATGTTAGAGACCTTCTAAAACCAAGCAATCTGTGCAACTATCAACACACTTACCTTATAGGTAAGTCAGTGGAGACTGCGTTGCACGAGGTCGCATCACATATTGAGAAAAGTCTCGAATACAAAGAACATACCCTGGCAGCATTTTTGGACATCGAAGGAGCGTTTAACAACGTAAAAACGGAGTCTATTAAATCTGCTCTGGAAGAAGTTGGAGTTGAATCTGCCATTGTGGACTGGATTTATACCATGCTCAAAGGCAGAATCATTAGCTCGCAACTTTGGGATAGTATAATGTAGAGAAATCAATTACAATAGGCACTCCACAAGGAGTAATCTCACCTCTCCTCTGGGAGACGGCATTAAAATAATAGCTTATGCGGATGACATAGTAATTTTGATATCGGGTAAATATCTTACCACCATCAAGGATATTATGTAATCTTCACTTAAAGAACTATCTTCTTGGGCAGCACAAAACGGTCTCGGCGTTAACTCTTCCAAAACTGAACTGGTCCTGTTTACGAAGAAAAGAAAATTGGAGGACTTTACCCCTCCAATGCTTAACGACATTCCTCTGAAACTTTCCAACGAGGCTAAATATCTTGGAGTAATTCTTGATTCCAAGCTAACATGAAAACGTAACACAGAGGAAAGAATGAAAAGATTATTATGGGCTCTCTACACATGCAAAAAAAACCTTCGGTACACGGTGGGCCATGCGACCGCAGGTCATCCAGTGGATGCACACGGCGATAGTTCGTCCCATAATTCCCTTTGGGTCGATCGTGTGGTCGAAGGCCGTGAAAAAAAGTTGCTAACTCAAAAACCTGAATAAGGTACAGAGAATAGCCTGTTAAGGAATAACGGGAGCACAGGGTTCTACGCCACAGGCAGGGCTGGAAATTATTCTAAATCTTCCAGTCCTGGACGAGCACATTAGATGCACAGCAGCCAAAACCGCACTTCGGCTTAAAGAAATGAGCTCTTGGAAGCACAGCACTTATGGTCATGGTTCTATCCTGCAAAGGTATGACACAGTGGCCGGGCTTAATGACTACTGACTACTTACCACCCAGAATAGATTTCTACTACAATACTCAAAAGGCAGGGATGGGAACCTAACTCACTAATTAGTAAACAAGGTATCTCTTTCTACACCGATGGGTCAAAACTGAAAGAGGGAACAGGAGCTGGGGTGTTTTGTGAAGCTCTCAATATTAAGGAATCATACAAACTCCCAGATGAGTGAAGTGTCTTTCAGGCTGAGATCTACGCTATTGAAAAGGCAGCAGAATTGGAACGCACGAAAAAACTGAACTCGTCGGAGATCACATTCTTCGTGGACAGCCAAGCTGCTATTAAAGCTTTGAAAAGTGAGACTATCCAAGACAGTAAACAATTGCCGAGACATGCTGAACAATATTTGTAACACTAACCAAGTCGACCTCTGCTGGGTTCCTGGGCATAGTAATATAGAAGGGGAATGAAATAGCAGATGAACTGGCGAGGAAAGGGTCAGTATCAAATAAAAACAGCAGTAGCCATTTGAATATGGAACCAAAAATCCAGATTGGCGTGATTAAAAGGAAAGTAGACCTAATAACGAAAGAGCAAATCAATAACGCCTGGTCCTCCAGGGACGACTGCACCATTTCTAGAAGTTTATGGCCTGAAATCAATGAAAAGGAAACTCGATATATTTTATCGCTTAGTAAAAAGAACATTAGAATTCTGATAGGGTCACTGCGCCATTGGCACAATGGCCACTAGAATGGGTGCATTTGCACTTGATTTCTGTACGATGTCAGGATGTCGAGGATGTCGAGGATGATGAGGATATTGAAACCATTAAACATCTGCTCTGCGACTGTCCGAACCTCCAAACAAATCGCCTCCATTACTTTGGAAACAGGTTTGTTGGAGAACTGGATGATCTAACGCAGGTCTGGGAGTCAACCCCCACAAAATGGAACTTCTTCTATTCACAAGGAAGTACAAAATTCATTCACTAGCTTTTTCAGATGAAGAAAAATAGTAGTGATTTATCTTAGTAATAAAACTAAGCTGGACACCTAATATATTGGGAACAAATGGGGCCTTCAACCCCGCATAACTCACTGACATTATACTTCAGTGATCAGACCGATCCTCACTTACAATGTAGCAGTATGCTGGACCGCCCTAGAAAAGGCTGAAAATCGTGGTAAGCTAAGCAAATTCTTATTATCATCATGCATGTGGAAAAGCGGGCACTGCGAACAACGAGCTAGACGTTCTGTTTCATCTGCCAACCCTGGACATTTTCAGCAAACAGACAGCGGTGTACACAGCCACATACCATAAGCTTCACCAATTGTGAAGGGTCAATAACGAAATTGGCCATTCTATAATTTTAAACTCATTCGGGCCACGTCCTTGTCACATCGATTACGCTATCCAAGTCACCATTCCTTCAGGATCTTTCACGGAGGATATGAAGTTCTTCGAAGATGATTCTATCAATGTTTTAGCCCACACGCATTGAAGATTGATGATTGCTTTGGCGGGGATATGTACTCAGATAGACTCTTTCAGTCTTCCTAATCGGTGTAGTGTGTAGCAGACGAAATTTATGGCGATTAGAGCAGTGCTGTTTTGACTCAAAGAAAACATGGTTTAAGCTACTTACATATATCAGCATCTTCTCGGATATTCAAGCCGCATTTAAGCATTTAAGACTGGATCTCAACTAACTAACTAACATCTTATAGAAATGGGATAGCAGTGCAATATTCAGCTCCATTGCATGCCAGGACATAGGGACATTAGAGGGAACTGCATGGCTGACGAACTTGTTAGAAGTGGAACAACATTACCTTAATTACCTGGTGAGAATAATAAACTAGGTGTACCCATCGCTACATGTAAACTTATGTTGAAGCAAGATGCTATTGAAAGGACAAATCTTAGATGTGATAATATAACCACACATCTGATGATCTGGCCAATGCTTGATCTGAAACGTTCCAAGAGTTTGATACCCTTCAATATTTAGATTGCATAGCAGATCCGTGATTGGTGTCATAACTGGACACCATTTCAAAAGCAAACACATAAGGAGGCTTTGCGTTTACTCAAAAGATTTTCGCAGAAGCTGTATGGACGAGGAAGTGGTATACACTTAATTCCCCACTTTCTATGTACAGTACATGCCCTGCATTTTTCCATAGGCGAAGGCTCCCTCCTGTAGTGTTTTTCTTTGACATTTATGGTCTATCCCGCTTCATAAGGAGCTTCAAATTGTTCAACGATTAGGGAGAAAATTTAACTACAAAAGCTTTCAAAAACGTTTTAAACACAATATGCAGCAAAAAACATTATTGCCGAAACTGTGTCACTGCCGTCAAAAATGTTAAGGTTAAATTCATGACTGAAACCTTCCACTATTTTGGTAGTGCCTCAATTTTTCTGGAGGCAAATAAGCATTGAGAGTCATAATCAATGATAAAAACAAGTCAAAATTGTATTAAATTTGACTAAAGTATTGAAGTTAGAGTATCGCACTAAGTTTCAAATTCCTAAAAAGGTTAATATCCTGTAAAGTTTTTCGATAAGATTAAAACTTTTTTTTTTTAAAGACAAATTTCTTCTGCTTTCTGTTTCTGCTTTGAGGAAAATAAATTGCAAAATATTTTTTATTTTGTCGGAAGTTCAAACGAATTGTTGTGTAATTTATAATTTTGTTTGTTTCAGTTATCTTACACCTACATACGTGCCTAAAGCCTTAGTCAGCCTTCAGCCAAATGATCCAAAAATTTCAATCAACAATAATCTTAAATATCAGGTGTATTGATAATAATAAAAAAAATTGGTAACTTGCCAAATTTATTTTTTTTTCTGCTTAAGAAAAAAAAAAACAATAATGGACTCACCCAACCACTTTATTTATAAAGTATATAAGTATTTGTGTAGGAAAAATATTATGTAAAATATCTAATTAAACAAAAATACCATGAGTATCTAAGACCTATCTATCTTCTAGACGGCAAGTGTCAAAAAAGCTATTTTAATATGTACACCTTGATCATCTTTTTCTGTTTCGTATTTCAACTAGATATTGGAAAATAGTTTTTTTTTTTCAAGGAAGAAAGGAATGTACATTCAGTTCGTCATGAGTGTTAGTTGTATTTTCAGTGCGGGACTTAAAACGGTCCTGTAGTGTATAAGTAATTTAAATGTCGATTTTTCATTGAATCGTGGTTAAAATTGTTATTACTCAAAGACTTGAGTCGTTTAACTTAGAAGCGCATACGCAGGAAGGTGATAACACGTTGAAAATGGTTTAAGTTCTTTTTAGACTAGAAAAGAGTCGGCAGGGGATACTCGGTGTAGACTGATATACAGGTATCTTTTATGAGACAGTGGAAGTCATTGACAGTCAAAATGAAAACCAGTGGTCCAAGGTGACTTCCCTGTGGGACACCAGAAGTTGCTATGAATACATCACATTCAGAAGATTTAAAGATTATTCTATAAGTCTATTTTTTAAGTAGGTCTGAATTCACAAAATAAATTTCAATTAAAACCCCAGGGCATTAAACTTTAAAGAGGATAAGAGTTGGAGATTTTGTGAAAGGCGTTGTTGAGATCGGTTGCAATTATACATCAACTTATTAAATCTTCAAGAGGGCGTAAAGTTCCAGAGACAAATTCTACAAGATAAGTAAAAATCACGATGTTCAAATGGTAGACACTTGCACCCAAGAGAACACAAGCGTCCCAAGGTTTTTTTTTCAAAACCCACCTCTGTCCACCAACTCTTACTCTCACCTCCCCGTGGTGAACATCGGGTACCTAGTACCTCAACTGGAGATTGGGTATCAACCCCAGTGGAAAGTTGTTGGGGGTAGCAAACGAGAGAGGCGGGGGGGGGGGGGAGAGGTGTTCCCACTAAGGCACCTCTCCTTTTATCCAGACGGCAGCGAAAGAATTCCCCAGATAGAATCAACGGTGGCGTCTACAGTTCCAGTTAGGATGAATTACTTGGTGAACACCTTATATGGGCTACTACGACATATTCGTAGCTCAGGCCTATAAGGAGCGGATTCGTCCGGCTCCCTACCCTTGGAGTTTTACTAAGGGTCTGGTCCTCCAAGACGGGGGTTGTGCGTCGGGGTAACTTCCCTACCGCGTTGACAACCCCTGGAAACGAAATAAGGACAATGATTTTCGGTTCTGCACGCGAAGTGTCCGGACCTTAAACAGCCCACGTGCTTTCGAACAAATAGTGGAGAGCCTGGATAGGGTAAAGGCTGACTTTACAGCCATCCAGAAAGTACGATGGGATGGTGAGGGCATATGAAGGATGAAAACGTGTGACATCCACTTCGGCGAGTGCTACAAGGAGCAGGGTCAGCGGCTTTTTGGATGTGGATTTGTGGTAAGGGGAAGACTTAGGCAAGAAGTCTTGGGCTTCAGAAATGTAAGCGAGCACCTGGTCACAATCCGCATCAAAGCGAAATTCAAAACGGAAGAAAAAGATGACTCAACCAAAAAAGAATTCTACGATCTTCTCGAGGAAACGTATGATAGGTGCCCCAAGTACGACGGCGAGGTCAAGATTATTCTTGGCGGCTTCAACGCCAAGATCGGAAAGGAGGGCATTTTTGGTTCGACAACACTTCCGGTAACGGACTCAGGCTGATTGACTTGATTACCACACCACAATATACACAAAGGGACTTGGCGGTCTCCGGATCAACTAACCGTCAACCAGATTGATCATGTTGCGATAGACGCGAGACATGTTTTGAGTATCCTGGATGTCCGAACATTCCGAGGGGCCAACATAGACTCGGATCATTACTTAGTGGTAGCCCAAGTACGGATGCGGACGCCATAACGACGAACGGATGCTGTGAAAAGATTCAATGTCGCGAGGTTAAAATCGCAGAAGGTCGCCAGGACTTTTGCAGACCGCGTCACTCTTAATTTCTCAGCAAGCCCGCCTCCAGCTTCATCTACGGATGACCTGTGGAAGCACTGCCAGAATGCCATCAGTAGTGCCGCCACTGATGTGTTGGGTTTCACAAGGCCACAACGAAACCCCTGGTTTGACGAAGAAAGCAAGCTGGCTCATGTAGCAAAGAACGAGGCCTGCCAATTAATGCTGCAGGCTAGAACCACAGCTGCTGAGAAAGCTGCCCGGGAGCTCTACGGGCAAAGACGAAGGAAGGAACGCCCGACTTCTAAGAAGGAAAAAGAGAGAGCATGCGAGCGGGCGGTCGAGTCTATTGAGGACTGTACCTGCAGGGGGGATGTTCGAAAGTTTTACGAAAGGGTGAGGCAATCCACCTAGCTACAAAGCTAGAACGGAAGCCTGTCGAGATGAGAGTTGGTATGTGTTAGTGGACACGCAGTCCGTGCCGAGGATCTGGAAACAACACTTTTCCAGACTGCTGAATGGCGAGGAAGGCCAAAATTCCACAGCTAGGCGGAACATTCCATTCAACCTGGACGATAATGGTCAAAATTTTCGTCCACTCGACCTAAATGAAGTTCGGTCAGCGATAGCCAAGCTGAAAGCGTACAAAGCTGCTGACGCGGATGGCTTGCCAGCTGAGCTATTCAGAGCAGGTGGGGATGACTTGGTAGGGAGCATGCACCAACTCATCTCAAAAATTTGGTCGGATGAAAGCATCATTGGGAGGACGAAGCGAGCTGTTACCGGTGCGTTTGCAAGTATTGAACTGGAGGCGGCGAAAATGGGTTTGGCTGTTAATGAGGACAAGACGAAGTATATGCTATCATCGAGAAAGGAATCTCAACATCGTCGACTCGGGCAAAACGTCACGATGGATAGGTATAACTTCAAAGTCGTTAAAGACTTTGTCTACCTGGGCTCCACTATAACATCGCAAAACGACATCAGGGCATCGACATCAAACGACATCGCAAAACGACATCAAGCGAAGAATTACTCTTGCCAACCGCTGTTTCTTCGGGCTAAGAAGGCATTTGAGTAATAAATCTCTATCTCAAAGAACCAAGGAGACCTTGTATAATACCCTCATCATCCCGGTCCTGCTAAATGGGGCAGAAGCATGGACACTGTCTAAAACGGATGAAAATCTGCTTGGGTTTTTGAAAGAAAAGTTCTTCATTTGATCTTCGGTCGAGTCTGTATCGATGGAGTATGCAGGAGAAGGTTCAACGACGAGCTGTACGGGCTTTACAGCAACGTTGACTTAGTCAAGAAGCTGAAAATACAACGGCTGAGACAAAGAGCCTTAAGTACTATACCTTCTTGTTAATCCAACTCTGTTTTCCAATTAATCAACATCAAACTGTTGTTGGAAATTCAAAGCGTCCTCGAAGTTCAAAAATACACTATCTCATTTTTATTATAATTATTAATTAATTTATCTTCATTTATTAAAAACACAACGAAAAAAAAAATAATAAAAATTAATAATGACTAAAATCCTCGACATGTGCATTGTGCATATATTTATATCCTATTGAACAAATAGATACTTATAATTTATCCATTTTCATCTACAAGAGGCTTTCGAAGAGAGCAAAAATATTGCACAATTATTTAAATAGTCATTCTGGCACAATTAAAGATTCTCATGAATAAACTTTTTATATTTGTTTTTTTTTTTTTTTTTTAAGTACCAATTCTATATTTGCCTGTTGATATGGTATCTGTTAGACGCATTCTCATTCAACAACCAGAAATATTTCGACCGAACTTTAAGATTATAAGTATCCAATTAAATCATTCCACGAGAATAAAATTCCACGGACGGACGAACAGTCAGAATACATATATACATATGTACATGGTTATGCGAGTGAAATTTTAAAATAAAACACACAAAAAGTTATGATTCAAATTTATTTTTCAAAAATACCTCAATACCTGGCCGACTGACTCTAGAGTATTTTATTTAATGGGAACCTGTACACTCCAAGGCACTTGATTAAGATTGTATTTTTTTGGAGATTTTTTTTCCAACATTTCAAAATACACATAATGACAAAATGGCCATACGAATTAAGTATTAAAAGAATTAACTCACACTTTTTTTTAAAATGAAAATAGTTTTACCAAATTTATCAGTAGAAATTTGTTGATAAGTTTGAGAGTTCATTGGGAAATAGTTCATAGGAACTAGGTTTCAACGAAACTAACTTCCAATTTGAAAAGAGTGGTACTTAGTTCATTTCCACTGACAGCATTTTAAGTTATGACAGAATCGGAAACATTTACATCTCTCTAGCACCCACGCAAATAAGCAAGATAGATTATTGAACTTGGTATTTAAAAAGCATTTGATACAGTTTGGCATCAAGCTCTATTATAGAATTTGCGTGCAATTGGTATTGTTTAATCTCTTCTTCGTTGGATTAGAAACTACCTTTCGAACCGCGAAATAAATATTCAACTGGAAGGTTTTAAGTCTGTAATTCATAAAATAAATGCTGGTGTGCCACAGGGCTGCGTTTTGTCTCTGACTCTCTTTTAATGTTTGGTGTTCTTCGGTTGTGATTTTGTTTAATAAAAAATGTATGTATCGCTCTCTCGATAAAATTGTATTCTTCAGACCTTCTTGAGACATCCGTTTCAAAAAATTTCATTCAATTGTCGTTTTAATTGGTAGAAAGTCTACCTAGCGTATTTCCATCAAATCAATTGGCAGGTGGAAACAGCAGCCTGGTTCAAACTTATCAGATCGTCTATGGATTTTTGCAAAAGAGACAGTCATCCGGTAGAATGGTCCTCCACCAGTTCACTTTACATTTTTTTGTTCATCAAAAGTGTTTGCTTAAGTTTTATAGTTTATAGTTTTATAATCTAACCTCTAACCAAACCTATACAAAGCTTATAAAATTGTAACTAAAAAAATTATAATGCCAGTCTCTTCTTTTATTATGGCGGAGGCAGCGGCGTAGCGGGGGGGGGGGGCGGTCCGCACCGGGCAGCAGTCCTAGGGGGCAGCAAAATGTCGCCGGTGATGCGGGTAGAGTAGAAATCATATGTTTCATGACAGATCGTTTAACAAGTCAACAAACAACAATGATGTAAATTTGAAATTTGCCACCCTATCTGTGGTTCGCCGTTGACGCTGTCGGCTGATTTCCGTGAATTCGTAAACGGTGAGTAGAGCCGTAAGAGTGCATTCCGTATTGTCGCGCTACTCGCGAAACTAAAACAAAACGTTGCGAAACTCTCGCGAAACTGAAAGGGAGAGTCCGAAACCTATGATATCCATATGCGAGATATGATAAGATAACTAGGATTCGACGGAAACGTTGTTCTAGTCTCAGCCAGCTCAATGTTTTGCTCCCTCCCGCATCACAGAAAGTTATTTCTATTGTGTAGTTTATAGTTTAAATACTGTTGAATCTTCTAAAACTAAACACTTAGTACTTCATTCAACCTTTGAACTAGTTTTTCAAAATGAAGAGTTAAAGGAAGCTGCGCGGAATACCGCAAGAAAAAGGCTATGAAAGAAGCAGATGAGAAGATGTTTCCAGGTGCATTACTGAAATACTACAGTTCTAGTTTTGGTTCGAAAGCTACGTTAACGTGTTCGGCGGCATCCAGCAGCAGCGGAAGTGATTCCAATGTAAGTATGATTCCTCCATCTACAATCGTGAGTGGCCTAGAATTGTCCTCCGGCCAATATTCATGGGAATGCATAACTTATTTTACAGGCAGAAGAAGAAGACGTGCCTGCCGTCGAAGTTGGAAGTCGTTCTGGTCCCACCACAGAGCAGGGTCAGAAGAGAAGTACCTTAAGCATCTAGTCATAAGACTGCAGAAGAAGTGAACCTCGTCTTGCCAAAGACATGAAGCTGTAAAGACGCTTAAAAATAAATTTGTGGAAGTTCTTGAGGTAGTGGAGGAATTGACGTCTCGGGAGCCAGTCTTCTTCTGACAGTCATGCAGTCATTCAACTTCCTCACTTTTCTTAGCTTTTGAGCTGCAGAGCTACCTGAAGAAGATGACGCACAGATTTACCTGCAGCAACGTGGACTGAGTGCGTTTTAAAAACACTCATAGTAGAGAGCAGAGACCGTTTCCTCCAAGCCGCAATCGAATTTTCTAAGACTCGGAAATCCAACTTAAAACGAGAAGAATTCGCAGGAAAAAGCGCATGCATGGCGATGAATCCGCATATGCAGCTTTGTCTCACGAGCCTCATTCTTAAGGCCCGTTAATTTATAGAAATGCACTTCAATCTTTAATTCGCTGGCAGAATCACTAAATAATTTGATTAGAATCGATTTCACACTGTGAACAGTTAGATTAGCGAAAACTCGCTATTTTTGATCATGCTGTAGTCAAATGCGTAAAAGTTTTGACATTTGAAGCGAACATAATTTTAGCGACTAAAAAGTCAATGCTGTCTTCTGTCGTTAAACCCTATTCTCCCAAAACATTCCCAAAACGCTGGCACTGTGCTCAAACAGTTTAAGGGTTGTGGCTATCCCTTTAAAGCGCGCAAAATTAAAAAAAAATTACTGATGGTAACTCTCTGGAAAAATGATGTCTGTTGTCAGTTCTTGTGGTGGTTGGATGCTGTAGGAGCTGGGGGCTTCGAGCTGTATCCTTTCCTACACATCAAGTGCTTACAATACCTCCTCGTTGGTAACCGCCGGATACTGGTCTTGGCTTTATGTCATGACTGGCTAAACTTGTAAGTGCGACTGTTGACCAAGGAAACAATTGCAACACTAAACCCATGGCCGTACAGTTTGGAGGTTAGTGCGTCGGGCTAACGACCCGGCCACAGTAAAAAACACCAATTGTTATGAGAGAGACGCGAGAAGCCTCGGATAACGACCCCCCTCAAATGGCAACCAGACCCGGAACGAAAATGGACTACGATTTACGAGTATGCACCTGGAATGTAAGGACATTCTACACACCAGGTGCTACTCAAAAACTTGAATCTGTCCTCTCGCGGTACAAGGCAGACATTACCGCGATCCAGGAGATACGATGGATAGGATTAGGAATAGCGAAAAGAAAATATTGAAAATATTATTACAGCTGTCATCAAAGAATGCACAAGTTAGGATGCGGATTCGTCGTGGGAAATCGACTCAGATCAAAAGTCATCGATTTTAAGCCGATAAGTGATCGCCTGGCTGTGATCCGCATCAAAGCTACTTTCCAAAACATCAGCCTAATATGTGCACACGACCCTAATAACGCGCAGAAAGAAAAGAGCAGCCGCAGCTTTTCAGCTCAGGTATCTCGAGGAGTCTAGCACCGCCACAAACACCCGCCGGTTTTATAAAACAGCCAAACAACTGGCATCAGGTTATAGGACCGGCACGCAAGCGCTTCGAAACAGCGAAGGGAACCTAGTCACCGAAGCACAGGGAATTATGGACGTGTTTAAACAGCATTTCCAGCAGCTGCTTAGTGGGCATTATTAAGACGAAAACACAAGGGAGCAAAGAAGCATAAGACCAGTCAATGAAGATCCAGTTCCACTACCCAGTACTGAAGAGGTTAAGAAAGCCATACACAAGCTTAAGAATAACAAATCCGCAGGCTCGGATGGCCTACCTGCGGAACTCTTTAATTATGGAGGAGATGTCTTGATAGGGTGCATGCATCAGCTCATCAACCAAGTGTGGGAGGAGGAAAGCATGCCCGACGACTGGTCAAATAGCTCCATATGCCCAATCTACAAAAAAGGCGATCCTATGTCCAGCAAAAACTACAGGGGCATATCCCTGCTTAATGTTGCCTACAAGATCCTATCCACCGTACTATATGAGCGTCTAAAACCTTTCTGCAACACTATAATCGGCACGTACCAGTGTGGCTTCAGGCCAGGCAGATCAACCAAATCTTCACATTGAGGCAAATCCTGGAAAAGATCAACGAATTTCAAGTCGAGACCCACCATCTTTTCATCGACTTTAAAGCCGCATATGATAGCATAAGTCGCCAAGAGCTTCTATTGGCAATGTCGGAACTCGGGATACCGAAAAAACTGATTCAGCTATGCCGCATGACGTTACAAAATACGCGGTGCAACGTGCAAATGGGTAACAGCTCATCCGAGCTATTCCAAACATGCACAGGGTTCAGACAAGGAGATGCGCTATCATGTGATTTCTTCAACCTAGTCCTGGAGCAGATAGTGCGCAAGAGTGGTGTTAACCTGGAAGGCACTATTTTCAACAGGTCTTCCCAACTGCTCGGATATGCGGACGACATCGATATCATCGGCCGCTCCAAGCGAGCTGTGCTCGAAGCGCTAACAGCTATTGATGATCAGGCGAAACGCGTTGGTCTTGAAGTTAATGAGGACAAAACAAAGTATATGCTATCAACAAACAAAGCCTCAACTGTCCATCGCCTAGGACAAAACGTCACTGTTGGTAGCAGTAATTTCGAGGTAGTCAAGGAGTTCACCTACCTCGGAATAAACATCAATCGAACGACACCTTAGTGGAAATTCGACGAAGACTTACCCTAGCAAACCGCTGCTACTGCGGTTTGGCCAAACAAATGGGTTCAAAACTCCTTTCTCGAAAGACAAAGTGCACGCTATACAAAACGCTAATTTTCCCGGTTCTATTCTACGGCGCCGAGTGCTGGACGATAAGTAAAAGAAGGGGAATTGATAATGGGCACTTTCGAGAGAAAAATTCTTCGGCGGATATTTGGTCCTATATGCGAAGAGGGCGAATGGAGGAAAAGATTCAATCGTGAATTATACGAGCTGTACCAAGATGTGGATGTAGTCCAAAAAGCCAAAACACGTCGACTACACTGGCTCGGTCATATCGAGCGAATGGACAACAACGCTCCAGCCGAGAAAATCTTCGAATCCCAGCCCCCAGGTTCGAGAAGACGAGGAAGACCGAACCTCCGCTACAGGGACCAGGCGGTTACAGACGCAAGAGCGCTTGGTCCCGACGACTGGAGGGAGCTCGCGAGGGATCGCAACCGATGGAAGACCGCAATAACTCAGGCAGAGACCCTCCATGGATCGGGAGCCGGTTAAGTAAGTAAGTAAAGTAAGTTGTCAGTTCTTAGCAGCCATGTTGTTTTATGTGTTGCTAATTTTCTAGATTTCTTTTATTTTTCAGACATAATAGACAAGTCACCATGACAAGTAAAAGCGTCGAACAATATGTGCAAATAAGAAAATTTAATTATCTGGAGCAGTTGGAAGAAGACCCCGACTTCAGCAAAGAAACGTCATCTTCATAGACGAGGCTCATTTTTGGGAGGAACGGGTACATCAATAAGCAAAATTGTCGATGCCAATCAACATTTTGGGTCAACCAATATTGACAATGCATCCGCAGAAAGTGATTATTTCGTATGGATTGCGGGCCGAAGTCGGCTGCAACAGCATCATCGGTCGGTACTCCTTCGAAATCGAAGATAGCCTTACAATCAACATCAAAGAAAAAGGCTACTGAATGATGATTGCCAATGTCTTTTGGCCCAAATAAGATGATATGGATGTTAACAGCAGGACCTACAACACAGCTGATGTCACAATAGTTATTCTTCATGAGCGATTTGATGGCATGTGTGTACCTCTCATGCAGATGGGACTTAAACTGGACACTGAGATCGTGTGATTTGGCCCCGTATGACTTTCTCTTCTGGAGTTTCCTCAAGTAACAGTTTGAAAATTAGTTTACCTTGAAATATTGAACTAAAATCTGAAGAAAAAAAATATCAAATGACCCTAATGCCAAGTTCCGATAAATCTTGAATCCCAACAACCCAAATGGGTTTGCACTTATGTTGGTATTAAAACTCGCGAGCGCGATTCAGAATGTGCCTTTTTTTGTTCAATTTTATGTTTATTCGTGAATTTATTCATCGGGGAGCTAAATCTTTTGGGAGTTATATTAAGTAGGGAGCAGCGAAAACAATATTCAATAATGATAACATACAAATCTGTCTCACTGGCAACTGAAGAACTGGCCTAATGTGTCCGGGATATGAGTAAGGAATAGACTTATGTGTTTTTTAAACCGATTTGGGAATTAACTAAAGTTCAGATTATTTCTGGGAAAGTAAACATGAGCGAGGACATAAATGCCTTATTAAAAGGCATACCGACTTGCTACTTGACCTCTTAGACTATCTTCATTGAGTATTGTTGCTCAAATTTTATTATCCCCTGTAGAAAAAAAAAATAAAAAGCTTATTTAGGACGAAACGTGAAAACACCTCTTCTGGGAACCTTTACCACTGTGCTTATGAACTCAATGTTTTTTGGTTTTTCCTCATCGAGCTCAATCACATTAAATACACTTTTAGCAATTAATTTGGATTGATTTAAGAACAAATAAATAGGAGTATGTCAATATTGACGTATGTATATTATCCACTAGTAGAAGAAAAACAAATACATTTTCTGAAAGAATACAACAAATTAAAAAAAACTGACCCGGAGTGTATATTCATCGATGATATAACACAGTACAGTTATAAAGAGGCCAAAAGTGCACACCAATATCGCCCATTTTACCTACATATATGTCGGGCTGTTTTTTCTGACGATGACGATAATGATGATGAGAGAGGAGGTAAACATATGTATAGAGGTGGTTGGTCCTCCAAACGATAGCTTGTGAAACATGTTCCAATTCTTTGATTTTATTTATTCTGTACAATGAATTGCAAATGAATTTTAATGAGGACTCATTTCATAGAGTTGTGGTGGGATGTTTCTTTATTTATTTAAATACACATACATATAGTATGTATATTTCTTTCCTATCTATACAACCTATAGATACATACTCGTATCCCCATGAGGATGTGGTCATAAGGACAGATGTGTGTATCATATTTGTGACAGCGCTGCTACTGCAAAACTTCTGGTGCAATGCGTAATTGTGTTTGGTGTGAATCGTTTTAAATTAAGAAAGTAGGTAGGTAAGACCGACCTATTGCTGATGATTTTGGCTTATATCTATAAAAAATACAAGCCTTAGCTACTATTGGTACGGATGTAATAGCTTAACGAAAAGTTCAATACAAAAACATTTGTTATATTGTGTAAATCCACAATTGAGCAGCTTTATAACCGAGCTTAAAGTCTATCCTAACAAAGCCTATGCACTTTATTTGGAGGGTCCAGAAGAGACAGTTAAATGAATGACATAGACTGAAAATACAATAAAAATTGAAATGGGTGGGAAACACTGAGCCGGATAAAGCAGCCCACATTCGTGTTGTGCGGTTTAAAAAAGAATCTCTGTACTTGACAGTACGTCCGAAATTGTGCTCAAGAGTAAACTGATGAGCATTCCTAGAAGTACCGGTATTACGGTTGAATTGTTTGAGGGGAGGAATGCAACTGGTTATTTCAATAGAGCACTGTTTGTGAAAATAACGGTAAAATAACGATAGACATGAAATATTGCGGCCGGCGGTGCTGGAGAGATACAAATGTTTCAGTTATTCAGCAGGTGGGAGTGTAGAGTCGGTAGTAGTTTAAGGCATCGGATCCTTGCAGCGAACATACATAAGTCCAAGATTATGTACGGCGTGTAACAACATGCGTAATTCCACGATCTTAATGGGTGGCGGCTATCCTAAGGCCATGATTGTTGGATGGTGGTGAGGTGGTTTAATGCATGGTCCATGGTCTTGAGTTTCGACGAACTCGTTCACTTCGGAGGGCCGGTATTGCTACTATTGACAATTCTTACACTTCAAGTTCCTATCGACCTCCGCGTGGTGCATGGATAGGTTACGTAACTGAACTAACTAGATGGGAACAGTCTGGACGGTGTCCTTAAGGTAGGAATCCGCTAAGGAGTGTGTAACAACTCACCAGAGGGGTGCACATCTTGGTTGATGGTTTCTAACTCGACTATTGCTGGGTGTGTGTATCTGGGGCTGACAGGCCCTGAGTTTTGCAGGAACTCATCTGTAAGTGACCTCACGGTTGCGAAGCTCGACCGGAAGCTTTATTCTGGCCACATGGGAGATAGTGCCCTGAAGTCTGAGGGCTATAGCGTACGTCTTCTGGCTCTCCTATTCTATCTTCGGATAGAGAGGTGCAGCTGTCGCGTACGTGCACTCTTTATTCAAACTATCTATGAGGTAGGCACCCTAGTGGGAGTATCGTGGTGGCTTGGTTTACTCCGAATGCGGAGACACATGGTTTCCAAGCGTGCCTGGATTCAAGAGGTGTTAGATAGACCTCGCCTCCAAGCAAGAGGTGTGTTCATGCCTGCAACATGTCACAGCTTTGCGACTGAATCAGCTTCGATTGATTTGGGGTTAATGGTCAGGACCTAATCTGACTCCTATGGAGGTAGGCCTCCCGTGGGGTTAAGCCATACTCACGAATGGTACTCACGTTAAACACAAGACAGTTCTGTTTCAGTTAGACATATCACTTTTATAACTCTCTTTTGAATTGTGCCCAAGAGACTCAAGTGGGGTTTTTGGAGCACCTGCCCAGATATGGGAATTGTACTCGAGCTTCGGAAGAATAAAGGCTTTATATACATATAACAACCAGATCAGAAGAGGTAAAACACTTCTTGCACGGACGGAGAGAACCTAAACACTTAGCAGCGTTTTTGGCAACGTCAAATATGTGATCAGATCACTCCACAAAAGATGGTCTGTGATGCACATTTTTTTTTTTTTTTTTTTATAATCTACACGCGCTCAAGGGATTTTGATTACCCTTTAAATGTATCAACACAGCGCAGCCGTGAAGTTAAGGAAGAGAAAGAAGGATAGGAAAGATGTGTGGCACGATGTTCTGAGACTGAAGGTGGTTGTCTCAGATTTTTATCTCCGGGGATGGCGGCTGAACTACTGCGGAGAAAATGCTGTGTCTTATTTTTATGTCCCTTATAATTCGCATTATTTTATTCGTTTTTCATATTTGATGGGCATACTAGTTTTGCTCAATCACATGTTGTTAGTGTTATGCCTGAACAACACGCAATGAACAAACCAGCAACCCATTGATGACAACTTTATAAGGTTTTTTAATGGAATTAAGAAGACATAAACGACAGCAGGGATCGAACCTGTGATCATGAGGTTGACAGGCGAGCTCACAACCATCGCGCCACGGCCACCCCCAGAACCTAGAACTGAAAGCTGATCAGTCTCCTCGATGCAAGTGCCGCTCATAGAAAGTGGCATTAGAGGGTTGCGCTTTAACGACAGTAAGCAGCATTGAGTTTTTGAAGCATTAAATTTTACACGGTTTTTGATTCCCCCCATTGGACAAGGCTGGAGTAAAGACGTATTAATTTTTGGGTGTGGCCACTCACTGTCACTATAGTTCTGTGCGTTTAAGTTGCAAATGTTTTTCGTTTGTTATTATTTTGATCGGTTTGTAATTGACTGTTTCGCCAAGAAGTCAATTTTTAGTGCCACTTTTTGGTTCGCATAGGCAATCCAGATTTTTCTGTTTGGTTGGTTAGACCTGGGAATTCAGTTGCATTTGGCAGAAGTTCGGCGGGCAGACGGCGACGGGTCTTGATACAAATGTATAGCGTGATAGTCTCGACTTGTTAAGAAGGATATGATAATTTCCAGCATGCGTTGGCTTATTTTAGGCAATATTAATAAATGTTTGACAGAAATCACCAGCAAGAAAAATAGGAGCGCTTCCCATCGGTTGGTTGTTTCCTTGAAAATGACGCAGAGTCCGGGCAAGCGCTACGAACGATTTTGTATGGCTCATTGTGCTTCCTAAATGATAATTTTGCGGCCGATACCAGAATTTCACTATGCTTAAAACTTCAATATTAAGAGTTTTTTTTTTTTTTTTTTTTTTGAAAAGTTAAGGATATCCGATTCAAAAACATACGACAGAAAAGAGCTTTTGAAGGATTAAATTCTAATGAAAGAACGAATACGAAAACCTGAAGAGTTATTTCGCCAATTAAACAATTTAATGGCATCAAAGGTTCAGAAAGAAGATCATTCAGTAATATGAGAAAGATGTTCGGAGATAAAACAGAGCCCTGAGGCACACCAGTATTTATTTTGTGAATATCAGAATGAAAATTGCTAATACAATACTACTTTTATTGAGCAATTTGAAAGGTGAATTCTAATCAATCGAAGGAAAAATTCACGATACCAAGTATATACACTCTTTTTCGATCAGAAAACTTGAACTAGACAAACAAGTGCAATAAACTTACTTTCTCCAAAAAAACATGTAGGTACAAATTTGTTCTGAAATTCCAAGCAAAATCATATTGAAATTTATTAATAATACCTAATGGCTTGAGAATTCCTAAGCTCTGAAAATCGCCCAAAAATTATCTCGTTAGTGCTTCGACCGATTTTGTTAAAAAATTCCAAGCAAGTACTCCTTTGTAGTTAGAACAGTATAAGTTTTTAGAATATCTGCAAAAGTACCTAAAAGTAACTTAATTCCGTTTCAACCACAAGTCATTTTTTAAATGCATTTTCACAGCCATAAATAGAAATTAATAGCAAGCAAAGCTACAATTTATTTCCTTTTTAATTAAATATAATTAACTAAGGTCACGTTAACAGCAAAACTCATGGAATTAGGAATGCCATTACTAATGACTTCGTTCTCAAAACCTATGAACAAAACAATAATAAAGTGGGTGCCCCGTTGGCAGGCGGGCAGACAGCAATATGCAAAAAGCTATTATTGAAGCAAACGTTCTAATTAAACATTAATGCCATAAGCCATGTATTGGTCCTTGCATACATAGCCATACAAACGTTTTAGTACAACGTTTCTTCTATATCTTTGTTTTGTTTTTCAAAACACTCATATACATGTACTAGACCTAAAAACAATAGTTTCAGTTTATCTGATTTTGGTATGGGAAGCATGATTAGGACATATTGTTGATTCGAATGAACCACCACACCCTGACTAGTAGTAGTTTTGACTAAACCTCAACAAAAGGTCTAAAAAGGGAAGTAATGTGTAAAGAATAGAGAGTTTGGAGACTATGGTTCGTGTTCTATCCAACGGTATAAAGTGCTTAGTCATTTTAAATTGGCAGAATAATTACATACATCGTACACGTACGCAGCCATTAAAGCCGCTAGACACTTAGGTACCTTGTAATAATAATGTTGACTATTACTTCTCGTATTCGTAACCGCAAAGACCCATTTACCAGATTCACAAATATTCACCCCTAATTTTTACATACACAGCACATCACTCGATTCTGCTTGCATTTTCGCGATTTATGTTTTCAAAACATCTGTTTAAAAGTCGACACAGCTTCAAATTACTAAAACTAGGTATCAGCAGAGAACTGTAAGGATAGAGCAAGTTTCAACTCTAAAACCTCCAAGGTTGATCTTGATCTTGGTAATCAAAGCTCACTTTTAAGGCCAGAAACGCACTTGCGATTTCAATCGCGCGGTTTTCGTCTCGTAAAAATAGAACACATGAGTTTAAATGAGAATGAACGCACTTGATACCAACAAATCGTCACGATTTAAAGGTCGCAATTTGTTTCATTTTTCTTGCGATGCGATTGTCGTAAGCTTAAATGAAACAAATGTACTCAAAAAATAAATTATTACGACTTAAAAATCGTAGTCGCAAAAACAAATTGTTATGCACGCACTTGTAAATTTAATCCACGATTTCTTAGCCGCAAGGAATAAGACACATGGCGTTAAATGTAAATGCCATCCAGTTGCGCACCCCAAGGCTTCGGGCGTCCTGGTCTACGCCATCTCTCCATGGTCTACCACGCTGTCGTCTACCATATAATGTACCACAAAGAACTTTCCGAGCAGGTTCCTCTTCGCTCATGCGAGCTAAGTGCCCTGCCCACCGGAGTCTACCGAGCTTAATTTTTGTCAAGATATCTGCTTCAAGGTAGATTGCGTACAATTTATTCATGATTGTACCGTCTCCGGAATCGTCCTTCCTCACATATGGGGCCAACAATTCTCCTTAAGACTTTTCTCTCGAACACAGCTAAGAGGTCGGAGTGCCTTTTGCTAAGCACCCAGGTCTCGGATCCATATGTGAGTACTGGCAGGACCATGGTCCTGTACAGCAGCAGTTTTGAAGTAATGGTGAGATTTCTGGATTTGAAGAGCTTTGACAGACTATAGTAGGCTCTGTTGGGTTTGAGAAGCCGCCCGCGTATTTCTTCTTCTATATTGTTATTGGCTGCTACTATTGACCCAAGGTATTTAAAGGATTGCACCACTTCAAATTCGTGCTCCGCTACCTTGATTGTTTGACCAACTGTTCCTCTCGCATTTGACGCCACCATGTACTTTGTTTTACCTTCACTAATGTGCAGCCCCAGATCTGGATGAAGGAATCGTGTACAGCTTGTTCGGTTCTTCCGATGATGTCGATGTCGTCTGCGTAAGCCAGTAACTGGCTGTACCTATTGACGATGGTCCCTCTTGTTGCCTTACCAGAGTCACGGATTGAAGAGGAGGCAGGGCAAACCGTCCCCTTGTCGGAGTTGATTAAAGATGTTGATTGGTCTGGATAGCAATCCGGCTATTTTTACTTGGCTTGTTACGTCGGTCATGGTCAACCTACATAGTCGTGTCAATTTATTTGGGATGCCGAAATCTCTCATAGTTTTGTAAAGTTCTACCCTGGCTATTCTCTCATAGGCGGCCTTAAAGTCTATAAACAGATGGTATGTTGGGATGTTAAATTCTAGACATTTTTCCATCGCCTGCCTAAGGGTAAAGATCTGATCAGTTGCTAATTTGCCTGGAATGAAACCACATTGATATTGTCCGGTGACGGTTTTAGCGTACGGGATTACCCGGTCTTGTAGGATAGAGGAGAGTATCTTTTAGGCGGTACTCAACAACGTGATACCTCTATAATTGCTGCACGTTGTGACATCTCCCTTCTTATGTATGGGGCATATTATACCTTTTCGCCAGTCTTCTGGCAGTTCTTCCTGCTCCCATACGTGTACTATAATATCATGAATTGCTTGACGTAAGGCTGGCCCGCCGTGATGAAATAATTCGGCTGGTATGCCATCGGCTCCCGGGGCTTTGTTCTGCTTAAGCCGGCCTATAGCCTTCTCAACCTCTTCTATGCTTGGTGGCGGCAACATAGGGTATTCTTCTTGAAGTATTGGAGCCTCCACTTCTGGAGTGAGCTGACTATTTAGCAATTCATTAAAGTACACTTCCCATCACTCCAGTATGCTTTCAGGATCGGTGATCAGATTTCCCTCTCCGTCCTTGCAGTATGTGCAGCGTGGTGTGTACTGCGTCATGTTTCGGACGGATTGGTAGAACTTCCGCGCCTGGTGCGGACCTCGCTCTCGGCTGTTTTCTATTTCACAGATTAGGTTCTTCTCCCAGACTGATTTTTTTTGTCTGTGAAGCCGTTTTTCTATTCTTCTGAGTTCTTTATATTCCTCTTCTATGAGATTGTTGCATTGCTCGGTACGCAACATTCTTACGTTCAGTCGCTAGCTTGCATTCATCATCAAACCAGTCGTTCCGATTTTTACGACTGCTGCCCAAGATGGAGTTGGCAGTACTAATGACAGTATTTTTAAGACGTATCCACTTCTCATTTACGTCCAGCATACTGGCTCCAGGACTTACTCTTCCTAAATCAGGTGTTTCTAGGGCGGGTCCTAGCGCATTAGCAAAGGTGTTACTGGTGTTTTCATTGCGCGGGGCAGCCGTGTTGATTCGTCTTCGCAAGGCAATCCGCCCTCGGAAAACCATACCAACAAGATAGTGATCCGAGTCGATATTGGCACCTCGGTACGTTCGTACCGTCATCAAGTTCGAGTAGTGGCGACGGTCTATCAACACGTGGTCTATTTGGTTACGAGTGACTACATCAGGTGATACCCAGGTGGCTTTGTAGATATCTTTACGCGGGAACCTGGTACTCGCAACGACCATGTTTTTCGATGCTGCCATTAGTGTTCTCATGCAAACTATGGGTGCCTGCGTAATGCCTGAATACCGGCTCCCGACCTATTTTTGCGTTCAAATCCCCAAAAATGATTTTAACATCATACCTTGGACAGGCATTGAGGGCCCTCTCGACTTGTTCGTAGTAAGTCTCTTTTTCTTCGTCTGAGGACTCCTCCGTAGGTCCGTGAACGTTAATGAGGCTGATGTTCGTAAATTTGCCTCGCACGCGAAGGGTGCATAGCCTTTCGCTTATAGCGTTAAAGCCGATGATAGTAGACTTCATTTTTTCGCTGACTAGGAAGCCTACCCCGAGCACATGGTGTTTTGTATGACAGCTGTAATATACGTCATATTCTTTCTTCTGTAAAACACCATTCCCTGTCCATCTGATTTCTTGGAGATCTGTTATGTCAGCTTTATATTTTGACAGGGCATCGGCTAGCTGCTGAGCGGCTCGAGCTCTATAGAGCGATCCTACGTTCCATAAGAAAATTCGTAAATCGTTTTTTCCCCATTTTTTAATCGCCTCGACAAAAAATCGCAAGTGCTTTTCTAGCCTTAACTTTGTTTGGTAGGCACTGAGATCATAATGGGACATAATGTTTTTTCAAGTTTTTAGCGTACAAAGCGAAGTTGTGTTTAAGACAGGGCCTTTAACAAAGATATCGGAATCGAGTTGTAAATTTGGAATATCAAATAAGAGCGATTTTTATATGGGATTCTAGCCAATTTGCGTAGGCGCCATCATGAATTTTAGTCAAACTGGTTTTCATTCAATAAATTCAATGTTCGAATTGGCGAGGCAGTACTGTATTTTCAAAAGGGCATTACGTCAAAAACAGTTTCCTTCATGGATGAAAAAAAAAACTTTTTTGGATTTTGCTGTGGTAGATCTACGGAGGATGTTTTGTGAAAGCTACTCGTATGTAACGAAATTGGCAACAGACTCAATGATAGACAGTTGTAAATAGATCTTCAAAATTATATACAGCAGTGGCTTAACAGAGTTAATTGGTAAGGGTCTGTACTAGGTCCAGTAATCTTTCTTATGTTAATTAATTCATTAATCGTTCATTCATTCAAAATCATTTCGTATTTAGCCGTTTCGTTCCGAATGAGACCAAGATCGTTCATTCACCAAAAACATTTTTTTTCCAACCGTTTCCTTCTGACCGAGACCGAAGCAATGTGAAAATGAATGAAAGTTTGGCTTTATCGACTTCGTTCACGCCATCTTCGATTGTATATAAAATGAAGAATATACCCGTACATTCCATTTCATTTGCATTCCTAATTGGTATTTGTGAAATGATTAAGAAAAAGTAAAATGAACGAAACATAACTTTTTTTCGTTTAGTTCTCTTTATGTTCATCGGTTTCAGTGGCAAGAGATTGACATAAGGATTGATTGTTTTGGTCTATATTGTGATTGCAATAAATCAATCTTTTTGTTGAACGGGTCACAAAGACCGAATCAATCTCGATTGAGACAGCTCTACTGATGACACAATTTTATCCCAATCAATGCCAAATAAATTATGACTATTATGGCTATTTTTTCTTACAAAAACTTGTAAAAAAAAAATAAGCCAAATTGATAAATAATCGTTTCATTTTATTATGTTATATGTATCTTTAAATTTTATATCACAATAAATTCTTGGAGAGTTTCTCGCTAATCGTTAAACCGATTGAAGCTCGTTTTGAAGCGCGCGAGATTGGTTATCTCTATATTTGGCAGATCACTGAGATAATTGTAGTAGAAGTAGCTATAAGGCAGGACATGTACAGAAAACGTGAGTGATCAATTTCTCCTCTTCATCGTACATTCAGCTTCTGCAGGAATTCATTAAAATAAACTTCAATGTTAAATGTTGTTTTCGTTTGCGATTTATTAATACCACAACACATAATTTGTTGCGATGGAAACTGACAACAAGTGTCTTCTATGCCTAAACGTCAACAATGCTCATTTTATTAATGGTTGCAACTTCTGGAATTCCCAAATGCGTTCTTAGCCTAAGATTTTTTTTTTGTTTTGTCAACAGTTAAGTTTGTTTTGAACCCAATTGACACTACTGCAAACGCCAAAAACTTAATAGGAAATGTCAAAAAAAAAAAACATGAATAAGCAATATAAACTTAATATGTTTCAGGCTTTTAAGCTTTGCATGTCTCTAAATGATAAATTATAATCATCGCTTATCAATAGACGGTTAAAAAGTAAGATTCAATAAAATGGGCGAAAAATTTTTCGAGAGTGCTCTCGAAATGTGCTTAAAGTTTTTTAAGTTTTTTTTTCTTGATATTAGAAAAATTTATTGACATTAGCCACACATGCATAGATTATGACAAACGGGAACATTTAAGTAAATTTTTTAAGTCTTCTCTGATCCTTAAAACGTTTGACATGGCAAAGCTCAAATATATTGTGTAGATCCTGATTTTGAGAATATGTATGTCTTAAGGAAAAGCTGGGACAAGAAATCTATTTGTCTGTCCAAATCAAAGACTTTACCGCCATAAAAGACATATGTCATCTTGCTAGCCAGACATATTTACTACGACATAGCGTCCGATACCACCCCGTTTTGCACAAAGAAGAGGTAAAAAGTGAGTATCCATAAATAACCCACAAAAAAACAAATGCCAAAAAAATTATAAAATAACATAAAAAAGCAATTTCCCTTAAAGTATACACAAGGGAATGTGAACGAAAAAATTATATTTACCTAGCCTTCTCTCTCAGCTTTAAAAATGTATGCTTTATTATGTTTATCGTACGATCTCTGTTGACATTAAAACAAGGATATAAGCTGACCCGCGTATGGGATGAAATGCTCCCTTAAGGCGAGTGCAGACGCTGATGGTGACGATGAGAAGAACGACGAAAGACATAGCTTAAAATTACCAGGATAGAGCAAAATAATAAAAAAACCCTTTTAGTATAAAGCCACACATTGTATATGTACCATTCCCTTGAGTGGAATAGACGACCACATCAAACGTTAGTAATGTAGTTTAACATTTATCCTTCCATCTATTTGTAGGTATGTACATAATATACTATCGAAAGAAAACCAGATAAACCTCAAAACCGCATAGAGCATACACGCACTGAGCATTAGTATAGTTAAGTTAGTTACCCAAATGATGACTAGTCCTCATTGAATCAGGGCAAAAAATGAGGAGACAAGAATGTTATTTCTTTTGGTACCATTTGCACCTTTGAACATTTCTCAGGTGCGTGGTTAATTTTTTTATTCGTGGAAGGTTCAAAACTTGAAGTGACAATTTGCAATTTTTTAAAGCTTTTTCAAGGTGCTTTAAATCCCTGTATTTGGATCCAATAGTTCTATTGCCCCTTGGCATGTTGGTAAGAGCAGTGGACTGTTCTGTCGGAGGTCTGGGTACCGTCTCTTGCGAAAAAGGGTCCAAAAAAAACGAAGCGGGTTCGTTGGTAAATTGATAAATAAATAACTGACTATACTATGTCCAACAAAAGATGTCGGTACAGGCCTTTTGGAAGAGTTTTTTTTTTTAATTCAGTAGCGCCAGTACAAATTTTACAATATTGAACTAAAACAAACGCTTCGTAAAATATGTATACCCGACATTTTTGCAACATTTGCCACAATTTCAAGGGCAGACTGGATTGGTTGATCGTCATCAATGATGAAAAAATACACATATTCAATCAGAGACATCAACATTGACACGAAGTGCCACTACTTTTCCTAAGTTTTTTGTTAAAACGTGTTTAAAATGTAAGCTTTTTTAGAGCTTTTGAGAGCAAATAATTCATCTTCAAAAGAGAAAGTGTTGTGCCTCTGTGTTTTCTTTTTGTATGTTTTTATTTTTAGTTTTATGTGTGCAAAATTCATTAAAAAGCAGTTATAAAATATTAGGGTAATTTGCTTAAGAAGGTACACTGAGAAAACTGTACTATGAGTTATTTAAATAGAAACAGGTTTAACTGCATGTTTAAATAAGGACAAATAGAATTCTTTTATAACTAAACTCGAATCTGTTTAGATTCGAAAATACTATTATTTTACAGTAAAATATGTTTAAATCAAACTCATTCATGTTTAAGAATTTTATTAAGATCTGCACTTCATTTTTTATATGTATTCAAATTAGTTTTAGTTTGATTTTTAAAATGCAGGTTTAATTGTTTTACTAACTTAAAAATTGTAACATACAATGAACATGAACGAGTTTGTTTGAAATATAAACGAAGTTAAAATATTTACATGAGTAAGAGATTAAACATAAATGTTAAATTTAATCACGAACGAGTTTGAAATGAATAAAAATGAAGTAGCTAAATACAACTTTTCTTCTTTTTGGCATCGAAAGTCATGGAGTGTGTTTATGTTCCGCGTGTGTTTTTGTGATCTTACTAAAGTGAGTAATTTATAAAATAATAAAGAAATATTTGATTACCATTATAATGTTACATAACTGAAGTTCTGTTTCAAGCAAAAATATAAACCATAAGATTATTCGAGGAGTGGAAGTTAATACCATTGTTCCCTGCTCTCTATTGTAAGTATAAAAAAAATATTTGTTTCAAAAACTGTTTATTTATATAGTTTAATTGAAAAAAATACTGATTAATAAGTATGTTTTTTAATTAACTATCATTTGACTTCTATATTCTTGCCACAGGACGACTAGAGCACGACGAAAGACGTAAAAAAAGAAGCAAATTCCAGAAGACGAATTATATGAACCAGAATTTGAAGATGTTCTCAAGATGTGACAAAGATGAGATCTTAAAGCGCTCCACAACATTTTAATGATTTTTTGGAAAAATGTAATTAAATATGTAAAATAAAAATATAAATACATACACAATGTAGGTACTTATTAATTTGTATTTGTGTTGAGTATTTTTTTATTTCTGAATTTCTGAAAAATCTGAAGTAACAAAAAATTAATATGATTCTATTTGAAACAACATCAAATAAAGTTAATAAAAACAAAAATAAGCATGTTTAAATCAAATAGAAAACGTGGTAAATTTAAACCAAATCATGTTCAAATCGAGTCAAACATGAGTAAATACGTTTCTATTCAAATTAAATAGATATCGATTCCATGCCAAATCGTATGTGTTTGAGTTTGATTTAAATATGAATATGTTTGATTTTTTTCTCAGTGTAGGGTTATTTGCGTACCCAAAAATAACTTCATTTTAAATTTTAAGTGGTAAATAGTTTCGGATTTATAACAAATTTATATATTTTGGCGGTTTTTAAATAAAAAAAAAAATTCCCTGTTATCTTACCACTCGGTGATAAATAAAGTAAAAGATAAATTAACTATTTCAACATGGGGAGATATATTTTTTAGTTATCTCATCTAAATCAGCAGATAGCAACCCTACTGATGATTCTCATAAATGGGTGGCAGTTCATAGTGCTAAATACGGCAACCCTGCAAAAGCTTAAAAGCAGCGATAGCTTATTGAAAGTCATTACAGTTAAAGTAAATACAATCTTCCACGTTCTAAATATTTTAGCTGGACAAAGTATATGTAGCTGGATTATCACTTAAAAATTGAGTAACTTCACTCTTAGAAGATTTATCAGTAGAGGTACGTTCCATCTCTCGTTCTTTGGAATTTGGTAGCTTATGAGCTGTTGACATCTATGTACATAAGTGGAGACTAACAGTCACTATGCGGTTGAAGATAGTATCAAGAAATTCGGTTTTAACAGGATGGTCAACTCTCACCAAACATAACTTGTTCTCCTCTACAAGAAATATGAAATTCTTAACATTTGTTGATCCTCCCTCTAGAAAATATATATTACTTTGATTTTCAGATGTAGCAAAATGTTTGGCCTTATTTTGGATAAGGATGATACGGCAAAGCCTTACCGTCTCAATTGCTTAACAACAGATAATATTTCCTTGAAACCCAACAATTTTAATAACACGGGTCTACAAAAAAAAATTTTTTTTGGTGCCTTGGTGCCCCATTTTTCCCTAGCAGCTCTAGTTTTCGAGTTACAGCCATCTAGCCGCAGAATCTAAATACACGATAAATCAGAACAGAAAATCCATTACTGAATTTGTGAAGAAAGCATACAATGCTTATTTTGGTATCAAACTTGGTGATAAAGATAAATCTTGGGCAGCACATGTAGTTTGCAAAACATGTACTGAACATCTACGTCAGTGGACTAATGGGAAAAGGAGGAGTCTTATAAAATTTGGTGTGCCTATGGTTTGGAGAGAACCAAGAAATCACTATGACGACTGTTATTTCTGTCTAGTTAATATCAGAGGCATCAATAGTAAAAACCGAAGCAAGTGGACGTATCCTGCTTTAGATTCTGCTCATCATTCTGATGAAGTTCCCATACCAACATTTCATCAGCTACCAGATCTTTCGAAGGATGAAATAACCCACTGAGGTACAGATAAAGACAGTGAATATGAGGAAAATGCATCAAGTCCCCAACGATTTAACCAAAGTGAGTTAAGTGATCTCATCAGGGATCTTAACCTCTCAAAACAATCTTCTGAGTTACTGGCATCCCGGCTAGAGTTGCTTACGTTCTACTCTCAGGAAGAAGATCTCGTTTTCTGTCAGGATGTTAAAGGTCTCTTAACAAAAATGGGCCTTCCCGAGTGTGATCCAGATCGTTGGCGTCTGTTTATTGACAGTTACAAGCGAAGTTTGAAGTGTGTGCTTTTACACAATGGTAACGAATTGGGATCAATACCTATTGCTCACTCAACCCAAATGAAAGAAGAGTACAAGAAAATAGCTATAGTGTTGGAAAAGATTAAGTATCAAGAACATGGGTGGGTCATTTGTGTTGACTTGAAAATGGTTAACTTTCTCCTTGGACAGCAAGGTGGATACACAAAATATCTCTGCTTCTTGTTCTTGTGCCTTTGGGATAGCAAAGCTAAACAAGATCCCTGGGTAAAAAAAGACTTTCCTGAAAGAGAGAACATAGTTGTTGGAGGAAAAAATGTTATTAATGAGCCTTTGGTTGAATGGAATAAAATAATCCTGCCTCCACTTCATATAAAACTTGTTTTAAATTCACATCTACAAAGATGCAAGGATTAAGCATTGAAAAAATAAAAGCTGGCATATTCGATGGAACTCAAATCAGACGGTTAATAAAGGACAGCAATTTTGTTGAATCTATGAATGAAAAAGAGCAAAAAGCGTGGACATCATTTGTGTCAGTTGTCGAAAAATTTCTAGGCAACAAGAAGGCTTCAAATTATAAGGATTTAGTTCAGAACATGCTGACTGCTTTTCGTGAGCTTGGATGCAACATGAGCATGAAGGTTCATTACTTGCAAACCATTTGGACCGGTTTCCTGAAAACTTGGGAGACTTGAGTGAAGAGAAAGGTCAACGATTTCACCAGGATATAAGGACAATGGAAGAACGATACCAGGGCAAGTGGGATACGCATATGATGGCAGATTACTGCTGGAATCTGCTAAGAGATTGTCCGAAAAAACCACATTGCAGATCAAGCAAAAAACGAAGCTTCTTGGGTTCCACTACATCAAATCAGTAGTGAAAAATATATTGTATATGAAATGTAGATACTCCCTAGTATCTTGTTAATAGAATTAATATTGTTTTATATTTATATGTAAATGTCACTACCTTGGATTTTCAAAAAAAAAGAAATGTTTTACTTTCTTCTTTTCACAATTATTTTGGGTATTTCTAAGTGGTGTCAGGTTTGCAACACCCTACCCTATAACATGAAAACGGGAGCTGCTAGGCAAAAACCGATTGCAGATTCGTATTGATGAGGTCGAATTTACTAAACAACAGTTCAAAAAGTATCGGCACAAAAATGTGTGTATACCTGTGTAATTATTGACCATCTGACGACCGCAGCCTGAAGGAAATTTAGGCGAATTTTGCTTTTTCTTGCTCGCCCGCGCTGTGTTGAAACATTTAAAGGGTAATCATAATACCTTGAGCGCGGGTAGATTATAAAAAAAAAAAAAAAAAAAAAAAAAGTACCTAGGTATCGGTTTGGCTCGGACTCGTTTTTGGCTAGTTCATCTGTCATTTCGTTCACGTATATATCACGATGGCCCGGGACCCATCTGAGGCTAAATATGTTTGTTGCACGGAGAAACTACAGCATATTACGGCAACAATCTACTAGTTTCGATCTAATAGTCATTGTGGAAATGGAAATACACTACAAACATTTGAAAGATATCTGTTTAAAGAAGAGTTTCCTGAGTAGATGCCTGACTCTACCCCTTCGTATGTCTTGGAATCGTCCAGAAAGACCAACCGACGATAAGCATTAATAACCCGGTTTTCATTACAGAATTCCCTTATTGGGATATGTGTTATTTTCAATTTAAAAAATCTATGTGTACTTAGCCTCACGGCCCGTTGGTGCCATTATCGCAAGAGAGATATGCTATCGTCTAGTACATTCTCTTAGAGGCCTACTAACAAAATTTCAGCCGAATCGGACTTGTAGTTTTGTTTTTACCACGTGTGGAAGCCAGCTTGTCCGTGAATTTTAGAAAAATGGAAAAAGAGCAATATCGGTTGGTGATTCGATTCTTGTTTTTAAAAGGGAAATCGCGCAGCGGAATCAAAGACCGCTTGGATGCTGTGTACGGTGACACTTCAGAGCAGTGTTTGAAATTGGTCGAATTGCACTACGAACTGCTGCCCCATCCACCGTATTCCCCACATTTGGCCGCCGGGCAGAAATTTGAGTCGAATGAAGAGCTCATCGCCGCCACGGAGGCCTACTTTGCAGACCTCGAGAAAACCTATTTTTCGGAAAAATTAAAGAAGTTGGAGCATCGCTGGATCAAGTGTATCGAGCTAAAAGAAGACTATGTTGTGAAATTAATAGCCACTTTTCCAAAATGTTTGTTTTTCTTTTGTAGGCTAAGTATTTATTGGAGCGCCCTCGTATATTCCGTAGGGTACGAATCAAAAAAGAATATCGAAATAGTTCCCCATCCCGCATTACTCAATGGCTATAGTATATTTCTGTTATGAGACCGATTTTTATAGATACTGATTGTCAGTATTTTCGATTACTTTGGATAAAGCGATAAATCTTGACCAACTTAATAAGATCTAATAACCAGCTTTTACCCAAAAAAAAACAAAACAATCCATTTACTAGGCTGCATAGGACCTTCTGTTCCATCTGACACTTCTGAGCAGGTATGTACATACTCTTAACTCTAAAAGGGGGTAAGTTGTAACAACATTGTTTTTGTCAAAGCTCGACGATTTAACAACTTCCGACCATGCCTTTTTGGACTTTTTTTTAGATGGATTTAATAGCTGAAACATTGATCTTTACTTTCAAAAAGGTGTTAGGAGCTGCATCAAATTTAGTAAACAATTTTACTTTTAGCACCGGTCTATCCATACTACTGATGAGCTTTTGACTGTTTCTTCTTTCATCAAAATATAATATGTATTTAAAAACAGGAGAGTTAAATTTCCAGTCTTGTTGGGCTGTCACATTGGAGAAGGTCTAGAGATTGAAACCCAGCCTATGCTATTAAAAATCATACAAATTGTTTTAGGGAAACTGTGGCTTGCGATTAAGAGACACATATTCCAAGATTATGTCTTGTTACGAAAATGTTTCATCTTATTCTTTAAGATTTGACAGCATGCACAAGAAAATGGTTGTAAGTCGCTAGGTCGTGGGTCCTCACGAGCTCTCGTTAGCTCCAAATTAATATTATTGAAATCAGTTCAGGTCGAAACGTTATCTTAAGCTATTAATCCTTTCAAAAAAAATGAAACTACTGAATTTTAAAAAACTCCAGCCTTGTCGTTGCTGCTTTAAAGTTAAAACTATTACAAACGCTCTCTTTCTAACGTTACCTCTCTCATTGCTTGGACAAAGATATTGACGACATTTTATTCAACTGCGAAATACGAAATAATAAAATACATGCAAAAAAGATTAAACGTGCCCGGAAGATGAATGGATGAACGGAAGTAAGGTGTCGTCATCCGCAGCAACAATTCAACCCCCGGCTGACCACAACCGCAACAGGATTCATCTTTCTTTCTGTTCTGGTTGGTCGATTGTCGACGACGGTCATATCTTTTGTATGATGACAAAACCTTTTTTTGTTTGTACATGTCAACTAGGTAATTTACCTTTTGGGGTTATTGTGCACTTTGACGCCACTGCAAAAATATTTATGGCTGTATAGGTAGAGACTTACAACACGGCATAAAGCAGCACATACACCAACCTCCTATCGCAACACCTTTCATGATCTTTTTCAATCTGAAAATATTTCTCACAATTTAAGGAACAACAGGGCCACCACCCAAAGTCTGTAGGATACTTTTCTCCAGGTTATTTTGTATCTATCTCTCTAGACACGTTCATCCCACTCGTGGGAGATGTAACTGTTGTTTCACCTTCTTCTTCTATTCATTTATGGAAAACAATTCAAAAATAGCGAAAAGAAACAAAATAAAAGGAAATAACAGAGAATCCCGACGATATGGACACAAAAAAGATAGAATAATAAAGTGAAAATATTTTGAATGAATATTTATAAGTTGGAAACAGTGTAGACGCGATTTTTGTTTCCTGTCTTCCTATTTCTACTACGCCCTTCCCGTTCTCAGTCTGCCAGGATACCAACCTATTCCTTGCTCACGCTTAAAATGTTGTTTTTTCAGTGGTCCTTTTCTGAAAATCCTGTCGTCCTGTTCCACTGAATTCTTTTAATGCATTCACAAAATACAAATAGACAAATATAACAGCAACAAGACCTTTTAGATTCGGTATATGATAAAAGAGAGTTTTTTTTCATACTTTTAAAAATTTCGAACACGCTTCCTTCTCTTTTTATTGAGTGTAAAACTGAATGAATTAAACCATGGATCCCATCAAGCTTCCCTTAGCTCCAGCCATGTCGTCCTTTCGATTTTATCCCAATGTGGCAATCATTCAATGCAGTGATCCCTGTTGTAATTGAATATTTTAGAGCTTGTTGTTTTTTTTTTTTGTTTTATTCGCTTGTTGGTTAAGGTAGAAATTGTGTACACAATAAGCTGAAATTTCCGGAAGGAAACGATTTTTTTTGTGAAGTCCATCGGGAGAGTTTGTTATGAATGAATTATTAATTTACTCCGGTACTGTTAATGGAATATGGAGTTTTGTTTTGAAGCGGTAGTTGGAATGGAAACACACACAATTGGAGCAGAACCACACAAATCAATTAAACATTCATTGGGATGTAGGTAGGTATAGGTTACGTTTAGAGATTTTTTTGACATTGCAGGAGATAATACTGTTTTTATTTCAATACAAAATTACGAAACAAGGAATTTATAGAAGATAAAAATTACCAAACAGTATTTAACATTATTTTACAAATTAAAAAATAATTTACAGTCTTTTAAAAATGAAAACCTTTCGTTGCAAATCTAATAGATATAATAGTTATAATAGGCAGGGAATACATTTTTGAAGAACTTTTCTTGGAACTACCCTAGTGGGAATAATCGACCAAATCTTAATGAACGAGTCAGAGGAAGTCATTTATCTTGTTAACTGAACGCACTCTCTATGATGCATCCAATGATGCGATGTGACGATAAATAGGCTGTGCATTAGTTTCATAACAGATGAATGAAGAAAATGAATAGAGGTTAAGATTCAATTGAAATAAGTATCGCGATTTGTTTGTATTTCTCTGAAATTTATTTAACAATATACAGTGGCGAAAAAATAAATAGCACACATCTGTTAAAAAATTATTTCTACGACTTTAAACATAAGTGTATTTTTAAAGCCGGTTTTTTAAGATCATTTTCGTTGTAGATTTTGAGTGTACAGTAACTGGATTTTAAATGTAAAATAACGGGATACCACTTCTCTCGAAATCGTTGCAAATTTAATACATTTTCAACATATTTTCTTAATCTTTTAAAGTTAAGTAAATAAAATGCACGACTGGGTCGCACGAACTTGCTTCTTTAAGTAGTAAGAGATAAAAACAGAATGCTATGCAAATTATGCAAGAACAAAAGTTGCAAGTCGTTGTAGTGGTTTCTTTAAAAAAATAAGCTTTTATATACAAAATTTTTAAAACATTTTTAAGAAAAAAATTTGGTACGCCATTTTTAAGTTTTTATTACTGTGCGAATTAAAATTACATTTCCAAAAAAACTATTAACCCGTTTTTGAGATATCGAATTTTCCAAAAAAAAAAAGACTTTTTTCAAAAATTCAGAAAAAAATGTTTTAAAGCCTTGAAATGTATTTTTTTTTTTTAGTTTTGAAATGTAATATTTTTTAAGATTTTAAGAAGCATCTTTATAAAAAATTACATTAAAATCCGTTATGTCGATAGAGAAAAATTCAAAATAAAAAAAATGGTTCTATGGTAGGTACAAGCTTCAATATCTTAATTAAATTTTTTTTTTAGTAAATTAAAGATCATAAAAATTAATTGAAAGAAAAAAAAATTTATCAAAATTCTAGGCGCCGTTTTCGAGACAAATACGATTTTTGAAAACCATTTTTTTTTAATTTTTTAACATTTGTATGGTGAGTACCATTATTTTTAGGTAAACTTAATCTTTTTTCTCACATCTTGTAGATTTAAGAAACTTTTATTTATCAAGTTTAAAAAAAAATCTAGCATGGGGTTTTCGAAAAATTGAAAGATAGAAAAAATTGTGAAGTTTTTTTTTAAAATCCAAAAAAAATTTTTTCAACCATTACCCAGATTAACTAAATGAAATTTTTTTGTTTTTATTTTTTAAATCTATCGAACAGTTTTTGAGAAAAAAAAATATTTATAAAATTACGAAAAAATAGTATGGCAGATACCGTTATTTTTGGTCTTAAAAAAAAGAAAACAACGTGTGAGGGGAAAAAATTAAAAATGATATCTACCAAGTATAAAGCAAATCGGCCGACCCACTTTTTTTTAGTCTGTCATCGTAATATCAACTTGGATCAAAATTTCGAGTTCGATTTTTATTACGAAATGCAAAAATTATGAGTTCTCATTAAGTTTTTAGTTAAATTGCTGAAATGTAGTATCAAAGGTGGGAAACAATCAGCAAAGACCTTTAAGCTAAGGGTTCTTGATTTTAAGAAAGAAGGTCAAACGAAATCTGAAATAGAGTGGAAATTAGAATTTTTTAAGGAAGAATAAGAATGTTATAAATGCTCTTTACTATTGCCAAGAAGAATAGAACCAGAAAATCCACCTCTCGAACTGATGTTGCCATCGTCCGCCAGAAGCCCTAAAAATTAAACATTCAAATAAACAAGATCAGACCAAAAACATAAATGTTAAAAAAAGAGCCAAGTTCTTCTATACAAAAACCTTCGTGTAACAAGTCAGCCGTGAAAAGTACGCCAAGTTCTTATGTACTTTATGAAGGTTTAATACCGAATATTTAAAGTAGAATAATATTGAAACAGCTACAATGTAAAAGAGAAATTTTATTACTTAATGATTACTGACTAAAATTTGATGTGTTTACTGATCAAGTTTTTAAAATCTTTCGAATTGGGCATAAAAACAAACTTGCCAACTAGGAAGTGCTCCATATAAATTAAACATTTTTTCAGAAAGTGGGCGGATACCACGTCCCCTGAATGGAAAACCTCAATTTTTATTTTTGGTCTTTTATATGCAATTTGAGCTCTGCCGTTCTACCAAATTTCATAGTTCTACTGCAATCGGAAATTTGCCATATAACTTACATCAGTTCTGAGGAAGTGGGCGGATACCACGCTCCCTGAATGAAAAACTCCAAATTTTCAAATTTGTTTCCTCTGCTTGCATGACAATACCTACTGTTGTACAAAATTACAAGATTCTGCGATGTCGGGAAGTGCTCCATAATTTTGACGATCTGTCAGTTACGGTTTCTGTGATTTTTGAGGCCTTATATCTCAGGAACCGCTAAAAAATTGAAATTTGGTGAGGCGCCTACCGTGCCCTTTGATGTTGATGTTGGTGTTACTGTGTCTGTAAGTACGATTAAAAACCTTCTGCGTGGAAAAAACTTGTTTGGACGCTTTGATAGACAAAAAAAAACGCAGACGTCTCTAAGCATAATCTGTCACGTCGTCGGTTGCAGTTTCTAAGAAAGCATATTTCAAAAGTTCAAAATTGGTGGAGAAATATCTTATGGGGCGATAAGAGTAAATTTAATCGATTCAGGTCAGATGGGAAAAAATATGTGCGATGCGGAATCCACCAGAAATATGACCCGAACATACACAATATTAAGCATGGTGGGGGTAGCATTCTTGTTTGGAGATGTATTTTTTGGCATGTTATAGGGCTACTTCATCAGATAAAGGCTATTATGGACCATTTATAATACAAGAAAATACTACGCGATACAATTCTACCCTACTCTAAGGAGATCATGCCCTTAAAGTGTAAATTTCAATAGGATAACGAACCTAAGCATGTGGCTAAGTCTGTGAAGCAATGGTTCATCATCGGCTCGACAACCGGGTTCCGGTCCTGGCCTCTTTCAACAAGTCTGTCCACCTATCCCGGTCTCTAGCCGACGCCATCCAGTTGCGCACCCCAAGGCTTCGGGCTTCCTGGTCTACGCCATCGCCATCTCTCCACCGTCTCCGACGGTGACATCGAACAGGACATCAGCAATCGAATCGGGAAGGCAAAGGCTGCTTTCGGTATGCTTAGAAATATATGGAGGAATAACTCTCTAAGCTTAAGAACCAAGCTACGGCTGTTTCGATCCAACGTCGAATCCGCGTTACTTTACGGTTGCAGAACTTGCAAAATAACAGTAGGAGGAGTCACTAAGAAGCTGCAAACGTTCATTAATAGACGTCTACGAAACAGCCTTAGGATTTTCTGGCCCAATCGTATATCAAACGAAGAGCTCCTCAGGAAAACGACGTCGAAAGTGGCAGTGGATCGGACACAAACTTCGAAAAGGCAACAACTGTGTATTGCGGCACATGCAATGCAGTGGAATCCGCTCACTCAAGAAGAAGAGCTGGACGACCGAGAAGCTCATGGAGAAGGACAGTCGAGGAGGAGTCAGCGCAACTAGGCAAGAGTTGGACGGACTATGCTAATCTAATCTAAGCAATTCTTAACGTCAAGACCATAGTGGGCTGGAACGCCATATTCTTAGAAGGTTCTCAAAAACCACGCCCTAAAGTATTATGCACGAATTAAGGGACAATCTGTATATTATTTGCATCAATTCATATTTTTTTCTTTGAACTTAAACTGTCTTAGGGGATATTTTAGAAATTCTCTCTGACTACTTCCATTTTTAAATTCCAAAAATCTTGTACATAAGAGCAAGATCATGCGATCGAATCGTCCATTTTATTTTCATTTAAGTGAGAAGTGAGAAGTCCACTAATTACAAAGCTAGCAATGAAAAATGTGACTGTTTTTGAACTAAAGAATTTCGGTAGATTCTTTTTTCTTAGAAAACATAAATTTAACCCTAATATTCTGAAACACCCTATTAAAGTGCAATATTTTTCTTTGTTTTTTTTTTTCTTTTTAACTGTATAACTTTTGAAAATCTTATTTAGATAAAACATTTGAACAATATCTGTCTGTTGTGTCATCATTTACTGTGTGCTGTCCAGCCTTTGACAAGGAATGTTATAAATTTCAAGCTCAATATTTTTTGCCAAAACACTTTTATTTTAGGATCAATATCAATTGAAATAAAACGATTTAAAAATTAAAAAGTCTACAATTTATGTAAACGAATGCTCCATAGAACATTCCATAAATAATCAATGAAACCCCTTTTGATCTTGAACGGTTTGTTAATATTCGAAGTGTTTGTTTTTTGTTCTTACTTGTATTTCAAGATTGAATCCGTCCTTTACCTTGACAAAAGTTACACCATACATGTCTGGCTACTCTGCGAGTGCACATGGAATGTCAAAAACGGATGTATTTTAAGTGAAATTTAATTGTTCAATTAAACTTGAAGTGGGGATATTTAATAGCCTTTTAGTTAACAACCAAAATCACGAGTGCAACCATTCGATGGAATAATATACGGTTTCTACACCTCATGGATTTTAATTTTATAACAAGAGGATAATTTAAACTAAACTCCTTCCTCCTATTAACCAAGCATAAAATTCCTGCTTATTAGAAAAAAAAACATACACCTGCAAAATATCTAAGTATGTATGCATGTAAAAACCGACAAAATTATGCAATTTTTCGTACTACGCCTCAAGCCACCAGGATATTTCGCACATGCAAGGACAAAGTTTTTGAAATTTGTCACGAGTTAAATGAGTTAAAGACATGAACCCAACTCTACCTCAGGTTGAAAATTCTACCTACCTATCAACCAGGAGTCAGGACTAAGTTAAATAAGCTGGGCATATACACAAAATAAACGTGCACTGAACGCTTGACCTCTTAAAACCCTTTAAGCTTATTATGCGTACCGTTGAATTGTTTGGTTTCGATTATACAAAAAAAAAAAAATACCAGCAACCATCAACTGCAACACTTTTAAATGCTTTTTGAATTTTGTGGAATTTTATTTCTCTCCCAGCAATTACATTGCGGAAGAAATCACACCTGTTTGTCGGCTGAAAAAGAGGAATAAATTAATGCTCCGCTCCGTTACCAGACGGCGCGCGGCGGCTGAGGGCGACTACCTATGTTATATTTCACTTTTATTGAATTTAAAAAAAAAACAAAAATCAAATATCCTCGTAAATTTCCCAAAAAAGGAATCCGAAAACAAAGTACTTAAACGCGATTTTATTTCGGTAATTTAATTTGGTAGTGAAAGTTTTCCCGGGTATTTTTAAATGGTTGTACTTTTTTTGTTGTTGTTGTTGAGTGTTTTATTGAGGTAACAGAAGGGAATGATGGGCAGTAAAAGCTTTTTAACTTTTTATAGTTTGAAATTGATACATCCAGAAAGGGTAGATAAGTCTATGGAATTTCGTTTACCCCTTTAGTTTTTAATTCGACTCGTTCGTCATCATGAAACTTACCTGAAAAGAGACAAAAAAAAAACAAGAATTGAATTAATCATTGAGTTTTAATAAAGTATTGAAATAATTTTTAAAAAAGCCTTCCTGTCAACCAAACAATTTCACATATACATACTAAAGTTATGAGTTATTTTTGCCCGCGAGTCGAAAGTTTTTGAAATAACTTATAACACATAGAACGACATTCCAAGTCATAAGATTCGGTTATGCCAAGTCACATTCCCTAAATATTTCTAATCGCTAATTAGTTCATAATTATTAGCAGTGTTTGAGTAACAATCCGGGTGTAATTCCAAATCATTACTTGTGTTTGAGTAATAATCCGGGTAATTCCAAATCATTACTTATGATCCGGCTCGAAGGACCATGTTTGAGTAACAATCCTGGTGTAATTCCAAATCAACCAGTTTAATGTGTTTAAAAAATCAATCAAATCAAATCAATTCAATCTTTATTTATTTACAAGAGTTTACAATTTCTTCAGCTGCTTCTTATTATTTACTTAACAATAATCAACAATGAATATTCTTACAACAAAATAGGTTTAATCATGCCTTGAGCAAGAGATCGAAGGAAAAATCGTGACTTCGTTCGCATTAAGAAGCTTGTCTGTTGTCCTCTTTGAAGAAGAGTAGCTACAGAGATAATCATTTGGGGCACGACCCTGCTCCTAGCAAAAGACTAAAAGAAAAATCGATTCAGGTTAAAGCCTTGTCCACGCTACACTTAGGAGAAGTGGAGCGTAGAAATAAATAAGTACAAAGTTAAAGGTTAGATTAAGCGGCAGGTAGGGGTTCAGAACCCAAACTACTATCTGGTACACTTCGTACTCAGCAGTGTGTTCCTACTTGCTTATTAAATGGCGATTTATTTCTCAACATAGTCTCTTTTTAGCTCGGTACACTTTATTTATTTTCGCGCAAATAAAACTTTGAATAACGTCAAAATGATTTTTCTTCAATGATTTTCTGTTTATTTTCAGATTAAGATTTTTATTTAACAATATTTTTTTTTAAATCCTACCCTTGGATAACTAAGTGCAAAATTTTTCAAAGACCTAACATTTATGTATACTTACAATGAATGCTGCATGCTGCATGAAGGGTCACATAAAGAGAATTTGTCGAATTCTGCAAAGTTTCAACAATTACTAACGGAATCGTTTAAATTATTTCTATCGGTAGGGTCTTCTCTTTAGCACATCTGAATGTTTGACATGCTCAACGGATCTTATTATATTGTGGCAGCATGAGACACAGCGTGTCTACGGGGATAAACTCATAGACGATAAGGACATCGATAGTTTCTCGAAAATGCAACATGATATTATTAAGAAGTCATTTAAAGAACTGGATGAAACTGTAATATTCGAGAAACCAAGTATTTATTGCCACTTCGCTGGAGGAATTGGTGAACCTAAGTACGTGCCCATAACGGGATGGACTGAGCTTCCTAAACTCCTTCAGGAAGCTGTGTCTTCCTATAATGATCTAGTCCTCTTTAATCCTCTTTGAGGATGCTACTCGTATGATGCATGTTTGCAGGTATAGAATGGTGTTTAAGCATTTTTAAAAGCCGCTGATTAATTTGTTTTGACAGAATAAACCGAATTATAGAATCACCTAGAGGTAGTCCACTTTTTGTTGGTGTTGAAAGAAGTGGTAAACAGTCTCTATCAAGGTTAGTTGCTTTCATATCTACACTCGAAGGCACTCAAATTCAATTTAAGAAAGCTTATGCAGTGAATGATCTGAGGGTTTGTTAATTCAAATTTAAAAGTTCTAAAATAATGCTTTTAATAATTGATTTGCAATGTTTAGAATGAGTTTGCAGGCTTGAATCTTAAGACGGGCTTAAAAAACGTTGGCCTAATGTTTCTCATGACGGACGCTCAAATTCAAAATGAAAACTTTTTGGTTCTGATAAACGATATGTTAGCGACTGGAGAAATTCCCGAACTTTTCCCCGATGACGAGATAGAGAACATAATATCAGGAGTATGTAACGAAGTGAAAGGTGCCGACATGGTGGATAATCGTGACAATTGCTGGAAGTTCTTTATAGATCGCGTTCGAAAGCAATTGACGGTTGTCTTATGTTTTTCACCAGTTGGATCAACTCTACGTGTGAGAGCCAGAAAGTTCCCCGCTATAATAAATTCTACATCTATCAATGGCCACAAGAGGCTCTTATATCGGTGGCCATGAATTTTCTACAACAGAGCGAAGTTTTGCCTGAAAATCATAGGGATTCAGTGGCCAAGTTTATGGCGTATGTCCACACATCTGTCAATAGCATGTCCAAGATCAAAAACGAAAGATGTTTCAATTACACGACACTGAAAAGCTATCTAGAACAGATTAGCCTTCATACAAAACTTCTTAATAATAAACACTAAGATCTGCGGAGCAAAATTTTGCGTTTGGAAAATGGTCTTGATAAATTACGAAGTACTGCTGATCAAGTTGCTGATTTAAAAGTCAAACTAGCCGTTTAAGAAGTTGAGCTCAAGAAAAAAATGACGCTGCAGATGCTCTAATCCAGATAGTGGGACAAAGTGCAAACTGAAAAAGCTGTAGCTGACGAAGAGTAGCATTATTGAATTTTTTGAATACTACAACAACAACTTGAATGAACTACCACCAAGAGGGTTCTTATTTGGCTGGAGTTATAGCTATTTCACGGTTGCCAAGCCGATCATCAGACTCCTTTATTAGTAGTGCTTAGCCTTTATACTATCAAGTTTAATCGAAAAACTACGATAGTACTTGGTTATACGATACTTCGTTAACTAACATTTTATGCTTGGGCCCTGTCAACACATTCTCTCCGTTTTCTATTGGTAGAGATAGGCGTCTTCAAATTTAGTCAAGTTACACAATTTACAGCCCATTTTTCATCGTGGAGCATCCCAAACGGAGCTGGACCCAAAATTCATAAAAAATATCGGTTCAGAAAATAATAATAATTCTTTTTTTAATGGCTAAAACTTCTTCTTATAAATAGTTTCCATGTAATTTGTATACATAGAAGTTTGAAATTAAACTAAAGTTAGTTTATTTATTTATTTATTACATCTTTAAACCATCCGAAAAATAGGTTTTCTCGAGGTCTGCAAAGTAGGCCTCCGTGCCGGCGATGACCTCCTCATTCGACTCAAATATCTGCCCGGCGAGTTACTCTTTTAACAACAAAAAAAAGTCACGGGGCCAAATGTGAAGAATACGGTGGATGGGGCAGGAGTTGGTATTGCAATTCGACCAATTTGGCCGTGGTCTTACGGTTGCCCTTTTTGTCCGGAGTGAGCAAACGCGACACCCATCACGCCGACAGCTTTCTCATGCCCAACATTTCATGGAAAATATTATCCACGCAGTCTTTTGAATTGCCTATTGTTTCAGCTATCTCGCGCACCTTTAATCAGCAATCTACCGATACAAGATCGTGGATTTTTGACACGTCATCCTCCGTGGTAGCCATTTTCGGGGCATCTGTGCGGGGCTCATCAAAAACTCATGTGCGACGACGTTGAAACTCTTTATACCAATTTTTGATGGTAGCCATCGAAGGAGAAGAGTCACCGTACACATACACAGTCACCGAAAACATGAATCGAATCACCGACCGATATTTCTCTTTCTCCATTTTTTCTAAAATTTGCGGACAAGCTCGATTCGGCTGAAATTTTGACAGTAGCCGTCTAAGAGAATGTGCTAGACGATACTAAATCTCCCTTGCGATACTAGCATCATCGGGCGGTGAGGCTAAGTACTTATCAGACCGCCCTCACGGTTCGGTAACACAGTATACGAGTAAATATATACAAATTTGCTTTTGGTAAGACGGCTCGGTAGGATGGTGCGGCAAAGGGGTGTGATAAATAAACCATACGCAAACCCATAGTTCGGTAAGATGGTATGGTGCTTGATTTAAAATAAAAGGTAACATCAGTTCGGTAATTTAGATCAGGTTTCCGCGGTGTATAGCCATTTTAACGTAATGATTCTTTTTTCGGGCAGTGGGAGAAAAAGTATGGATTCGTTACAAGAGTCAAGTTTTTATATAAATGAATTTAATATAAAAATTTAGCCTATTGTTTTTCTGTGACTTTAAAACCTAAATTTGGAAAATCCAACTATAAGAACTCAATTTATGATCTTCTAACACGAACCATATCACTTTTTTAGATTTTTCTTATAAGTTTCCGACCAGGCTTCATTTGCGAAAAACCTCTACCGAACAACTGAAAAATCGTCCAAAAGTGTTACTTGTCATGATAAAGTGCCTCTCCTCTTAAAAAAAATTTGTTTCCTTCATTCTTGCCGACTAACAACACTCGAAGAAATCTTTGAAATTTTAAGTCACTATAGAAATTCTTTCCTTCATTAACTGGATAAACTTAGTAAAATGTTCGTTGGCCTAATGAACAACGTACCTTAAAATATTCAATTATCCAATCCAATATCCTTTTCTGGTTTTAGGGGCAACTTAAAGCTTTCTTGAGCTATAAATTTAATACTATCAAATAAATAAATATTCACCCCTATTACAGAATTCGGCGAATGAGCTAAAGTGACTGTTTCAATTCATTTCCAAACCTTTTCTATAACTGAATCCGACGAATGAAAGTTGAACGAATGTCAGTAACAATCCCTGCACCACTGACATTTTGTTCAACTTATATGGTATTACAGAATTCGCAATCCATTCGCACTCCATACAATTTCTATTATTTTACATTCGCACCAATTTCGAGACGAATCTGAAGTGAATTTTTGATTAAACAAAAATAAACAATGCAGAGTACAAAAATTTAACTCAAAAGCTTATCATATTGAATGCTAAAGTGTTTGTTTATCAAAATTTTAATAGAAAACGCACAAATAGCAACGCAACCAGAGAGCAAGAAATCTAAAAAAAAAAAAAAAAAAAAAAAAAGAGCACACGGCTGGTTTTGAACCGTCCCCCATTTTCGTACTAACCACTCTCAACGATGCTTGATTTCGTTGATCGAAAGCGATACTATTATCACAGCCTAGGCCAGTTGAATAAATGTTTGTAGCTGACAGTGTCGATACGAAAGTTCATAAATGATAAGGTAATTTTAAGAATAGACAATGTAGTTCACCCGGCGATTTTCATAATTCAGTTTTACAGCGGATGCGAAAGCTCAACGGATCGAGACCGGCAGTAAAATTCTGCGAATTCTGTAATAGACATGATTATTTTAAATACATTAATAAATTTAATTCGCAAATTCAACTAACAAATTCTTTGACTAGATGAATAAATTCCTTGCTAAGCGAATTATGAATAAATTTGTTTGCATTCAATTAACGAATGAATTGATTTGACTATACGAATACATTCTTTGAATTAAGGAATGAGTACATTGAATTAACCAGTAAATTCATTGAGTTAAAGCAAGAAATTCACTGTCTCATTTATGCAATGAATCATAAGTCAACGAATGCGTTGTATGCTATCGATTAATTTTATTGATTCGACGAACAAAATAATTAGAGTATGAACCCATTCGTATTTCAACGAATCAACAAAAATTCGTTAAACTAATTAAGTCTAGCATCGACTGAATTTTCGTTAAAAATTCGTTAAATAATTTATATACGTACTTACTTAGGTACTCGGACCTATTACGTCCGTGTGGTTCCCCTTGCGGGGCATAGGGCCTCCACTACTCCTACGCGCCATCGTGTACGGTTTCTGGAGATGTACCTCAGCTTTATCCAACTCTTCCCCAGTTGTGCTGATTCCTCTTCGACCGTTCTTCGCCAAGTACTTCTGGGTCGGCCCACTCCTCTGCTTCGCTGCGTGAGAGGGTTCCATTGCATCGCTTGACTCGCAATGCACTCGTGGCCTTTTCGAAGCGTATGTCCAATCCACTGCCACTTACGTTTTCGTATTATAGAGTCGATGGGTTCCTGACCTGTCCTCGTATGAAGTTCATCATTGGAGATACGGTTAGGCCAGAAAATCCGCAAGATGTATCGCAGACACCTATTTACGAACGTTTGCAGCTTTCTTGTGACAGATGGTGTTACTTTCCATGTACTGCATCCATAAAGAAGCACGGATTCTACATTGGAGCGGAACAGTCGTAGCTTGGTCTTTAGGCTTATGGAGTTGTTTCTCCATATTTTGGACAGCATTCCGAACGCAGCCTTTGCTTTCCCGATTCGGCTGGTTATGTCTAGTTCGGTCCCGCCATCAGTAGAGACAATACTCCCAAGGTATTGAAAACTCTCTACCGTCTCTACTGGTTGTCCAGAAATATCTATTTGAGTAGATGATAAAGTTCCAAGGCTGATCCTGTTAGTTTTTGCCGTATTGATCTTAAGCCCGACGGTTTCGGCTTCTCTCTCCACCCTTGTTGTCATTTGATGGAGATCCATGATCCTATGAGAGAGTAAGCACACGTCATCCGCGTAGTCTAGATGTTTCAGGTGTAATAGCAGATTCCACTGAATTCCTCCATTTAAAGTCGACAAGGCTGCATGCAGCACATCACTTATTACCAACAGGAACAGTATTGGTGACAGTATACAACCTTGTCTAACGCCACTTTGGATTTCAAACTCCTCTGACAACCTTCCTTTATGTAGAACGTGACATTTGGATCCTTCATATGTAGCCTTTATTATAGCGATTAATTTATCCGGAATGCCCCTCCTGCGCAAGGCAAGCCAAATAAATTCTCTATTGACACTGTCAAACGCCTTTTCGAAATCGATGAACAGCAGGTGAAGTGGTGATCGATATTCAACGCACTGTTCGATGATGATCCGCAAGGTGTTGATGTGATCCACGCAGGAAGATCCAGTGCGGAAACCTGCTTGTTCGGCGTCAAGCGTGTCTTCTAGGTGGTCTTTTATTCGACCTAGGACGATTTTTGCTATAACCTTCGCTACAGCAGGCAGCACGCAGATTCCCCTCCAGTTTTCGCACTGCGTAAGGTCTCCTTTCTTTGGAAGCTTGACAATCATCCCCTTTTTTTACTCCTCAGGAAAACTTTCTGTTTCCCAAGCTCTTTCTATGAGTGGGTGCAGGAGCTCAGACGATGTTGTTGGCGCTGCTCGTAAGAGCTCTGCGGGAATACCGTCAAGTCCAACCGCTTTGTTGTTCTTCAGTGCTTTGATTGCGGTTAAAATTTCTTCTCTACTGGGGGGTACAGTGCGTATTCGGGAATTTGTTACTACGGACAGCTCATTGGGTGTTAGGTTGACTTCGCTAATTTATATGTTTCGTTGTATTTTCGTAAACATAAATTTTTAAATTTTGATATTGATTTAGTTGTTCAAGGATATATATAATTCCACGTCCTTCCTTATTCTGACAAACGCGAAATAAACTTGCCATTAAGTTCAAACGCGTAAAAATCTAACGACCTAAATGGTTGCTTTTTATTTTATCTCGTTACATCTTTCATCGTTAATATAACACATAAAAAGTACCCACGTACGTACATACTTCTAGCTCTACAAGAGAAAAAGAATCCTTATATCGAAATAAAACCAAAATGCGTGGTTGTTTTGTGTCACATATAAGATATAAACCATTTCAGATTATATCATCTTCCAACGTCCGTCGCCGTGCTTCGTTGCGATGACGTCTCGTCAGAAATACCAGAAAAAACACAGCCCAATATGTTCCATAGAGATACGAGTAGGTAGGTATAGCAACTCATCTCGAAAGCCCCCACCATGGTTATAAATGACATAATGCTGTGCTTTCACGTCTGAAACTTGGCTATCAAATAACATTTTCCAACATAATTGTTTTAATGTTCTTTAAGGGCTTAATTTTTGTTTATCCGTCGGTTAGAGACGAGTTAAAGTAATACATGACGTTCGTTCTTATTTATAACGAGGACACTATTACTTTGTATATAGAGATATATCTATAGTTAAATATAATCGTGTAACAGACGACCAACAACCACCGATGCCGATGACGACAACGACGACGACGTGATGCGCTAATGGATCCTAGACTACTTGTCGTAAATTTTTATACCATTAATGTAGACGATTTAATTTGTGAAGTTATAATCATCAAATATCACACTCTCATCCCACTTGAGGGTCTATGGAGTGTGATGGATTTTATGGGCAGAAAATATAAGAGGATGGATGGCACGGTCAACATGAATGGCGAGGGCTTGACTTGATTGTTTACATTTGTTTGTCCTTCGGGCATTTTAACTGTTTTCTTCACAGTTTGTCTAGAGTGTTTTCAAATTAAGAGCTTAAAAACTTCAAAATTTTGTGCATTAGGGAACAGAATCAAATGAATCCAACTGAAAAATCGAACGATTCTATCTAGATCGTAAAAATTCTAGTCGCTTTAAGTAACATCCAGTTTAAACTACAAAAAAAAAAAAACTACCCCAAGTCTGAGAGACAATAAGTTCTGTGCAGCACTCAAATTGACAACAATCCCATTCCAAAGACTAAATGAATCGAATGATAAATTCAAGTCAACGACACTTTTATTTCGCGCCCAACACAAAACAAAAAGCATGCCAAAAATATAAAAGAAAAACCAAAGGAGTCTATACACAATGAAATTCCCAGCACGTTTCTTTTTATTCTAATTTTATGACTTAATAAACTTCCTTGCGACGTTAATGTGACTATGATGGTGGAAAGCAACAACAAAAACACCAAAACAATGGCTGGATAAGAAATAATAGAAAAAAAAAAAAAAACCTATTAAGAAATTAAAACATTTAAATAATGTAATGATAAATATAAGAGTCTGGAAAGAACAGTTCGTTCTAATTTACCACCCAGAGCTGGAAAGTAACAAAAATATCGTAACGAGAATTGCTTATGGCGCTCGAGTTAAGCAATTGCGTTTTTCTATGCACTTACATTTTAACATTTGAATGTTACACTTCAGCTCACTAGATTAGCACCTTTAATATTAATTGATTAACAGTGGAATAATTTTGTATTTGTTCATCTTCCAGGTTAGCTTTACAGATTACCTACAATGCAAAATGCAATTTATGATACAGCATTTTTTGTATACATAAATATAAATAATTTTAATTATAACAGCAACTAAAATAAAATATTCTTGATTTGGTTCTATGCAACGGTTGAAAAAGAAATTGCCTTTCCCTTAGTGGTCTTGATACATTGGTAGCATAAAGAGAAGTGCATGTCGAAGCCGTATTGCATCCGCCGATCAGGTTCGAATCAACACGGCTGCCCTGCGCAATGAAAACACCAGTAACACCTTTGGTAGTGCGTTCGGACTCGCCCTAGAATCACTTGATTTAGGGAGAGTAAGTCCTGGAGCCAGTATGCATAAATGAGAAGTAGACACGGCTTAAAAATACTGTCATTAGTACTGCCAACTCCATCTTAGGCAGCAGTCGTAAAAATCAGAACGACTGGTTTGATGATGAATGCAAGCTAGCGACTGAACGTAAGAATGTTGCGTACCGAGCAATGCAACAATCATAGAACGCGGGCACGCGAAGAGGAATATAAAGAGCTCAGAAGAACAGAAAAACGGCTTCACAGACAAAAAAAATCAGCCTGGGAGAAGAACCTAATCTGTAAAATAGAAAACAGCCGAGAGCGAGGTCCGCACCAGGCGCCGAAGTTCTACCAATCCGTCCGAAACATGACGCAGTACACACCACGCTACACATACTGCAAGGACGGAGAGGGAAATCTGATCACCGATCCTGAAAGCATACTGGAGCGATGGGAAGTGTACTTTAATGAATTGCTAAATGGTCAGCTCACTGCAGATGGTATACCAGGCGAATTATTCCATCACGGTGGGCCAGCCTTACGTCAAGCAATTCATGATATTATTATAGTACAGGTATGGGAGCAGGAAAAAATGCCAGAATACTGGCGAAAAGGTTTAATATGCCCCATACATAAGAAGGGAGATGTCACAATGTGCAGCAATTATAGAGGTATCACGTTGTTGAGTACCACCTATAAGATACTCTCCTCTATCCTACAAGACCGAATAACCCCATACGCTAAAACCATCATCGGACAATATCAGTGTGGTTTCATTCCAGGCAAATCAACAACTGATCAGATCTTTACCCTTAGGCAGGCGATGGAAAAATGTCTAGAATTTAACATCCCAACATACCATCTGTTTATAGACTTTAAGGCCGCCTATGATAGAATAGCCAGGGTAGAACTTTACAAAGCCATGAGAGAATTCGGCATCCCAAATAAATTGACACGACTATGTAGGTTCACCATGACCAACGTAACAAGCCAAGTAAAAATAGCCAGCTATCCAGACCAATCAACAAGGGGACAGTTTGCCTCCTCTTCAACCTGGCGTTGGAGAAAGCAATCCGTGACTCTGGCACGGCAACAAGAGGGACCATCGTCAACAGGTCCAGCCAGTTACTGGCTTACGCAGACGACATCGACATCATCGGAAGAACCGAACAAGCTGTACACGATTCCTTCATCCAGATCGAGCAGGCGGCACAAAATCTGGGGCTGCACATTAGTGAAGGTAAAACAAAGTACATGGTGGCGTCGAATGCGAGAGGAACAGTTGGTCAAACAATCAAGGTAGCGGAGCACGAATTCGAAGTGGTGCAATCCTTTAAATACCTTGGGTCAATAGTAGCAGCCGATAACAATATAGAAGAAGAAATACGCGGGCGGCTTCTCAAATCCAACAGAGCCTACTATAGTCTGTCAAAGCTCTTCAAATCTAGAAATCCAGAAATCTCACCATAACTTCAAAACGGCTGCTGTACAGGACCATGGTACTGCCAGTACTCACATATAGATCCGAGACCTGGGTGCTTAGCAAAAGGCACTCCGACCTCTTAGCTTATGTGAGGAAGGACGATTCCGGAGACGGTACAATCATGAATTGTACGCAATCTACCTTGAAGCAGATATCGTGACAAAAATTAAGCTCGGTAGACTACGGTGGGCAGGGCACCTAGCTCGCATGAGCGAAGAGGAACCTGCTCGGAAAGTTCTTTGTGGTATATAGTACATTCTATGGTAGACGACAGCGTGGTAGACCATGCTTGCGCTGGAGAGATGGCGTAGACCAGGACGCCCGAAGCCTTGGGGTGCGCAACTGGATGGCGTCGGCATGAGACCCGGATAGGTGGAGAGACTTGTTGAAAGAGGCCAGGACCGGAATCCGGTTGTCAAGCCGATGATGATGAATGTTGTATACCAATCTTCTAGATTTCAAAGGCGACATATGCAGAAATTTGCATCGTGCATTGTAAGAGGGCGTCTTTGAAGATTTTCAATATGGACAGTATGAACGTATTCAAGAATAGCCCTCATTAGCGCAGAAAACAATATTAAGAAAGAGCATATATGGATCATGAAAATTCTTTGAACTTCTCTTGATAAATACTACCGTAGAGCGGGCCTTTAAAATAAGATTCTCAATATATGCAAATTCAACGTAAGATTGGAATCTAATATAACAAAATGGTCTTTTGCTCTATCAACTCTGGCTTGCAAGCTATCTCCAAATCAAGACCCTTATTACAGCAGCATTTGCAAATTTGGTGAACGTCATTTTGTGACTTTAGGCAATCATTAATGGCGCAAAATTTTAAACAACCTATTGTGAAGGTATTAGCATGATACTACTTAACACTTTGCTAACTTTAAAGTAGTTTACAAACTCGCTCTTAATGTTAGACATTTTCGAACTAGTATCGTACTAAAGCAATTTTCTTAGTAAATTGCTTCTGAGCCCACCTTAAACAATGACAGTTTGTGCAAAAAACTAAGTAAACAGACCCTTTTTGACGTTTGTAAATGTCAAATGTCAAAGAGAAGCTAGCACAATACTAATAAATTTAAAATATCTATTCGATGATTTTAACCTTAATAAAAGTGTAGAGAAATTATGATGCTATATTCGATAAAAATTTGCAAAATCCGTATTTTAAGCTAGTTTCAATCTGAAACCGTTTTAACATCGTATTAATTCAACTAAAATTTTGCGCAAATGTATTTAATATTTAAGAAAAGCTTGAGATCGTCTGCGTCCAATAAGTAATACGAACATTTTAAGTCAGATATTGTGTCATTTATAAAATTTATAAAAAGCAATGGCCCAATATGCCTTCCTTGTGGAACACCTGAAGAAACATTAATTGGTTCTAGAGTACATATTGTCAATATTCACTAGCTGTGTTCTGCCAATCAGGAAAGACATCCAGTTCAGCAAAAATAAATGAAATCCAAAGTTATCTATAGCTCCTTAATAAGTATACATCATGATTGACGGAGTCAAAGGACTTGCTAAAGTAATTGTGTAAGACATCCACCTGGTTGGCCATTTCAAATTCGTTAACGATTTACGATAGCTAAGTTGGATGTTATCGAACGACCATGCTGATGTTCAGTAATGTGCTCCTTAATTTGAAACTGTTTTGAACTGTTTGGTTGACATCAGTGGATTTCGAATAATTATATATCATTATTTTGGGTATACCCAATGAAGACTTTTTGGTATTAATTTATGACGAAAAGTTTTTGAAGTCACTTTTTAACCTACTCCCGATATCTCAAATAAAGTTCTAGTGCAAAATTTTACTCAGAACTTCCAATTCTTTTTGAAGATTACAAAAGTTTATATACGATCAATCAAATTTAAGGTTTTCCTAAACTTTTTTATAGGCTACATTTTTATTTTTAAGCCCCTTAGAGAACAAAAAAAAACTGCTGAATATTTTCTTCCAGTTGGCCGAAAAGCGCCATCATATTTTTACTTTGCATATCAATTGGAAGTAATAATTTAAAATCTATGAATGTATGCACATACAATAACCTCTCAAAATCATTAAAGAAAATGCAATATGATTTTCAGGTGAAAATAAATAATAACGACCGCAGTCCTCTGCCTTGAGGTACACCAATATACATTGACGACGGTTAAAAATTATGAAAACTTCTATAATTTATAAAATATGGATATCCCTATTACGATTGTCAATTATTGATTTGAGTTTTGTCAAACTTAATCGAAAACGGCTCGAAATATTTTGATTGATCTTCGTCCCTGTGCCTTTTTTAAAAGCCCGAAATATGATTAAAAGTTAAATTCTGTTCCAAAAAGAAAAAAATTCCAACCTCCAAACTATAAAAGTATTGGGCAAAATTTTAAACAACCTATTATTAAGGGCTTAGCAATTTAATAGTTAGCAACTTGTTAAACTTTAAGTTATTTACTAACTCTTCGAAAATGTTTAACCTTTTCCTTCCTTTTTTTAACTAGTAAATTACTAAATGCCTTTTATTAAAAATGGTGCATCTGAACACGTCCAAACAATGACAGTTCGTGAAAAAATACAAAGCAAACAAAACTAAATCTGAGCAACGGACTTAATAATTTGATTTGTCAGAAGTCAAAGTGACAACCAACAATTTATTTCTCCCAAAGAAGTGTAATGTAACTAGTACTAATAATTCTGTGAAATTGGAATCCCACGGTATTGGATTTTCAGGTTTTCAACCAAGAACCGAACTGTTGTCTTTTCAGACCTATAACTGGAGTAAGATTCTCCATCGTCCACCTCTTCAAAAGTATTTGCTGGGGACTTAAAATACGCACTTTTCTGCATAAATCTGAGTCTTCAAACATATCGATATTTTTATCTTCCGAAAACATGTTATATTATTTTATTTACTTTTAAAAACAATGAGCTCACGAATTAGAAAAAAAACACAATTTAACCATTTCAAATAAAATTGCCAAGAAATTTTTTCCGAGGGAAATGACAGAAGTCATATGGATTGAGCAAATTACTAAAAGTTTAAGAAGCCAATTTGTGATTTTAACTTTAGTAAAATGTTAAGAGATAGTAATATATTAAAATCGTTTAAAATTAGCAAAATCCTTAGTAATTTACTAAAATGGCTTTAACATATTACTAAATCGTTTAAAATTTTGCGCCATTCAGTTTATTTGGAAAGAAAAATCGCCTATGAAAATAAGGATTGTTTTAATCGAGTTACCCAGAGTGTTAAAGACAGAAATTTCCAAGAATTTCTTTTATCGCATTAGTCGTTGCAGAAGCTTTAAAACAAAACAAAAAGTTAATAGATTTTTTTGCCGGCAAACGGAAATCTGTACATGAAGATAAGCGTCCAACTTGTAGGCTTTAACAATATGCTAACTACGAGTACTTACATACTTTCTGGTGGCAGGAAGTACGTTAGGTTAAGATAAAGAAAACGAGTGATGACAAGAAGGAAAGAAGGCGCTATTTCCAAAATAGAAAGACAGAAAAGGTGTTAAAGTATTAGTATGATACCAATTTACTAACTCTTTCTTGATTTTAAACATTTTGTAACTAGTATCGAGCTAAGGCTCTTTTTTTATAAATTGCTTCTGATCACACCTAAAACAATGTCTGTTCGTCCAAAAACAACACGAAAGTAAGCAGACATTTTTTGACGTTTGTAAAAATACAAAATAGATATTTTATGATTAACTTTAATTGAAATTTGCATAATTGTCGTTTTAACCAAGTATCATCGCACTAATTCGACTAAAATTTTGCGCTTATGATTTTTTTTTGTTTTAAATCAAGGAGCTTTTTGTCTGCACTATTTTTGATCCCCGAAATAATCCTTAATAATTCTTAATGAAAAAATTATGGCTTGGCATGGCATTTATTAAGGTTGATAGAGAAAGGCCGAATTTGCGACACTTGTTTAAGCCTACAACAAGATCTAGCCATCTTAAGATTTAATTGATTTTACAACCAATCAAGTATACACGATATGCATGTACAATAATATCTCAAGCTCATTATACAAATTCCAATGTAATTGTTTCATATGCGAATAAATAGTAAAGGCCGCAGTACACTACCTTCAGGTACACCAAACTAACCATTACAGACAATCATAATACGCAGTTTCTGAATTTTTGATACGCTTTTCAAAATTAACTGAAAAACTTAAAGATGTCACTAAGAAAAATTGTCAGTTTGATATATATGGAAGATGGTCAAATGTTTTTATTTGTTTTAAAATTTTCAAAAAATTCATTTGTATTTGTACAAGAAAAGGAAACCTCATGCATTTTGTGATAGTAAGTATGCTTGTATTTTTTACTCTACGCAAAATATGTAAATGCTTAGAAATCAAGAAAACAAGAACAGTTTTTATTTTTTTTTCAAAAACGAAGGACTGGCTTTTGCAATACAATTCCTACTGAGAGTTTTGAATTTAAAGGCAGCATTCTAAAAGGGAAATCGGCACTGAGTCATTAATCCCAAGATATAGAATGGCGAACGTTAAAAATCCAATAGTCCCGAAAAGTTAAACGCCCAAAATCTCGAATACATTTGGGATTAATCTAGAATTTCTATACTTTTTTTTAACACACCTCCAATACCAAATCCATTTGCACTAATTTGAAATCGAATTATGTGCTCATATTTGCTTTGTTTGATAGAAAGCTTTACCCCATTACCTCATATCAGGAAATGAGAATCGACAAGAACGAACCAAGTAGTTTGAGAAATAATTCCGCCAAATAAGCCAAAAGTAACAACGTTTACTGTATGAAGAATATTTTTATTTTTTTTTATTTTTTAAACATACGACATTTTGGTGATTCAAAATAGATTTTGGACTTTCGAGATTTTGGGATTCGCGATTTGAGATTTCGTTCCCAACCACATTTTTTTTTAAATTATGTGATAGAGAATTTTTTTCACCACAAATTGTTTTTACGTTTTGCAATGCTAGACACAGCATTGCCATACACCTATGTTGACGTAGATCTTCGTGTGTAAATAAATACATAGTTGTGTATGTGTATATTTAAAAATACAAACATTTCATAGCCAAAAGCTTTCATCAATTCGATTAAATATTCCCTTTTTAATCTTATTTCAGAACAAAATATAAATATTAACACTTCATGCTAAAAATTCTATATATTCATATTTTTAGAGTGAATAGTGATGTTGTGAATGCGATTTATTGTAACGCATGTTATTTCATCAGGGGCTGCAAGCAAACACAAACATAATCGATTATGCGATTGCAGCCAACGGTTAAAATTTATTTTGAATATTTGCCAAATTGGCAAAATTTTATTAATAAATTTCGTTCATGTTTTGATCGGGTGAAATAAATAAATTCGAAGTTTTCAAATGTGACGGATGTAGTATGTGTGTTCTTATTTATGTTTTTATTGTTTGGAATGATTGCAAATGGTGGTTCTGTAAATAATAGGAAATGGGTTTCTTATAAGATCCTTTTAAAATTTTATAAAATCCTTGAGAAATATTTGAATTTTAATGAAGTGTCTTAAATTCTGGGAAAATGATTTTGAGATATCCTCATTCTCAGAAATATGAAAACAATTTTATCGCAAGATTTTACTATTTCGTTGTCAAAAAACTGACAAATAATCGTAGATAAAATTGAGGAACTGAAAAATCATGAAATGATGCTAAGGAAGCCAGGAGTTTCGAATGAAAAATTAAACGTTTTAAGCAACTTCGCAAGTTGGTGCGCATTTTTCCATAACCCTGACGTTGAAATAACCATGTTCGGAAATCGCTAGTGCAAAATGTCAATTGTGGCACGTAACGCGACGTGCTGTAGAAACATACATGTGGTCAGTGTCCATATCATCCCATTCGGTTATCATCGACCGATAGCGCTTGTTCTTGACGATGATGGCCTACCTAATACCAGTCCAAAATTCACAGCAAACAGTGATTTAATCTGGATGCATTGCAATTTGATGGATCTCGTGGTTTGTGATCGTCCCAAATTCGACAATTTTGCTAGTTGACGCATCCATTCATCCAGAAATGGTCCTTGTCGGTCAATATGATTTCTCGACCGAAAATGAGGTCACCATTCAATTGCTCGAGAGCCCGACTTCATGTTGTTATTTACGGTCGTTAACTCATACATAGCTCTTGGGTAATTTGAACTTTGTACGCGTGTAAACCCAGCTATGAAGCAAACTTCACCAAGTTTTAGTCTGCCTTAGATCGAGGAGTTGTGGGCGGCGCGGAACGGTTTGCTGTTTCGGTAGATCTTGACGAACGGATTTTAGCGGATTATTCACTGAACCGGTCGACTTGAATTTATCCACCAAATTGCCAATAGTCTTCTCAAAAGGACGCTTATAAAATAAATCGGTGATGCAACAGCTCGAAGAAAACCAGGACTTAGTGAGTTACAGCTCTCAACTATTTTGTATGCGTGTTAACCTTACCAGGAATGAAAGAGACTTCTTTGCAGAGGCTGAGAAGGAAGTTTATGGCGGCCGTAAAACGAGCGAAGAGCGCGAAATATTGCTCGAACAAAAGAACGACTTTTGTAAGACAATTTAACCATTTGCTCACGTTGTTTTATTAAATAAGAGCCAAATTGAAAGATGTATCACCGCCCTAATGTTTCCTGTCTTTCACTATTATACCGTTATTTGTATAAACAGTGTGTTGATGAAATAGCCAGACATTCAGACATTCAAAACCAATGTCCATCGGTATCTCTTTTTAAATCCTCTCCAAGTTTCCTAAAACGATCGCACTGTGGCCAATCATTTTAAGGGTATTCAAGAACCCTTTAGTTTATAAATATATAAAATAAAATGCACGACTGGGTCGCACGAACTTGCTCCTATGTAATAGACTAGGAATTTTAAAAACGGATTTTATTATCGGATTAATTTTTTAAATTCTTTTAGTAATAAGAGATAAAAACAGAATGCTTTGCAAATATGAATTTATGCAATAACAAAAATTATAAGTCGTTGTAGTGGTTCCTTAAAAAAAATAAGCTTTTATGTAAAAAAATTTTAAAACATTTTTAAAAAAAACTTTTCGCACGCCAACTTTCAATGAGAGTTAAATTTTGAAGAAAAATACTAAGCCGTTCTTGAGAAATCGAATTAAAAAAAAAAAAAACGACTTTTTTTTCTAAAAATTGAAAAAATATTTTTTTTTAAGTTTTGAAATGCAATGTTTTTTAAACTTTTTAGGAGCTTTTTTATAAAAAAAAAATCATTAAAATCCGTTATGTCGATAATGAGAAATTCAAAATTCGAAAAAATCGTTCTATGGTAGGTACAGTCAGTAATATCTAGATTTTAATTTTTTTTTTATTGAGTTAGGTATAGATCAGAAGAATTAATCAAAAGAAAAAAAAGTTAGCAAAATTCTCGGAACCGTTTTCGAGAAAAATACGATTTTCAAAAACCATTTTTTAACATTTGTATGGGAGGTACCGTTAGTTTTAGATAAAAATTTTTTTTTTCTTAAATCTTGTAGATTATTTAAAGAAACTTTTATTTGTCAAGTTTGAAAGAAATCAATCCTGGGGTTTTCGAAATATTGAGTTTCTAAAAAAAATTTTGAAGTTTTTTTTTTTAATCCAAAAAAATAAAAAAAATGAAAATATGAATATGTAATAATATTTAAACTTTGGAAGAGCTTTAGCATAAAAAAAATGATTTAAATCGGCTGTACCAAAAACAAAAAAAATGGACCCAGGGGGGCTTCCAAAAATAACAATTTTTTGGAAAATTTTTTTCAACCATTACCTAGTTTTAACTAAATGAAATTTTTCTTTTTTTTAAATTCTGTGGAACAGTTTTTGAAAAAAAAAAAATATTTATAAAATTTCGAAAAAAACCGTATGGTAGGTACCGTTATTTTTGGTCTTAAAAAAAAAATAAAAAACCCATATCTACCAAGTTCGAAGAAAATCGGCGGAGTCATTTAGGCTGGAGTCGAACCGACAGACAGACGGACAGAATTGCAAGACCCACTTTTTTGGTCTTCACTATCATCGTAATGTCAATTTTGATCAAAATCTCGTGTTCGATTTTTTTCCGAATGCATAACTTGCCTTAGACATATACATAGTACCTATAAGTCGCAAGTAAAAACAATATGGCCGTAATCAACTGTCAAAGTTCAGAAACTCATATTGGAAACCCTTATATAAAGAGACACTATACATTTCGTTGGTATCCAACCGTAAGGGACAAGCGTACAAAATTTGTTTCTAATTATTTGCCGAGCCATTTCAAGTTCAAGCTCAATTACTATAGGTTTTCTTGATATTCTAGCATAAGAGCTACAGTTTTTTTTTTTCGAAACATTAAGAGAATTTTTCTCCAAAAATTTTGTTAAGACTTAGTGATCCAGATACTACCTAATTCTGGCCTTCGAAATGCAAGTAGAGAATTACTCTTACAGAAATTAGGTAATATCAGTCATTTCACTTGAGATTGCTCGAAGGATTGAATGTAATACAATAACTTAAAAAACTGTTTTTTTATTATTTATCCTTTAGGTTTGTATATTTGGAATACCTGAACCGATTGGGCAAGTCTAAGGCATAGCTATACGACCTCCATGGTTTTGCAGGGTATAAGGGTTCATGAAAAACTAAATATATAAGTGTGCCACCAATATTAAAGCCAGTGCGTTAGTTAAAATGCCACAGAACCACGTTTGTATGGCTAGAAGTCCCTTCATCAAAAGGAATTATTCCGTTAGGCCCTTTCAAAACAGTTTCGTATATAAAATCTAGGAAGTAACGAAGCCATAAGTCAAAAGAATTTCAGATATGTGCATATGTCATGTGAATGTCCTTTAATACCTGCTCTGATCTCTATCCTATGTTTTCGAACAAATATCCTAAGAATGAATTCCTTAAAATGAATTCCCATACCATCTATCAACAACAGAGAGTCTCCTCTTAGGTTATTTCCCCCCATACAAATTCTTCTCAAATTTTCCTAGTTCCTTGATTCTTTGTCAACATTCCAAATGCAAAATTCATTTATTCAAATTTTTTTACAAACCAGAAATACACAACACACCCTTCGATCCGTTTTTATTCCTTAAGCCTCTTTTTACAATCAAATGCCAGTTTTTGTCAATTTGTACGGTCGGCTTTCAATGTTAAAAAGATTAAGTGAGTAACCAAATTGTGCGTAGCAGTATTTGACAGATCGATTCAAATTTTGAATGAATAAAAAAAAATAGAAAAAAAAAGAAATTAAATGCAAGGCAAAAGTAAGTTTCTTGCCGAAGATTTCATTGTTCCAATACTTACTACCCTTTCTGTGCATTCAACATTTAATAAGCCCTAGACAATTTCTCGTTCTACAGAGAAGCAGACTGTCGGCAAATAGAAGAATGTTTGTACATTGCCTTTAAAACAGTAGGCACATAGTCTGATCCTTAGTTAAGACTTGCAAAGCTTTAAGGTAAACGTGTAAATAGAGAATCTTTGTTGCTTCTTAATGAAGGAGTCTTATAGGATATTTGTTTGTGCTTTTGTTTTTTGAATTTGAAGAAGATTTTTTTTTTGTTGAAATGACATCAAAATAAAATGTTTTAAATAAATTTTAATTCTTTGGAGATTTTCCTTGTATGACGGCACCGGACGGTTTTCAGACTTTTCATAAAGTGTCATTGACCAATATAACGATTTTTGATAAGACTGAATTGAAATGCGCGTTTCTTTCAAAACCATTTTTCCTCAAGTGATTTTATTATAATTTTCTTATCATTAACACAATGTCGAAATTTTTTAATTCCATACAATTGATTAGAAAAAAAAAACATTTTATCAAATGACTGACGTATTTTTTTTTTTATTTTGATTATGAGTTTAAATGTAAGCAAGAAAAGTGAAGATTTAAAAATGGGGCAGGATATTTATGTAACTCATGCCGCAAATGGAATAGTTGCGAGTTGTAAGCCACTAGGTTCTGGTTCTCCACCTTTGTCGTGAGCGAACACGCATTTTTTTCAGTTTTATTTATGAAACCAGCCAGCCCCGCCGCCGCCGCGCCGTAGCGGTTCACAATTGCACACGATTTTCTTTTTTTGCTTATTAAACAACATATTATAACAATCTTTTTGAGCAGAATTTTATAACCTATAATTTTGTCTTGTCATTTTTTTAAACGAGTTTTCGATTAATTTACACCTTTCAACTTGTCATCAAAATTTAGGATACTTTTTTGAAAAGCTTTTGATAAAAAAAAGGTAGGTACCACTAAAATATATAAATTAAAGCTAATGACGGCTCAGCTCATTGAGAGCCTAAACCTATAGTGGCATACAACTCTCAACCATTTCTGTGTGCGTGTTTGTGTAGAAATGGACGGGAACTAAAATTTTCTGCTGATTCCTAATGGCTGTTGTAAATTCCTCCTCGCAAGAGGTAGTACATCCCTGAAAAAATTTGCTTACAGCGGCTGAGAATCGAACCCAAGATTCTCTGCATGAAAGTCAAACGCACTCACCACTACTTCAAAAAAGTAAGAGACTCATTAAAATTCAGCTAAGTCATACATATATTATTTTGGAGTTTTGTGGTCTAATTTTCTTAAGCCAGTGGAAGTTTGCTAACATAAGTGACAATATATCTTCTACCCCAGTCTTTGTATGTTAAACATCGTTATCTAGCGGCTGGCACTACATTTACCAATTTTCTTTAACTTTGAGACAAGCGCAGCGTTCTGAGAGAACGTGTAACTCAAGGATAATATATAGACAGTCAATACACACAAGAAATAGGTCCAAAAGGTCGTTTTTATGACAAAATAATACATTAATAATTGCTGGGTACATACAACTCCCAACAAAAAGTGGGCGTGTCAAAATCTTTGTAGACCGACAAATCGTTTAGAAACCCATTCTCATTACAATTTTGTTTAATTGTTTTTATAAAACGATCCCATTTACAGGGGTTTAATCAAAACGACCCTTAAAATTATGGTTACTTTTTAAAACTTGTTACGACAATTATTTTTATTTTATTTAAAATTAATTTAAACAAACATTTTTTTGTTTTAAAAATGCATTAAAAAAGTGGGCGTGTCAAAACAAAATATGAAAAAAATTGTTAGAACATAAATTATCTATATAATTTTTGAAGAAGAAAATTCTTTTTGGCATTTACAAAATTGCATTTATAAATTTTACAACTTGGTCGCATAAACTTGCTCTTATGGTGAACAGTCTTTGAATTTTAAAAATTAATGATGTTAGAGAAAAATGTTTGTTTTTTGTTTTGTAATGGCTTAAGCAACTCCTTTACGATAGTAGTTGGACCTAAACTATTGTTGTGCAAACAAAAATTAAATTTAAAAAAATGATTGACCCGTTTTTGATAATTTTTTTGTTAGTTTTGATATGCAATATTTTAAAAAAATTTTAGAATCTTCTATACAAAAAATCATTTAAATTCATTATGCCAATAATGAGAAAGTAAAATGTCAGTAGGTCAGTAAATGTCTTCATTTCAAAAGTAATCAACATTCTAAATACTGTTATCAGAAAAATAAAATTTTCGAAAAACCTTTTAAAGATTTGTATGGTTGATACCGTAATTTTAAGAGCAAATAAATTTTTTCTTCTTACATCTTGTAGATTGTATTTAAAAAGTTTTAACTGTCAAGTTTTAAGAAAATCGAGCATCGAAGTTTTGAAATATGGGCCCAAAATTGTAAACAGTTGTCGTTTAAAGAATAAAAATGACTCTAGTTTAAGCAGTCCTTTTGTTAAAAACTCTTGTTTAAATTTTTCTTAAATTTAAATATTACAAATAATAATATTAATAATATTTAAATATACAAAACGTGAGCAATTTTTTTGTTAAACTCGCCTAATTTTGACACACCAAATCATATCAAACTGAACGACAAAAAAAAAAACCTTTAAATCGACTATTAAGCTTCTTTTGTGTCTGTATTCTTAAATGTACTTACCAACATCAGTTTGATGGGCATTCCTCCAGAAAAATGTTAAGTTACCAGGACTTCTAATTCTGGCAAAATGGGAAGACCATGATTCGTCACGGGCTGCATCATATTAAGATTTCTGACCAAGATCCAAACCGTGATGCATAAAATTCAAAATCTTCAAAAGGATTTGCTTGAATTTTGAATACTTTAGGTTTTCTTAAAAGTTAAAAATCTTTGAGTATTGTAAAACCTCTCTCCTCGGGAAACATTTTTCTTATTATTTTTATTATAAAGTGTCGAATGTCAGCCAGATAATAACATACTTTAAAAAAATAAAGAAGCGTTTAACTAGTTTTAAAGTTGCACGAACTGTTTAGAGTCGAGGTCTATTTTAAAGCTAAATTAGAGCTTGTTTTATCTAAGTGTTTGAAATTTTTTGCCATTGACTTAAGAAAAAAAATTGATTTTTTTTAAAAAAAATTTGGGAAATTTGTATACCCAATAATATTGCATCTTTTGGGGAGCCTTGGCATAAAAATGATAAAAATCGATTGTACCGTTTTTGAGAAAAACAAATATTTTCTGAACTTTATTTTAAAAAAGTTTCCTAAAATTTGCCATCTACATACCCAAAAACGCTAAATGTAATGATTTTAGGCCGATTTTAATGCAAGCTTTCCTTTCAAACGTTATTGATAGGATCTTGAAAAATCAAATGAGCGGTTTTCTTAAAACACATAATCTTCTTAGTGCGAGTCAGAGTGGCTTTCAAAAGAAACACAGCTGTGTCACCGCTTTGCTAGATGTAATTGCGGTTCTTTGTCAAGCACTGGATTAAGATAAAGTAAGTTTTTTAATTCTTCTAGATTTTTCAAAGGCATTCGAAACTGAAAAACTTGCAGATACATTTCGTCAGCTTTATAACTTCTCACCTGATGCTGTAAAACTCATATCTTACTCTTAAATTGATGGCTTGCAAACAATTGAAATAGATAACAATTTACCCAATCTTCTCGCTACCACTTGTGGAGTTCCACAAAGATCCATTCTTGGCCTATTACTTTTTTAGCTTTGCGTCAATGTAATTCCCTCCTTTATTGGTAACTACTCGTTACATTTGTATTCTGACGTTGTACTATTGTACCTCGGCTGCGGTCTTGGGCTCATTGAAGATGGTGATTGCTGCTTGAATGAGAACATCGAAAAAACTAGCAATTTGAACTGAGACTACTAGACTGGTTTTAAACCCATCTAATAACTTTAAACAATATAACTGTTGAATATGTGAATTCTGCGCGAAATCTCAGAGTAACCTTTTCGCGCAATCTAACATGGGATAAGTACATTACCGCGTAGTCAATAAGGCGTACGGAACTTTGTTTGAGAATAAAAAATATTTTCTAAAATTTTGTAAGACATATACAATTATTGTTTTTTTTTTTTATCAAGCTTTGGGTATAAACACGACTTTGACCTCTCTCTATAGTAGTGGAATACAGGCTACGTTTATACATTTTTTGAAGACGGCCTCTAATATAGACAGAATTCCAACTGTATCCATTTGAAGTTCATCTGGAATGATTCCATCTTGTATCGTTTAAAGCTATTGAGTCTCAATTATAGTTAGTCCTTTCTAAATAAACGTTTTGTATAAGTCAAAAATTAATGTTTAACCTGTTTAGGTTAGTTATTAACAGTTTTTTCTTTAAAATCAATATCCGCTGTACTAATGTACCTGTAGGAAATTGAGTGATTCTTCGCATAAGTTGGTAAAACTTATGTCTTCCAATTAATCCGATAGAATGCAAACAGTTGAGATAGGTAACAAATTACCCAATTTTCTCACTATCAGTGGAGTTCCACAAGGATCTACTCTTGACCCATTACTTTTTTTGGCTTTACGTCAATGATATTCCCTCCGTCATTGATAACTGCTCGTTACATACTTACGCATACTGACCACGGCTGTGGTTTTGGTCTCATTGAATATGGTGTTTGCCTCGTTAATGAGCATCTAGCACTTTGGGGTAAGATTAATGGACTCGTCTTAAGCCCATAGAAATCTAAAATTTTGATTTAACCTATTTCCCTCAAGTAACGTTAAATAATACAACTGTTGAATATGTATGTGAATTCCGCTAGAAATCACGGAATAACCGCCGATGAAGATGCGTGCAATGCTTGCAAAAAGTTTAATTCTTCTAATTTTAGTCTATGGTTGCAAAATTTTCTCCAGTTGTAATTACGAGTATGCCTCATTCATATACATCATTAGATACACATCTCTAGACTACATAGGTACGACAGGGTATCAAATTTTTCGAATTGTTTACTTAACATGCCACTCGAAGAATACTTTCAGTTTCGCACCTTATCCTTGCTCTCGGATATCCTGTTCACAACCCAACCACCCTATCTTTTTGACGCCTGTGGAATTCTTTGCCTCGTCATATTAAGGGAGTCAACAACAATACACGTTTTAAGACCCAATTGAAACATTACATTACATATTACACTATTCCGCAGACACTGAAAGCACTGGCGACTGACTCCTTCGGCTTTGACATTACAAAAGAGAGACACACACAGAAAGAAAGAACAACAGCAAAAGCACATGTCAACAACACACGGTTGGTATTGAAGGGTCCCCCATCCAAGTACTAACCACGCACAATGAGGCTTGATTTTGCTGATCAATGGCCTATTGAAAAAATTTGTGTTAGTATCTTAAAAATTTTTTTTCGTAACCTTTTCATTTCCGCCTTTATTATTATCTTTTCTTTCGTATACTTTTTTTCTTTTTTTCAATCAGCAATTTGATTTAATTTTATTGTATAACTTTTTGCCAACAAATGTCGAACATTTTCTGATTTCTGAAAATATTTCGTTAAATTATAAAATCTAATTTATATAATTACCCCTGATGGAGTTTTATGAGTTTAGATTATTTTTTTTAAACCAATTTTAGAGTAAAAATTCCTTGTTTGTTATAATTTAACTCCCTCTCGTCAGAAACAAAAAATAAAATCGTTGTCAACTCAACATGCTCTTCTCTACACACTTTTCTGTCGAATCCAGAAAAGTCTCCACATAACATTTAAATAACTATTTCGTGTACCTTTGCCAATAAGCCGATTCAAAGTAAATCTCCAGTAATCTTTCCTCCCAAATACTACTGTAGTGGTTCGTTGAGAGAAATATTTTGGACATCGTCAGGCAAATATAAAGCACACCAGGCCCTTCACCTACAAAATCTATTTCATTTTACAATTTTAAATTGACTTCATTAACACGTCCTCCTGAAGCTTACCTACGAGCACATATATAAATCAAAATCATTTGAAATCTAAAAGCACACAAAACGAAAATCAAAACATGAAGGTGTACAGGGTAGCCCTAATCTCCGTCCATCAAATCATTTAACAGTAAATTGAGTAAAGTACCAACCCCAACCCCTTTACATTCTGATTATGAATGCTTTGAATACGCATCAGATAAATTCTTTGTGGCGATAAACATCAAAATCAGAAACGCAAAATGCGCGAGGAAGCGACGACTTCAATTTTATTAATTAACTTGATGAACCAGACAAGACCGTGTACATGATTGCGATATTCGATGGAGAGGGTTATGGCCTCAAAGGGCTTAGTTGGTTGACATCCTGACGTTATATGCTGGACTTTCGTGTGTATTTAAGTGAATTTTCCTATTAACTGGGGTAATAATGTTCCATGTAGATCTACTTTCAAGTGACCCTAATAACTGTATCTGCATGTAACTACACTACGAGCACTTAGACAAACTCATCTGTCTGCTCAATTCTCTCGGACAAAACTAATAAAAGTTAATCAAGCTCAATCAACTTTCATTAAAGTTCATCATCATCATCGGCATCTGAGAGAATTGTACCGCTCAGATGATTACAAGCGTTTTATACATCATGTTTGGGGGAGGATTTGTGGGGTGATGTAGGTTCAAGCTACATGATAATGTTGCTTTTATATGACGTCTCAGAGAGACACAGCAAACAAGTTGATTGAAAGAGATCGCTACTAATGGATACTGGAAGACCGACACGACCACCGCCACCGCCGGACGGACGTATCTACGGTTTTTGTGATGGTTTCAGGTTGTTAAATGTGGAGTGAAGAAATTTCCATTTCTACTATAAAGCTGCTTCTCATATCGTCCACTTTCCAGGTCATCACCATTTTCATATAAATGTAATCATCATCAGCAACGAGGAGATGTGTTCGGATCAATTTATTCAACGATAAATGTGACCACATCTTCTTCGGGTATACAATTTAGCTGACACTCACTTCAGCTAATGCATAAGATACAAATTTGGACATTGTGTTGGGACTGGTACAGTGGGAATTTGTAAGGCGTTGATTGGATTATGTAATGTTAAACTGATTTGAAGTATAGTTTACAAGAAAGAGACGTATAAGAGTGCCACTTGATGGAATTGTTAGTGATTACGAGTGTCACAACGGAGTTATGGGGTTCGAGTTTAAGCCTAGAACCGCTAAAAACTTGAATTTTTTTCTTTCAGGCACTGCTTCTTTCCAGGAAGTGTAAAATCCTCCAAGAGCATTTCTTGTCATGAGAACACTGCCTCACATCTAAGCTTGTCAGATTCGTGACACAAGTCTAGGTTTTCTCCTTTACTACTGACTAGTCAAAAGGACGTCAAGGCTTGGTTCTTCTCGAGCTTATGATTGTTACTGTCATTGCAACAGGGCCTATTCCCTATTGCGGTATAGGAGAAAATATCATCGAAAACAAAATTGAACAAGAAGAGGAGGCAAACAGATCTTTAAATTTTAAAGAACTCCCAAAGCTGAGACAGGAAAAAATACTATTGAACAATTACAACCAACAACGTTTCGAAAGCTACATTAACTTAAGTAGAAATAACATAAGAATGATAACAGGTATCCCTACATGGACACTGCAAACTTAGAAGACACCTAAATTTACTTGGTATGGTAAGAAGGGCCAGAAGTGCCGGAATCACCGGAGCACATAGTAGGAAGATGTTGTCCACTCATGCACCAATGGAAAAACCATCTGGGACAATATCAGGTAGAAGAGAGCGACCTATCCTCTCTGAAGGTGCCCCAAATATTAAGATTCCAAAGGACAATAGGTTTGAAGGAAGAACTGTAGGATAAGCAAGCTCATTCATTTTTAAGTGGGGCACAATAAATCTCCAGGGCGCAGTGTAATACCTCCAATATGTAATTCATTCATTCCTTCTTCCAAGCTTATAAGAAATCATATTTCAAATCGCGGTCGGCCTCCAGACTTATAAGCCGATGTACGCTGGATTTTTGAATCATGTAAACTGAATTCTGGTTATTTGGATTCTAGTATCCCGATTAACTGGATTTTAATAGTCCCGGTTAACTGGATTCTGGTTTCGTAATGTACAATACCCCAGCTGGCTTTTGCTCTGGTATATAAGCAGCTATAACGCTCCTGGTGTCACTACTCAACAGGAACTACCCTACTGGTGGCATTCGACACAACAGGCTTTCGCTCTGGTAATTCAGCAGGTAAACACGCCGTTGGTTCCACTATTCAGCAGGAACTAGGCTACTGGTGGCATCCGCCTCAGCAGGCAGGAAACATCCACACGAGTCGAACGGCTGACAACCTATTGACTAAACTGACAAAGGCAATAGACGTTGTCATCATCAGTGAACAGTACGTAGACAAAGAGACAAACTGAATAATGGACTCGCTAGGAACCGCTGCAATCTGGATACCAAACGCAAGGGTATTCCCCCTGAAAGACCAAGGAGCACAAAGAGGTTTTGCATGGGTAAAGACTGAGACACTCACCATTTTAAGCATCTATCTGAGCCCAAACGACAGGATCGAAGATTTCCGCCAAAAATTGAATGACCTGGAGGATTTCATCTGTGAGATTCCAGGAGGTATTCTGCTTGCCGGTGATTTTAACGCCAGAGCCCATGAGTGGGGAATGACAACTACTGACTCTCGAGGAAGGCAAATACTCAAGATGGCCGCGAGACGTGGCCTCAACGTATTGAATGTAGCAAACATCCCAACTTTTAGGAGACCAGGGAACAGAGGCACTATCTCAGACGTCACTTTCGTGACGGAATCTATATCTGGAATGATAAAAAAAACTGGCGAGTCATCGAGGACTACACGGGCAGCGACCACCAGTACATTGTCTTTGATATAGAAGGAAATCAACGAGCTACTAACGGGAGTCAAACACGAGCATCAGGGTGGAACATAAACAGGCTCAACGAAAACCTTTTCAATTCCGTGATTGAAGAAGGAGAAAGAGCCACGCTCCACGTTCTAGGACTTGCGGAAATGAAAGTTGCCCCGAAAAAGAAATACCAAGAGAAAGAGAGATCCAGTGTACTGATGGACAGAGGAGATAGCTGGCTTCGCCATAGATGTCTACAACTCCGGCGTATAGTAACTAGGCGAAGAAGACGACACACTGAACCAATAGAAGACGCCCTTGTGGAGTTCAGAACCAAAAGATCCGAGCTCAAGAGGGCCATTAATTTGAGCAAGAAACCGAAATGGGAGGATCTCCGTGGTGAAGTCAACAACGATCGCTGGGGACTAGGCTATAAGATCGTAACCCGAAAACTCGGAGCTCAGAAGGCACCCGCTGTGCTAAATGAAGAGAAGATGGAGCGCATCGTGGATACACTCTTTCCAACTCATCCTGTCAGGCTGGCCGACACCACACTGGCACATCGACAGGAACTTCCAGCTTTAAGTGAAAAAGAGTTGACTATAGCTATACGGTCGCTACAAAACAAAAAAGCTCCCGGCCCCGACGGAATCCCTACAGAAGTACGAAAGGTGACAGCCCGAACATGCCCCCACTTACAACCCAACATGTTCAACAGCTGCCCCGTGGAAGGCATCTTTCCCAAGAGCTGGAAAAAAACAACGCTTGGTGCTGATCAGCAAAGGCAAAGAAGACTCGGATTCCCCATCGGCATACAGGCCTCTGTGCATGCTAGACACCGCGGGTAAGCTTTTGGAAAAGCTGCTTAAACCACGTCTGATAGCGGCGGTACAAATGTCAGGTGATTTGTCAGAGAGGCAGTAAAGAAGTAGTGAATGCCGTTCAAATCGCCCAACAAGGAAGCCACTACTCTAAGAAGATCGTTTTGCTGGCAACCTTGGATGTACGGAATGCTTTCAACTCGGCTAAGTGGACCGACATACTAGACGCACTCGAAAGGAGATTCCACATTCCAGTATATCTCCTGCGGATGGTGAAGGACTATCTCAGGGATTGAAATTTGATTTACGAAACCTCAGAAGGCCCACGAAGAAAGAAAATAACATCAGGAGCAGCGAAGGGATCGATCTTAGGACCAGACCTCTGGAACATCTCCTATGATGATATTCTCCGCATGGAGATGCCTGAAGACACCTTCCTGGTAGGGTACTCAGACGATATCGACGCGGTGATCACGGCAAGAGACACCGAAAACGCACAAAGAAAACTGAACTAGGTCATGCGACGAGCAAACTCATGGATGGATGAGCATGGCCTCAGCTTGGGAACAGAGAAAACCGAGATAGTCCTTCTGACAAAAAAGAGAATTCCCACTCAAATCGATTTCCAAATCGGGACCGAAGTGATAACAAGCAGCGTCGCAGTGAAGTATTTGGCACTGAGGCTGGACACGAAGCTAACCTTTTGGACACAAATACGGGCAGCAGCAGAAAGAGCGTCAAAAACAACAGCAGAAAGATCGTCAAAAACAACAGCATAACTGCGCAGATTAATTGCAAATGTAGGCGGACCAACGGCCAGGCCAGTAAGCGCAGACTACTAATGTCGACGACGCACGCTATCCTTTTATACGGAAGCGAAATCTGGGCGGACGCTCTTAAACAACAGAAGTACCGCAAACTTATGGCGGCAGTACAAAGACGAGGAGCTCTACACGTAGCCAGCTCCTACCGAACGGTGTCACAACCAGCCGTCCTTGTACTCGCAGGAGTGACACCCATCGATCTCTTAGCAGCAGAAAGGAAGTACGTCTACGAAAAAAAGGTAGAAATTGGATTGGAAGTGGCATCCGAAAGGGCCAAGCAACTTACAATTCAGAAGTGGCAAGAGCGGTGCAGCTCAGAAAGCAGAGGAAGATGGACAGCGAGGCTGATCAGGAACGTGGCTAAGTGGAACGACCGGTGAGGTTAACTACTACGTCACCCAGTTACTCACCGGACACGGTTATTTCTACGCTTTCTTCCACAAGGTCGGAAAAACTAACAGTCCAGCCTGCCAGTACGGAGATACGCAAGAAGACGATGCAAGCCATACCTTCTTCGCGTGCAAAAGATGGGAGTCCCTCCGTCAAGACTTGGAAAAAAGTACTGGCGCCATCAGCCCAGATAACATAGTCAAGAAGATGCTACAAAGCTTTGAAAACTGGCAAAACATCTCAGAAGAAAAAAAAAGGAGAAGAAAATGATCGGGAAACAGTTGAGCCCGCTAGTTGATCCCGCTTGGGAAACATGACAACCCCCCTAAAGAGCGGTCCCGGGGGTAGGTCAGACGGCAATAAGGGTTTAAGAGGAGTTTTAGTCGGTATGTAACGAGTTCGACACACAGGGATGGTCAACGGGTCAACGCGAAGACATCCTTTTCGCTCTGGTAAAACAACAGGATCCCGAAAAAACTGATCCAGCTATGCCGCATGACGTTACAAAATACGCGGTGCAACGTGCAAATGGGTAACAGCTCATTCGAGCTATTGCCTATTGCACAGGGTTCAGACAAGGAGATGCGCTATCATGTGATTTCTTCAACCTAGTCCTGGAGCAGATAGTGCGCAAGAGTGGTGTTAACCTGGAAGGCACTATTTTCAACAGGTCTTCCCAACTGCTTGGATATGCGGACGACATCAATATCATCGGCCGCTCCAAGCGAACTGTGCTAGAAGCGTTCACAGCTACTGATGAACAGGCGAAACGCGTTGGTCTTGAAGTTAATGAGGACAAAACAAAGTATATGCTATCAACAAACAAAGCCGCATCTGTCCATCGCCTAGGACAAAACGTCACTGTTGGTAGCAGTAATTTCGAGGTAGTCAAGGAGTTCACCTACCTCGGAACGAACATCAATCCCGCGAATGACACCTTAGTCGAAATTCGACGAAGAATTACCCTAGCACACCGCTGCTACTTCGGTTTGGCCAAACAAATGGGTTCAAAACTCCTTTCTCTAAAGACAAAGTGCACGCTATACAAAACGCTAATTTTACCAGTTCCACTCTACGGCGCCGAGTGCTGGACGATAAGTAAAAAAGGGGAATTGATACTGGGCACTTTCGAGAGAAAAATTCTTCGGCGGATATTTGGTCCTATATGCAAAGAGGGCGAATGGAGGAGAAGATTCAATCGTGAATTATACGAGCTGTACAAAGATGTGGATGTAGTCCAAAGAGCCAAAACACGTCGACTACACTGGCGCGGTCACATCAAGCGAATGGACAACAACGCTCCAGCCAAGAAAATCTTCGAATCCCAGCCCCCAGGTTCGAGACGACGAGGAAGACCGAACCTCCGCTACAGGGACCAGGCGGTTATAGACGCAAGAGCGCTTGGTCCCGACGACTGGAGGGAGCTCGCGAGGGATCGCAACCGATGGAAGACCGCAATAACTCAGGCAGAGACCCTCCATGGATCGGGAGCCGGTTAAGTAAGTAAGTAAGTAAGTAAAACAGCAGCTATTTCGTCCCTGGTTGCACTAGTCAACAGGTACTAGGCCACTGCTGGCACTCGACACAGAAGCCTTTCACTCTGGTAGATCAGCAGGTGAAACGTCTCTGATGGCCCCATTCAGCGGGTTATAGACCCTTAGTGATCAACAGGTACCAAAATCCCCTGGTGGCAATTAGAACGTTTTCTTCGAACTAGGGCACCCTTACCAGTTGGTGAGTGGAAGCTCCGAAGAAGCAATTAAAGCTATGACCGATTCATCTCTACTTGTTTATGACTAGAGTCGTCTGACTTTGCGTATGACCGAGTGGGTGATTTTACTTCATCCAAGCAGGTCTTCATGTTACATTTTCAGTACAGTTTGACTGTGAACTGTATATGTAGGTGATGAACAAAAAATAATAATTTTGTAGATTTCGCTGTGACATCATATATGTCCATGGTGCGTGTGAATTGATATTGGTTGAATTCTCACTGGTAAGTAGTACCCCTTGGCATAATGGTTAGTACGCTGGACTGTCATGCAGAAGGTCTGGAGTTCAATTCTCAGCCGCGCTGCAGAAAAGTTTTTCATGGGTAAACTTCCTCTTGCGAGGCATTGACAAAATCATCTAAGAGTATCTCTTGTCATGAAGAATGTTGCTCGTTAACCGTTCGGAATCGGCAGAAAATTGTAGGTCCTCTCCATTCCTGGTAACACGCACACAGGAATGGTTGAGAGTTGTAAGCCTCGAGGTCCTAGTTCTCTTCGAGCTGTTGCATCACTAAATTTAAAATTAATATGATACCAAGCGAGTTGTATTAAAAAAAAATCGATTTATGTCAAATTTGAAATGGCGCCCAACGCAAAGCCCAGTAAACCCCTTCAATGATTGACTCAACCGAAATCACCTTTTTTGTAGATTCCAAGGATAGGTAGGATAGGCCATTAAACAACAAATTCCTAATAAATCTCTGTCCTACTGTATACCAAATCCATACGTAAATTTAAATTCAATCAATGATGGACTTCGTTGTCTCAATGAAATTTTAATTAATGTACGAATTTCGCTTATGTACAGGAAGATTTATTGTTTCTGAGTCAAGAACCTAACACTCTCGTATTACAAAACAATCTTAATAATTTTTTCCCTCCTCCTGCTTTCTATTTACAAAGTAATTAAGATAATCCTTCTATTTTAAATTAATCTGTCACCCTATTTTATCACTCTTGTATCATTTGCATATTTATAATTTAAGTTCTCCTTAGTGCTGCTACCAAACTGATCCCTTTGTAGATGTTCCCAACTCCTTTAGATTCTTGTTTTGAATATATTAAACCATCTACAAAAGACATGATTTGAATATTCCTCCTTTGATTTCATACAAAAAAAAAAATAATGCTGTAGAAAGATTTTTGTCAATACCTCTACCCAACTACCCATGGGATTTTTATTTTCCCTTCTTGATATTGATTTAAATAAAATATGAAATATTCAAATACCTAATTTCCATCACTTTCCACTCGATTACATTGCAAAATTACATCCTTAAAATATACTTTCCACACTAAGCTCCTAATTTGTATCGGCATTTCCTATCAGATACAACAACTTTGTCTGTGGATATTCCACTTTCATCCGCCCTTATAATAATAATAATAACAAAACAAATTTTGTCAGGGTGAAAACAAAACAATTCCAGTGAATATAAGGAGGGGGGTTGTATCGAAATAAACGTTACCATACGGCCGGAAAAATCTCGAGGGAAATCAACAGAAAGGCGAACAAGTAAATCACCCCTTAAAAACGTCATCTTTAAAAGCTTAAGTTTTTTTTTTTTTTTTTCTAACCAAAAACATAGCAACGATCTGAAAAACGTGGAGGGTGGCACAGACAAAATAATACAAAAATAAAAGAAATCCTAAGCACCCTCCTAATATACTTCCATAAAAAAAAAAATCAAAATAAAATCACAGAAAGTAACCTTTCAGCAGTTTTTGCTTTAGATGTGAAGATATAGAAGCACAATATGCTCTGGTGGAATACTTCGGTGTGGTTGGTGTATCTTTAGGACACGAGACGACATGATAAGAAGGAAATCAACCCGAAAATAAAATCAAACAATTTTACATCATTTTTCCCGCAAAACCGTGCTCACGCCCGGTTAACAAAGTTTTTATAACCGTATCTATACCTAACCTATGCATGCTGGAGGGCGAGGTATCCTGCAAAATGTTGGAATTGAGATAAAGGGTGTTTTTTTTTTGCGGAAAAGGAAGGAAGCTCTTGTATCTCTGGACCTTGGGAGAAGTTGTGGCTGTATGGATTTGTTTAAATAGATACCTATAGTCATTGTAAGGGAGTGGGTCGGAACTTGGCAAGTATACCAACTCAACTTCTATCCGTATCCTTAGCCGAACTGTATGTGGTATGTTGGGTCATCTACGTATATAATATGGAATGATATTAAATCCTTTTTTTTTTCCGGAAATTATAGCAGGAAGTATATGTTATGTACATATGTGCGGTTGTTCCTTTATCGCATCTCTCATATCTGGTTCCTTTAAAGTTTATATTTCCATTTTTGTGGGTCGTAGAATACAGGCGTTGACGACGAAGAACCACAGCAGCGGCTACGAGTATCGTTGCTCTTAACCTACATATAGACAAAGTTTAGAAAATTTAAAAATCGTAAAAAAAAAAAACAAGAACCAAAAGGATAAGGTAGATAAACTCGTACACAGTATCCAGAAAAAAATAAAGTACAACACCCCCCGTGTATGAGAACATGTGAACATTCTCACATTTCACTCAAAATCAGGATCCAGAGTTAGAGCTATAATATGCTCAGCTAGTGAAAAGCAACACAAGAAAAAAAAATAATTTCACTATAAACCCTAAGTAAGGACAAACTTGAAAGGATATCACAAGGATGGAATTCCTTTTAACTGCTTCTGCTGCTCCTTCTGCCTTGCAAGGTAGGTTGCTGTGATTTATAATTTTTCAACTTTCTTTTTCAAAGACTAACGGATTTTATTTATTTTGACTGAATACCGCTAGAAGACAAATATAAATATTCTACGAGTATTTCTAGGAGACCTACATACATGTACGTACGTATATACAGACATAAAGGACGAATGTTGCTGGTAGGTCAGGTATTTATTAGAAACTGCTTTGTGTAATTATATACTGTTTACCAAGGTGTCCTGTAAGCCGACGTACTTTCGTTTTGAACCGCAGGATTAAGCATTTTGCTATGTAAATCATATTAAATGTATCTACCATGCTTTGACCAAATAGGATTTTTGGGATTAAGTTTTAAGGTATTGGGTTGAGCAGTGGTCTTTCTTCCAAAATTTGTATACAAACAGTTAAAGTGAATTCATTAAACACCTAAATTCTTCGAGTTGTGGAATTTAACCGTATTATACTTGATCCCCAATTTTATATTTGTGATATTTTACCTTTTTTCCAATTCATTTTGCGTTTTGTTGACTTTTGTTTTGACAGACCTTAACGATCTTTTCAAATAACGGATTTCAAGAACGGGTTGGGTACGATATCCCGCTTTTTATAATCCCGTTTTTTAAAATCCCGTTTTTATAATCCCGCTTTTTATAATCCTGTTTCTTGTAATCCCGCTTTTTATAATCCCTCTTTTTTAAAATCCCGCTTTTTAAAATCCTGTCTCTTATAATCCCGTTTCTGATTACTACGTATAAACTGTGAGGTATGTAATGGTGGCTACGCTACCCCCCTGCTGGGCACGCTATAGGATTTGGGGTAGGTGTGAGCATTTAGAGAATCTGGAAAATAACCAACATAAAATTAATATGTTTTAGCTACGCATTCCAAAAAACGGGATAAGCGGTATAAGACGGGATTTTAAAAAGCGGGATTATAATTTTGAATAAACTTGATTTAAAAAAGCGGTATTTAAAAAAAAACGGTATTATAGAGAACGGTATTTTAGAACTTTGTTTGCGGGATTTTTGAAAAAACGGGATTATAAAAAGCGGAATTCCGTTATGCTCCCTTCATATACATACATATACAGTTAAGGTCTTTAGCTTGATATAAGCAGAGTTAATTGGCAAAGAGTATACATATCTCTAACTTCTACCTGAGCGTCGAACTTGCCTAGTTGTAGAAGCTAAGTAGGGTTAATGATTCTCGAGAGGTCTTCTCCAGATGAGTCCTGAAACCAAAGGACGCTCACCATACTCTTACCCCTCTATCCTCTTAGACGCTATCCAATGTTACCAGCTCGTCTACCACCCTAAACGTCCTTCTTTTCAGAACGGTGCATACTGTCTGATTCCTTGCCCACTCTCTCCTTCCCCTTTTTTTTGTATTTTCCAAATTGGGCTGGATCTAAGGTGTTATACGACCCGTGCCGATGATCAGCCTGGCTAAGGGCCCAATCATAAAACTAGCTCAGTCGCTAGCGGAGTATCCGGATACCAGGCGCCTTCCAGATTTACTAGCCCTATCTGCATATACGGATCTCTGTGCAGATGGACCAACCCTTCTCCGTTACTCGTGGGATCTAAATGGAAAAAACTAATTCTTTAGATGGTGGAAAGTCCTGGTCTTTGAGACAGGCCAGCAGTGCGACTGAAAAGCCGTCTGCTGTTTCTCCGGCATGCGCTGGAAGTGGTAGTACTGTGGGTTCCCACAGTCCTATTGCCGAAAGCAAGAGCAGGAAAGATTCCGACACCGAGGTTCAGTGGTAGCAAGACTGTGAAACATGGTCCTGCTACCACTAAGAAGGGTAAACCTCCCCGAACTTCTTTGCCTCATTTCAGCGGTGGTAGGACTGTGAAGCATGGTCCCTCCACCTCTAACAACACCGCAAATCCTAAAAAAGGCCCTAGGGGGAGCAGGCGAAAGCTTAACCATTCTAGGACCTTCTACAAGAACATGCACAATGCTAAGAGAATTCTTAAGGTGTTTGGTGAAGAACTTGGCGCCGAGGGAAACTCTCAGCATGACGCAAAAATTAAGTGGGCTAAAAGCTTTTAAGCTAACAATTGCGTCCAGGCCAGCGGAGACTCTACGTCAAAGCGTCAAAGGTCAATGGAGAGCACAATTTCAGTACCCAAACGCCCCAAAGTGCACAACATCAGCGCTCCATCACATCCCTGTGGAGGGAATAAGACCTTCAGTGAAGTGGTTAAAGACAAAATCGTGGTCGCGATCATTGACGGAAACGACGTCGATGGCACGATCTCTGTGAAAAATTGGCAGGTGGTCAAGGGGAAGCTCCAATTGAGCTTCATGAGTATCATGATGGAGAATCCAGGACCACCTCCAATTACAAACGATGGAAGCTGGCATCAATGACATGTTAAGCTCATAGTTTGTGACGATCAGAGATCGTGTGATCTTCTATCGGTGGCCGTTAGCCGGTTAGGGGAAGTCTGGCCTGGTGCTAGGCTCGAGGTTGTTGCTAAGGAGAAAATCCCGTACAGACCAAGAGCTCGCGCCATGGATACAGCCGAACTCTCCAGTCTGGGTCCATCCCTTTCTACTCACAACTGGAAAGTTGCGAAACTAACTGTAGGAGAAAAAGGGACCCTATAGAGGTGCAATTATTGTACTCAATAAGGAGTCCCTTGCTCCTCTGGCGCAGACAAAAGGTGTGATTAGCTTTGTGTTTGAGACCATCACACTGAAGGTGTACAAAAAGGATGCGGATGTTAGTTGTGCATCAATTTCAAATCAAAATTTTGGGCACGACTCTGAAGTCGTGAAGAATGAATAGTCTACAGGGTGGGCAATCTAGTGGTTTCTTTTTAAATCATAGGTTATTTTGATACTGACAGCAGTTTTCCGATGAAAATCTTGACAGAAATTCCCTGCGGAACGAAATGAGCCGCTTTACACTTGAAAAACGTTGGGAAATATTGAAAACTTATTTCCAAAATTAGTGCTGTGCATCCCAAATAGTGCGCTTTTTAAAAAGAAGTTTTGGCCGAAATGAAGCACCCCCCTCGACCGCTGTACGTAAGTTTGTGCAAAAAGTTCGTGAGGCTGGTAGTGGACAACACCCATGGTTCCCGTCGTCAGACGAGAATGTGACAGCTGGGTAACCGAGAGTGTGAGACTCAATTCACGAACATCAACTCGCCATCGATCTCAACAGCTCAACATTTCACGCAGCAGCCTGGGGAAAATTCTGCACAAAGATCTTGGATTATTCGCTTACAAGGTCCAATTCACTCAGCAATTGAAGGCGCACGACCATCCCCTTCGTTATCGCTTCGCAGTTTGGGCATTACAGCAGCTTGAATTGGACAACGATTTTGGTTGAAAAATCATCTTTTCCTACATCTCTGCGCGTACGTTAACAAACAAAATTGCCGCATCTGGGGCTCGGAAAACCCGCCAGAAGTCAATGCATCCACAGAGAGTGACTGTTTGGAGCGGATTGGGGAGTGGTGGCATCATTAGACCATTTTCCTTCGAAAATGAGGCTGGGAACAACGTTTCGGTCAACGATGGGCGTTACAGAGCCATGTTAATGCACTTTTTTTTATCAACTTAAATTGAAGACACGGATTTGGACGATCTCCGGTTCATACAGGATGGCGCGCCATTCCACAAAGCCTGGTCTGAAGGACCGATGTTATGCCAACAATCCGGAAACCGTTCAAGCACTTGAGGCCAATATCATCCAAGCAGTTCGTGAGCTACAGCCCGAAACTATCAACAAGGTTTTAGAAAATTGGAGTAAAAGAATGCGCTACTGCAAAGCCAGCCGAGACAGCCACTTGAACGACGCTGTGTTCCATAATTAATGGGAATGTATGTTCTTACTAATATAGCCAGAATACATGGAAAAATTTAAGTTTGTTCATTTTATTGCATTTTTAAAATGAAGCTTGTATTTGGCCCATGCAGTATTTTACACCCCATGAAGAGTGAAAAAAAATAAAGGAGATATAGAGACCCTAATATCCGGTAAAATTCACAGCAGGTTGCATGCTAGGGGTTAACTTTGCAATATCGTTCAAGACCGAATGTTGAGGTATCGATGAAGTACGGTCATTTTGATGTTGAAATTGACATGATTCCAACAAGTTGCTGCAACGATCTTTCTATGGATTCACAGATTTTCAAATGTTTAAAATGACTCTTGCCAAATTGGATTTCTTAGCCCAGATATTCTTATATCATAATATTTTTTTTTCATTAACACATTGAATTATCATACCTCCCACCTATTTCTTCCAATCTACCTTACAACAAGCAGTATTTCATATTCAGTTTACAAATCAGTTATTCACCTTATTATATTTCCACGTACAACACGACGTACAACATAAGATTACTTTATTCACTCTCTCAAGCACTTTCAAAATCTATTCACAGCTAATTACATTCAAACTGATCCTTTAAATGGATATTGCTGACAACAAGCAGCATCCTTGTCGTTTTCTTCCCCACCCATGCCATGCCCTGCCCACCACTCCATTTAAGGCACATTTCATATGACGCACAGCCATAAGCAGAATTATGAATGCGCTTTGCCATGTGAACCACCTCAAGGCTTAAATAGCGTAAAAGCTAAAGCTAGCTAGAGTGTGGAACCTCATGCACTTAAACGTCCTCATTTGTCCTTTTGAAACGTCCATTTGTATTATAAGTTTTCAGCCCTTGTTTTGGGTGATGTATGTATGTAGATGACGACGACAAAATAGAACGAAAAAAAACTCTTATGTACCTATTTTGTTTATTTTCCTTTTGTATTTGGTCCTTTTCCTCTTATTTCTAAGTTTTGTATTTTTTATAAAGTCTTATGAAAGAGAAAAGCAACGGTAAAGATGAAAACTGTCAACAGAAATTTACATCATTAACCAACCAACTAAGAATAAAGTGACATTCTAAAGTGGGAACAAGATGAATAGATGGCGCTGAGTTTGCGAAATTCGTCTCGTCAATTCGAAGGAAGAGGCAGACGAAGGAGGTGTATATCTACTTAGTTTTCCTAGAGAATATTGTCCTTTATATTGCATACAGTTTATTATACAGTGAAAGAAGAAGGTTTTCGAATATCAAAGTCCTGAAGAGAAGACTAAATGAATGATGCAGTATTGTTAGTCGAACCAAGGATCGTTTAGGAAATTTATGTTTCTTTTCGTCGTTGTCGTCGTCTTATTTTTTAGAGTTTTTTCTTTTTTTTTTTTTAAATATAATTTTAGACGGGCACAAAGAAATGAAGTGTTAAGTTTATATTCAAAATGGCGCAACAACGATTTATCATGCTGAAGCTTTTGCCCTTTTTATTTTGCTGTGTGTATTTTGTTTTTTTGCATTAGGTATAAGGTATAAGTGCTTAGTTGCTTTTTTGTTGTTATACAAATTTTATGCCAAATAAATGAGAACAAATGAGATAGGAATAAAATTACACTACAAAGTGTCCCTTTTGCAAGAATAATAAGATTGATTAATTTGATAGATAAATATAAACCCACCAAGTCTATTAAAATTGACGTACTGTGGTCCTAAACGATATTTTTCAGGGTGTTTCACAATCTATTCGTAAGATTAGAAAGAGTGACTATCCTTACCAATCTTGTAAGAAACGAATTATTGCAATGACTCAAATAATAAAAAATTGTCGCGTTTAAACAAACTTGACCGACCTCATTAGGTGAAAGATAAAGTACACCGGACAAGCTTTTTATGATTAGAAATCAAAATACACAAAAATTATGTGGATTTGATGAGGCAATTTGACATTTTTAAAATTAATTTTTCAAATAGATCACAAACAACGTATTTTACATTAAGGAGTACGAAGCAAGGGGCGTGGAAGTGGGCGGATTTTTCAAATTATCAAATAGATGGAACGTCTCTCACTTCTACTTGCTCTTCTGGGAAATTCTATTTTAAATAATTTTACTAGTTTCGACGAGTGGAAAAAGTTGCAACTGATATTTGGAATTATACAGTTATGTACTTTTAATAGTACATAGTTAACACCTAATTTCAGGTCATAACCTATCTAGGGCTTTTTAGCTCGATGTGAACTATTAAGTGATAAAGAAATATAATTTTTATATATTAAAAATATTAACTCTTTTTCTTTTACTTTGACATTTGGCACGGGATTCTAATTAAAGATAAATGGAACAATGTACTGCGTACAGTTGATGTGTACTGGTTACGTTTCAATATTTTTACCAAATGAAACTGAATGTCTATATAAATTATGGAATAAGACCACTTCTCGTGTAGAGTTTATAGATTATAACCAAATAGATACAAAATATACAACTATGAATCAGCTGCGGTGAAATATGTAATGACTACATGAATATTTAAAACGCACGATCTAAATGAAAAATGAATGATTTATCACAAAAATTTAAGTGATGAATATAAACTATCTTTATTGATTTAGTTAAATAATATACTAAGTAATTCTAAAAAAAAGTAATTTGTGCGGAGTACAGTTCTAACATTTTACTTTATAGCATAAGAGGAACGGTGGGTATGCAGATAGAAGAGACGAGGATTTCTTACAGTACGGGAATGCGTGTTAAAAGAGATGGAATTGTAGAGTTGAGCAGTCAACAAATCCTGAAAGAAGCCTTTGAATGAAGAGAATGTCGCTTACTGCTCTTCATTCTTCTAGCGTATTCAAGTTAGTTTTTAGAAGTCGGTCTCGATAGGGAGGTAAAATCAAAGGGTTATTTCAAGACAAGATCAAGTTATTGAAGAGTGGATTCATGTGTAAAAGAACTATGGGAATATTTGATGACCATTTCAATATCGTTTATAGTAAGCATAAAAAGTAGAGGTCCTAAGTGGCTCCCTTGTGGGACCCCGGAGGTAGCTAGGAAATCATCAGAGAAGGTAGATCTAAGTTGTAACGAAGCGTTCCATGCTTCTCCACATCATTCACAAGCACCATGGACACGTGACGTCACAGGAAAATCAACAACATTAATATTTTTCGTTTGCCACCTACATAGTTCACATTCAGTTTCTACTGAAAAACCATCAAGACGAACTACTTGGGTGAACGAAAAGCACCTATTCGCTCATACACACAGTCAGGCGGCACAGTAAATTGATTGCATAAATTTTTCGAAATCCAGTCGTAGACGAGTGGTATAGACGAGTTGGTCATTTAGCTTTCCTTGCTTTGTGCGGAGCTTCCCCCCACCAGTGCTAAGGGGTTTCGTAGGAAGACAAGTTAGGTAGGTGAGATTGTCCAGCAATTTCTTATTAAGGGGTCTTAATTCGAATTTTAATGTCCTAATTGCCACCAGGGGCTTCGGTACCTGCTGATCTACCAGAGCGTTTAGCCTGCCGTTTAGTGCCACCAGGGGCCTTGAACCTGCTGATCTACCAAAGCGTTTAGCCTGCTGTTTAGTGCCACCAAGGGCCTCGAACCTGCTGATCTACCAGAGCGTTTAGCCTGCTGTTTAGTGCCACCTGGGGCCTTGAACCTGCTGATCTACCAGAGCGTTTAGCCTGCCGTTTAGTGCCACCAGGGGCCTTGAACCTGCTGATCTACCAGAGCGTTTAGCCTGCTGTTTAGTGCCACTAAGGGTCTCGAACCTGCTGATCTACCAGAGCGTTTAGACTGCTGTTTAGTGCCACCAGGGCCTTGAACCTGCTGATCTACCAGAGCGTTTAGCCTGCTATTTAGTGCCACCAGAGGCCTTGAACCTGCTGATCTACCAGAGCGTTTAGCCTGCTGTTTAGTGCCACCAGGGCCTTGAACCTGCTGATCTACCAGAGCGTTTAGCCTGCTGTTTAGTGCCACCAGGGCCTTGAACCTGCTGATCTACCAGAGCGTTTAGCCTGCTGTTTAGTGCCACTAAGGGTCTCGAACCTGCTGATCTACCAGAGCGTTTAGACTGCTGTTTAGTGCCACCAGGGCCTTGAACCTGCTGATCTACCAGAGCGTTTAGCCTGCTATTTAGTGCCACCAGAGGCCTTGAACCTGCTGATCTACCAGAGCGTTTAGCCTGCCGTTTAGTGCCACCAGGGGTGTTATACCTACGGATCCCCTTAGGAACCCGACATCCGAATGAAAGGACCCGTTTGAAGCCGAATTACTAGAGGCCAGGACACCCGTAATCAAGTACCAGATCCGAATCATCAACAACCAGTATAACCGATGCGAGTTGATGCCCGTGAACAGTTCAAGTACCCGAAATAAGTGAAATATTAATAGAAGAATATTGTATGTTATAGATTTAAGAGTTATTTCCAATAAAGATTTTGTAATAAGGTTTGAAGACCTTTTACTCTGGAGTTTCGTGTTTTCTTCAGGATGACCCTGGCGAGACCGGCGAGCAGAACCTCGACTGGAAAGCAAAAAGCACATCACAAAGTCGAACTCTGCAGCAACGATTTTTCAGGTAAGAAAAAATTCATCTTAAGAAGATAGGTTTAAAACAAAGGGTGAAAAGTTAGAATAGAATAAGCTTATGTGAAATTTTGTCAAAGGTCTTACTGAAATCGGTTGATACAACGACGACATCCTTTTCGTTCTCTAAAGCTGAGAGGCTATAGGATACGTATTTAACAAGGTTTGTCGTTGTGGAGCTATGAGAGACTTACAACGAAAATATTATGGGAATATGTGATAGTTTAGAAATTGGACAATAGTTTGTAATTTCACACTTTTGGCACTTTGTATGTATTGGTGTTATGAAAGAGGTCTTCCATAAATGAGGGAATTCTCCTTGAGAGAGGGATAAACCGAAGATTAATAGTAGAGGAAGAGAGTTTGGAATAGCATTTTTGGCGATATATGGCGAGGATACCACCTAGGCAGACAATACACTTATCATTTAAATTTTTTAGCTAATTTTCGATGAGAAATGGGTCAATGTTATGGGGTATAAATGGGCCGAGGGAGAAACTCGGTAAATAATTAAAATAATTAAAATCAGGTATAAAAGAGTCGGCGGTAAGATATTGTTTAAAAAAACAAGAACACAAGTTGGCGATTGTTTGTGAGAGACAGAGAGAGAGAGAGAGAGAGGGGAAATTTTCATTTAAAGTTGACAAACTGGAAGAAGGATTTAGTGTCTTTCTGTTGGGATTAAATAGCGTTGTTAGAGGAATTTGTAAAGTTACGGTAAAGTGAAGATAAATACCAAGACAATTAGAGAAGTCAATTGGAAATCGAGTACAAAGGAAAATACATGAAGAGAAATAGAAATAAATATTTATGTACGCACGTAGCGAAGACAACTAACAGATATGTATTGAGTACAAAAAATTGTACACATTACATGGAATTACAATGAAATGAGTAGTATCTAGTATTGAGATAAATACAGTGTTTAAAGGTATTCAATACATATTTATGGAATGCGTTCATAGAATTCTTTATTTTTTCCATTACAGAGATATCGAATTTTGATTCCAATTTGCACTCATTACAATTCAGGTATTCAGTAATTTATGCGATGAGTACCTACATTTATGTACATTTTTGTATATTCTCAGAATATGTTCATACATTTTTCCTGGAGCTATAATTTTTTTTTCTTAAAATATTTTGCCAACCACGAAGAGATCAAAATGTGTAATTATTTTTATAATTTGTATTTTTGTAAAACAAAATAAAGCTGTTCCCTCGAAAAATGGAAATACAGACCAAGCTATGGCATATGTACATACATATATACAAATACTCACCTTAGAACCTGCGGTAGAAATAAATCCAAAATTTAGGTATTTTAATTATAAAATAATAATAAAAATATCTAAGACCTTCTTAACAATTCCAAATCTGTTCTTAAGGATATATTTGTGCTCCACATTGCCAAGAGATAAAGTCACATAAATATAACTTCAATTCTGTTGTCGTGGCAAATAATATTAAAGCATCACCAATAAATCTCTTTTTATTACATTCTGCCTTGATTTGATAACCAACCCTCTGTTGCTGTTAATCAAATAAAATAATCATTACCCATGAACACCATCAGAGATGAGAAAAGAACACAAAAAAGTTATATATCAGATCTTTGTGCCCATAATGATCAACAATTAATCTCACCCTCAAGTTTTTGGACCTTACATCCATCTGTATTTCTAGTTTTGATTTTTTTTTTTAAAGGGCGTAGTGTATAGCAGTGTTCTTTTGAGCATATCATCAAAGCCACCCACCCGTCCAAGGACGCTCACACATCTTTACCGTTTTCATAGGCTATCACCCAAGAAAAAAATCCCATCCATCACCGATTAAATAAACTTATACGCACAAAATCCAAGCACATACACATCATAACACATCTAGGACACCATCCAACAACGGATGACGATGACGATGACGACGACGAAGAAGATGTGACGTCAAAAATGAAAGAAAAATTAAGGCACATAAAGAATGGGATCCTTTTCATCCTTAAGCCAGGAACCTCATTCATCATACCAACCGAAGAAATAATTCATGGAAACAAAACCAACACCCAAGGAACGAATGAACAAACAAAAAAAAAAAAGTAAATAAATCTATCGTCGAAGAGTCCTTGATGAAAGGAGCAGCGCAACGCAACTTTTGTCCTGACAAGCTAAACAAAAAAAAATAAAATGCACGACTGGGTCGCACGAACTTGCTCCTATGTAATAGACTAGGAATTTTAAAAACGAATGTTATTAGAGAAAACTGTTCATAAGGATAAAATGAATTTTTTTTAATTCTTTAAGTAGTAAGAGATAAAAACAGAATGATATGCAAATATAAATTTATGCAGGAACAAAAATTATAAGTCTTTGTAGTGGTTCCTTAAAAAAATAAGCTTTTATGTACAAAATTTTTAAAACATTTTTAAGAAAAAATTTTGGTACGCCAACCTTAAGTTTTTATTATTGTACGAATAAAAGTCTAATTTCCAAAAAAAATACTAAGCCGTTCTTGAGATATCGAATTTTTCAAAAAAAAAAATTACTTTTTTTTCTAAAAATTGAAAAAATATTTTTTCTTAAGTTTTTAAATGCAATGTTTTTTAAACTTTTTAGGAGCTTTTTTATAAAAAATTTCATTAAAATCCGTTAAGTCGATAATGAGAAATTCAAAATTCGAAAAAATCGTTCTATGGTAGGTACAGTCAGTAATATCTAGATTTAAAATTTTTTTTTATTAAATTATAAATTGTAAAGATTAATCGAAAGAAAAAAAATTTTAGCAAAATTCTCGGAACCGTTTTCGAGAAAAATGCGATTTTCGAAAACCATTTTTTAAAATTTGTATGGAAGGTACCGTTAGTTTTAAATAAAACAAAATTTTTTTTCTCAAATCTTGTAGATTATATTAAGAAACTTTTATTTGCCAAGTTTGAAAAAAATCGAGCAAGGGGTTTTCGAAATATTGAGATTCCAAAAAAAAATTTTGAATTTTTTTTTAAAAATCCAAAAAATTAAAAATTGAAAATTTGAATATGTAATAATATTCAAACTTTGGAGGAGCTTTGGCATAAAAAAAATTATTAAAATCGGCTGTACCATTTTCGAGAAAATCAAAAACAAAAAAAATTGACGCAGGGGGGCTACCGAAAATAACAATTTTTTGTAAAATGTTTTTCAACCATTAGCTAGTTTTTACCAAATGAAATTTTTGGAATTTTTTTAAAAAAATTCTGTGGGACAGTTTTTGAGAAAAAAAAATATTTATAAAATTTCGAAAAAAAATCGTATGGCAGGTACCGTTATTTTTGGTCTTAAAAAAAAATAGAAAAAAACGTCCGGGGGTAAAAAATTAAAACCCATATCTACCAAGTTTGAAGAAAATCGGCCGAGCCGTTTAGGCTGTACTCGAACCGACAGACAGACAGACAGACAGACAGACAGACAGACAGACAGACAGACAGACAGACAGAATTGCGAGACCCACTTTTTTGGTCTTCGCTATCATCGTAATGTCAACTTTGATCAAAATCTCGAGTTCGATTTTTTTTACGAATGCATAACTTGCCTTATAGTACCTATAAGTCGCAAGTAAATAAAATGCACGACTGGGTCGCACGAACTTGCTCCTATGTAATAGACTAGGAATTTTAAAAACGAATGTTATTAAAGAAAACTGTCCATAAGGATAAAATTAATTTTTTAAATTCTTTTAGTAGTAAGAGATAAAAACAGAATGCTATGCAAATATGAATTTATTCAAGAACAAAAATTATAAGTCGTTGTAGTGGTTCCTTAAAAAAATAAGCTTTTATGTACAAAATTTTTAAAACATTTTTAAGAAAAAATTTTGGTACGCCAACCTTAAGCTTTTATTATTGTTCGAATAAAGGTCTAATTTCCAAAAAAAAATAATAAGCCGTTCTTGAGATATCGAATTTTTCAAAAAAAAAACGACTTTTTTTTTTCTAAAAATTGAAAAAATATTTTTTCTTAAGTTTTTAAATGCAATGTTTTTTAAACTTTTTTGGAGCTTTTTTATAAAAAATTTCATTAAAATCCGTTATGTCGATAATGAGAAATTCAAAATTTGAAAAAATCGTTCTATGGTAGGTACAGTCAGTAATATCTAGATTTAAAATTTTTTTTTATTAAATTATAGATCGTAAAGATTAATCAAAAGAAAAAAAATTTTAGCAAAATTCTCGGAACCGTTTTCGAGAAAAATACGATTTTCGAAAACCATTTTTTAAAATTTGTATGGAAGGTACCGTTAGTTTTAGATGAAACAAATTTTTTTTTCTCAAATCTTGTAGATTATGTTAAAAAACTATTTTTTGTCAAGTTTAAAAAAAATCGAGCATGGGGTTTTCGAAATATTGAGTTTCCAAAAAAAAATTTTGATTTTTTTTTTAAAAATCCAAAAAAATAAAAATTGAAAATTTGAATATGCAATAATATTCAAACTTTGGAGGAGCTTTGGCATAAAAAAAATTATTTAAATCGGCTGTACCGTTTTCGAGAAAATCAAAAACAAAAAAAATGGACCCAGGGGGTCTACCAAAAATAACAATTTTTTGTAAAATTTTTTTCAACCATTAGCTAGTTTTAACCAAATGAAATTTTTCAAATTTTTTTTAAAAAATTCTGTGGGACAGTTTTTGAGAAAAAAAAATATTTATAAAATATCGAAAAAAAATCGTATGGCAGGTACCGTTATTTTTGGTCTTAAAAAAAAAAAAAAAAAAACGTCCGGGGGTAAAAAATTAAAACCCATATCTACCAAGTTTGAAGAAAATCGGACGAGCCGTTTAGGCTGTAGTCGAACCGACAGACAGACAGACAGACAGACAGACAGACAGACAGACAGACAGACAGAATTGCGAGACCCACTTTTTTGGTCTTCGCCATCATCGTAATGTCAACTTTGATCAAAATCTCGAGTTCGATTTTTTTTACGAATGCATAACTTGCCTTATAGTACCTATAAGTCGCAAGTAAAAATTGATAGAACACACATGAGCTTTACATAAGAACGATTGAACAAAAAAAAATCCTGTAATAAATTATGATTTATCGATTTCTATATTTATATGGGTTAATATATAAGTAATATAAGTTTTGCGGTATACTTTCCGTAGGCAGAATTTCATTTTATATTCTGACACCTTTTTTTTTTTGCTGAAGTAAACAATTTTCATCATGCCCCTCGTGTGTCGGGAACTTTAACACATAAATCAAACGTAAATATTCAAAACTCATGCCCCTTTTTATTAATTTAACAATATGGTACTATCTACATCTACAGACCTCCTTCGTGTAGAAAGGTTTATGAAATTGTTTACCGTTCAGATGGGGAGCGTTTAAGCTAACGTAGACTTTTTAAAATTCATTTTTTAATGGGAAGCATGGTATTGACGAAAGTGGGTGGTAGAGGCTTGCAGCTTGATTCGAAATTAAAACGCTCCCGGAAACAAAGCCAGAGAGTAATGCATTCAATTTATATTTTTTGTATTCGGGAAATAAATATTTTAATAATTTAAACAAAGGCAGTTTTTGTCTTCTGGAAAAAGTCAATCACTTTTGTAAGATACCTAGTTTTAAAGTCGATGAAAAATTCACTTATTGTATTTAGTGATGCCAATCGGCAATGAACTTTCAATAACTTGCCAGTACCTACTGAAGGGGGATACCAAATAAAAGATTAAGATATCAGCAGTTCAGTTCAACATACTTACTTACTTACTTACTTACTTACTTAGGTCCTAGGACCTGTTACGTCCGTGTGGTTCCCCTTGCGGGGCATAGGGCCTCTACTACTCCTACGCGCCATCGTGTACGGTTTCTGGAGATGTACCTCAGCTCTCTCCAACTCTTCCCCAGTTATGCTGATTCCTCTTCGACCGTTCTCCGCCAAGTACTTCTGGGTCGGCCCACTCCTCTGCCTCGCTGCGTGAGAGTGTTCCATTGCATCGCTTGACTCGCAATGCACTCGTGGCCTTTTCGAAGCGTATGTCCAATCCACTGCCACTTACGTTTTCGTATTATAGAGTCGATGGGTTCCTGACCTGTCCTCGCAAGAAGTTCATCATTGGGGATACGGTTAGGCCAGAAAATACGCAAGATGTTTCGCAGACATCTATTTACGAATGTTTGCAGCTTTCACGAACAGTGGGTATTACTTTCCAAGTGCTGCCTCCATACAGAAGCACGGATTCTATATTGGAGCGGAACAATCGTAGCTTGGTCTTTAGGCTTATAGAGTTGTTTCTCCATAATTTGGACAGCATTCCGAACGCAGCCTTTGCTTTCCCGATTCGGCTGGTTATATCTAGTTCGGTCCCGCAATGAGTAGAGACAATACTCCCAAGGTATTAAAAACTCTCTACCGTCTCTGCTGGTTGTCCAGAAATATCTATTTGAGTAGATGAGGAAGTTCCAAGGCTGATCCTATTAGTTTTTGCCGTATTGATCTTAAGCCCGACGGTTTCGGCTTCTCTCTCCACCCTTGTTGTCATTTGATGAAGATCCATGATCCTATGAGAGAGTAAGCACACGTAATCCGCGTAGTCCAGATGTTTCAGGTGTGATAGCAGATTCCATTTAAAGTCGACAAGGCATCACTTATTACCACCAGGAACAGTATTGGTGACAGTATACAACGTTGTCTAACGCCACTTTGGATTTCAAACTCCTCTGAAAAAACCTTCCTTTATGCAGAACGTTACATTTGGATCCTTCATATATAGCCTTGATTATAGCGATCAATTTATCCGGGATTCCCCTTCTGCGCAAGGCAAGCCAAATAAATTCTCTATTGACACTGTCAGACGCCTTTTCGAAATCGATGAACAGCAGGTGAAGTGGTGATCGATATACAACGCACTGTTCGTTGATGATCCGCAAGGTGTTGATGTTATGATGATTGTCATGAATTTTTTGAAAAAATCGAATTAAAGTTAGCAGTAACGGAGCAATGTACGCGAAATTGCTTTTTTTTTCGTCCAATCTTTGCAAATCTGGATGACTTTTTTCGAATCTGGTCAATATGTTTCCTCGATAGTGACATTGATGCCAGTATCGATATGATCACAGAAGTGATTTTTCTTGGGACATGTAATTTTCATCATCATCATCATCGGCTCGACAATCGGGTTCCGGTCCTGGCGTCTTTGAACAAGTCTCTCCACCTATGCCGACGCCATCCAGTTGCGCATCCCAAGGCTTCGGGCGTCCTGGTTTACGCCATCTCTCCAGCGCAAGCATGGTCTACCACGCTGTCGTCTACCATAGAATATACCACAAAGAACTTTCCGAGCAGGTTCCTCTTCGCTCATGCGAGCTAGGTGCCTTGCTCACCGGAGTCTACCGAGCTTAATTTTTGTCACGATATCTGCTTCTAGGTAGATTGCGTACAGTTCATGATTGTACCGTCTCCGGAATCGTCCTTCCTCACATATGGGGCCAACAATTCTCCTTAAGACTTTTCTCTTGAACGCAGCTAAGAGGTCGGAGTGCCTTTTGCTAAGCACCCAAGTCTCGGATCCATATGTGAGTACTGGCAGGACTATGGTCCTGTACAGCAGCAGCTTTGAAGTTATGGTGAGATTTCTGGATTTGAAGAGCTTCGACAGACTTATAGTAGGCTCTGTTGGATTTGAGAAGCCGCCCGAGTATTTCTTCTTCTATATTGTTATCGGCTGCGACTATTGACCCAAGGTATTTAAAGGCTTGCATCACTTCAAATTCGTGCTCCATTACTTTGATTGTTTGACCAACTGTTCCTCTCGCATTCGACGCCACCATGTACTTTGTTTTACCTTCACTAATGTGCAGCCCCAGATTTGCCGCCTGCTCGATCTGGATGAAGAAATCGTGTACAGCTTCTTCGGTTCTTCCGATGTCGTCTGCGTAAGCCAGTAACTGGCTGGACCTGTTGACGATGGTCCCTCTAGTTGCCGTGCCAGAGTCACGGATTGCTTTCTCCAACGCCAGGTTGAAGAGGAGGCAGGCCAAACCGTCATCCCCTTGTCGGAGTCCATTTATGTTGATTGGTCTGGATGTAATTTTATTCCAAAAGTAAAATTAGGATTAAAAAACCTCAAGAAAAGTCTTGGTTCGACACAAGCTGTAAGGAAGTAAGTTTTCGCTCTTATAAAGTCAACCTAAATGAGCAAAATAGGAAAAAGCATAAACAAATCAGAAAGCATTGCAACACGGTCCAGAAATTAAGGCAAATAATCCTACAATATTTCGAGAGACAGAAGAAATTTTTGGTTATTTGTCAAGAATGTACAAAATTCAACTTCATCTAGCTTCATCAACTTTGTCTAGCCTGTTCTTAAAAAAAGTGAGCCCACTCCTTCTACCGATCAAGCTTATGGAATCGCTGATCAATCATCAGCTTAATTTATATCTCGAAGATCGAAAGCTTCCGAATGACCGGCAATACGGCTTTCGCAGTTCCACCGAAGATCTGATGGCATATCTTATTAAGGAGTGGCACAGATCTTTACATTGTTTTGGAAGAGTTTGGCACCAGGCGTGCGTTTGGAATCAATGAAACCCTTAGATATTCTTTGGATTAGAAATAAACTTCTTGATTATTTCAAGTTTTATCTTCACAAAATAAATGCTGGTGTTCCCCAAGGCTCCGTTTTGTCTCCGTTTCTCTTCCTCAATTTTATAAATGATCCCTTATTTGAAACATCTAATCCAGTTCATTGTTTTGCCGAGAAATGTACCCTCGGCGTTTCAATGGACCCTCCATGTCATTGGTCTTAAAAGGCACTTGCATCGAAGAAACTGAAAAGCTCTCAGTACTCGGAATGTGTATCAATGACAATCTTCGTTGGAATGATCTCTATTACTACGCCCGATATGATTTAATAGCTTGCGTGTTCAAAGTCGCATATGATAGCGTGGACAGTGAACAACTATATAGAGTCATGTCTCATCTCGGAATCCCTGTCAAGCTCGTCTGCTTGTGCAGGATGACGATGGAGAAATCTCGCTGCTCCGTCAAGGTCGGTAAGAACACAACCGAACCCTTTGATGTCGAGAAAGGTCTGAGGCAAGGCGACGCGCTATCATGCAGCCTATTTAACATCGCTCTTGAAGCAATTGTACGAAACTCAAGCGTCAACAATAGAGGTACAATTTTTCAAAAGTCAGTTCAATGGCTTGCTTATGCGGATGATATTGATATGGAGGAGAAAGCGAGCTTTTACCGGTGCGTTTGCAAGTATTGAACTGGAGGCGGCGAAAATGGGTTTGGCTGTTGATGAGGACAAGCCGAAGTGTATGCTATCATCGAGAAAGGAATCTCAACTCGGGTTAAACGTCACGATGGATATAGGTATAACTTCGAATTCGTCAAAGACTTTGTCTACCTGGGCTCCACTATAACATCGCAAAACGACATCAGTGCAAAGATCGAGCGAAGAATTACTCTTGCCAACCGCTGTTTCTTCGAGCTAAGAAGGCATTTGAGTAATAAAGCCCTATCTCAAAGAACCAAGGAGACCTTGTATAAGACCCTCATCATCCCGGTCCTGCTGTATGGGGCAGAAGCATGGACACTGTCTAAAACGGATGAAAATCTGCTTGGGTGCTTTGAAAGAAAAGTTGTTCGTTTGATCTTCGGTCCAGTTACAGCGACGTTGACCTAGTCAAGAAGCTGAAAATACAACGGCTGAGATGGTTGGGACACGTGGAGCGTATGGACACCGACGCACCAGCCCGTCAAATCTTCGAATCCACCCCTGATGATCTGCGCAGCAAAGGAAGACCCCACCTTAGGTGGCGCGCCCAAGTGGAGAGCCACTTCAAACAACTTGGAGTGCGTAACTGGAGGCAGCTAGCTAGGGACCGAGCTAGCTGGAGGGGCTTGCTGGTTGAGGCCGTAGTCCAACCTGGAGCGCCATATAAATTACAGTAAAGTGAGTAAGTTCGAACTAAGCCTTTTTCGAACACTGAGAGAACAATCCTAAAAAACAAAGAAGTTTGGAATTTTAAATGGTTTTTTCCTTTTGGGTTCACAGAAGTGCGATTACCCGTTGGAGTAATTGAATCCAGGTCCACATGGTCGAGTTTTAAGTCTAGTTATGGTCGCTTATAAATGGTTTTCCAATGCCGAAGGGTAGAAAATAAAATTGAACGAAACAAGTTGTGAGTGAGATATCAAAGAATTTTTTTGAATATGACATCATTCATGGTCGTTTGCAGCATGGCACCCATAGGTCTAATTTTCATGAGTATGGTATTGGTATTGGCTTAGATCTGCTATATTTAAGGAAATCTCACAACAAATTTTTTTTTAACATAACAAAAATGGCCACCGGATTCCTATGGTTGGGTGTGTTTGGCAACACTGCGTCAACATCAGCAGTGCCTTGAAGTGGTAATCGTCCGTCTGCTGTCAATTTAGGTGATTTTTTTTTATTCGTAAGAATGCTACCAGTAAAGATTTAAGGCCCATTTCCATATTTCCTTGTTTATCGAAGTTATTTGAGAGAGTGCTTCAGAAGGAAATTAACTCTTTCATAAATACCAATAATTTCCTTTCTCCAATGCAATCTGGGTTTAGGAAGCACCATAGCTGTACTCGTATCTCTGCAGTTATTGGCGTTTTGGACAATATTGGAGGGTCTATGGATGAGGACAAAATAACATTTTTAGTTTTACTGGATTTTTCGAAGGCCTTCGACACGGTCATACACGGACCATACCAACCTTTGTAACAAACTTTTGATGCTATTTGGTTTCTCAATGTCTGCAGTTAAACTCATGTCATCTTATGTGAAGTCTAGAAGACAAACTATCTCGTTAGGTAATGAAATTTCGAGCTTTCTATCTAATAGCAAAGGGGGTTCCACAAGGCTCCATACTTGGACCTCTATTGTTTTGATTATATGTATGTTAATAAAATACCCTCCTTAGTATCCTCTTCCATACAAATGTACGCTTTTGATCTCCAATTTTATAAGAGTAGCCCCCTTGGTTTGCTAGAAGACTGTGCAAATACAATTAATACTGCCTTAGATAAGATCTCCGCTTGGGCTTTTTCTTAACCCACTAAAAACCAAATGCAGTCATTATTAAGAAATTTGTGAAATGTGAAATTTTTGGAATTTGTGATTCTATTAGCAGGAGAGAACTTAACATCGCTTTTAACAACATCCTACGTTACGTATTCAACGTAATACGTTTCGATTGGATTTCACACTTCTCTCAACCGGGATATGATCCAATACAATCAAAAAATGAACACTTTCGTTTTAACATAATTCCGGAAGTAGGAAACCTATATCTTGGCTGTAACTTTCATGGTTTAAATTTTCTGTCTGATGCTACATCTTGATAGGCCAACCCTACAAATAGAGGTATACATATAACAGAGTATCCTTTTCCGGACAAATTTTTAAATTCCTGTTTGTTTAATTTCACTTTAAATATTCATAAGCTAAATTAAGCCAAATCTTTAAAAGATATAATGCATGAGAGTATCTACAGATATATTTTCAAAACCGTACTATTGAATTTGTTTTTTTTTTTTTTTAGAAGAAGAAAATCATACTCGTCCACAATTATATTTCTTTATTCCTTTTTCCATTTTCAACCCATTCAGATACTATATCTATGTCTGTATATTAAGGCATTTTTGAAAGAGAAGTATCTGCAGTTGAAATATGCCAGGCACCTTAAAAATGTTTCAAAACTCTATCCTTGAACATCATCATCTTTATCGCATCGGACTGGTTTCGCGACACAAGTACCCCTTAGCAATTTATATAAACCTACTCTACAGAGAATCTGACACCATATACCCTGCCTGTTCCTTTTCAGATATACCTACCTACACAAAAAGATTTGTCGGTTAAAGTATTTGTACCACTTGAGAACAAAAAAAAAAAATAACAAAACTTCTCAACAATACAAGAGCTAGAAAAGTGTATAAATGAGATGAGCCGCTTTGTGCTTGAATCACATACCAACGTTTCTACCTACATAACTCCCCACATAACTCACTACATAGCACCAGGACTGGAATGAGAAATAACTTTTTTGAGGGGCATTGTTTTCAAATCTCAAGGATAGAAAAGTGTTTGTTGCTTAGGTCTTCCAAATCCACTTGTACAGAACAATACAGGGTGTTAAGTAAATCCATCAGTTGATATACCTAAGGCTTTAGAATAATATTGCTTTTATCTTTCGAACACAAAAAGACAAGAATGTTTTTCGCCATACTTTTGAACGCTGAATGTTAAATGTCATCGAGAAACACAACAGGTTAAGTAAGAAGAACAAGTGACCCTCTGCTGTATTAATATCAGAAAGTTTCCGAGAGTCACCATTTTACAAAACTCAAAAATTCCGGTTTTTGGACAGTTTTTCGTTTATATATTCAGTTTTTAAATATCGAATTTCAATAATTATCATTTATCAATTATCAATTGATAAGTGACAATTCCAATACGGATGAGTACTGCTTTTTAAGTTCAGAACGTTTGGAGGAGCTTCGTCTTCAATAATCGTTAAAACAAATCTTTTGTTTGGGAGAGACATCAGAACTTAGTGTTCAAGTTAGTTTCCTTTTCAAAGCAGACCCCTTACAATTACTATTCCTGTCGATTACAGAATTCGCAGAATTTTACTCCCGGTGAGTTGACTCGATCCGTTGACCTTTCGCATCCACTGTAAAACTGATTATGAAATTCGCCGGATGAACTACATTGTCGATACCTAAAATTACATTATCATTTATGAACTTTCGTATCGACACTGTCAGCTACAGACATTTAGTCAACGGGCAAAGGCTTTGATAATAGTATCGCTATCGATCAACGAAATCAAATCAAGCATCGTTTTGAGTGGTTAGTACTTGGATGGGGAACGGTTCAATACCAACAGTGAGCTGTTTTTTTTTTACTTATATTTTTGTGCATTCCATTGTCTATTTTCGTTTACTCAAAAATTCACTTCAGATTCGTTTCGAAGTTGGTGTGAATGAAAAATGATAGAAATTGTTAGAAGTGCGAATGGATTGCGAATTCAGTAATACCATATAAGTTGAACAAAATGTCGGTGATACAGGGATTATAAGCGCGTTCGTTCAACTTTCATTCGTCGGATTCAGTAATAGGAAAATTTTGGATATTAATTGAAACTGTCGTTTTATGTAGCTCATTCGCCGAATTCTGTAATAGGGGTGATTATTTGCAATTATTCACATAAATTTCAATGTATGTCTGTGGGACTCAAAAACTCATGTTTCTATGTTCGAATCAATCTCAAATTCATTATTTTGAAAACTTTTTTTGTGTTCGAAAAATATTTTCAGAGGGTGGATAGGATCTAAATTTATATACATATATACTAATAGGGTGAAATGGAGTACTTACGAAAAATGGCACCCGTTTTTTAAAATTCTTTTTGTATTTGAAAGTTATGGGTTTTAATATGGTAACAATATGACTACATTACCAGATCAATTATTAAAGGATGGCTTAAGAGCTAAACATTTTTTAAAATTTAGTACTCTTTAAAATTCGGGTTTGTGATTGAAAGATGGTGGTGCAAAATTAATGTCATAATACGAATTGACTGACATTTTGAGCTCGGCTTTAAAAAAAAAAATTGTATCTTAAGATGAAAAGTTGAAAAATTTGTATTGATTGATGCCCATTTGTGCCCCTTTTGCGGTATTGATCTGATCGCAAAACATCTGGCTTCAAATGTGTGATTTTTTCTTCAATATTCTTCAATGTGTGATACTTCAAACTGTGATACCTTTAACTGTGATTCCTCAATATGTGATATATCTGACGAAATGGCTCAAAGCTTTCGACCATTTGAAATCTTTTAATTACTTGACTGATATGAACTTTAACATTGATATCGACAACATTGTAAAGTTTATATCTAACTTTGACGACAGCTGTGTACCTTCTACTATTTTGAAAAACTGTGTACGTCACTTGTCATTACCTTTGTCCATTTTTTTTAATCTTTCAATGTCAACATGTTCATTCCCATCTATTTGGAAAAGTTCATTCATAACCCCTCTACATAAAAAAGGGAAAAAAGACGAAGTGAAAAACTACAGGCCTATTGCCAAATTATCTGTGATTCTTAAACTTTTTGAGGCTATTATTTGTGAAGCTTTATGTTTTTTATGTTAAGTCATTCATTGTTCCTAATCAGCATGGTTTTATAAAAGGACGCTCTACTGTTACTTTTCTAATAGAATTAGCTGAAAATTGTATTGATTCATTTAAAAACAGTAAACGAGTAGATTGTGTATTCACTGATTTCAGTTAAGCTTTTGACAAGCTATCACATCGTGTTTTGATTTTTAAGTTAAGAAAATTAGGTTTTAGCGAAAATTTTGTAAAATGGCTTCAATCTTATTTATTAGACAGATCTTATTCAGAGTTATTTAACGGTTGCGAATCAAATAAGTTTAAAATCAATTCAGGAATTCCACAGGGTAGTCATTTAGGCCCTATCCTTTTTATTTTATTTGTAAACGACTTGCCATCTGTGTTAAGATACTCCAAGTGTCTCATTTACGCCGATGATGTAACAATCTTTAAAACTATTACAAACACTCGTGATTGTGAAGAATTGCAATGTGATTTTAATTCGTTTTTTTACTGGTGTACTCGTAATTGTTTGTTTCTTAAGATCGATAAGTGTGAAACTATGAGTTTTACAAGAATCTTTCTTTTATTTCGTAACAATAGACTGTTGGCACCTTCTGTCCCGTATTAACTTTAATATTCCTCAAAGAAATTTGAGAAACATACCGGAGATTATACATATTTCAAACTATCGTAGCAATTATGAGGAATTTTCTCCATTAAATAAAATGTTTAAACTATTTAATTTCTACAATCATAAATATAACAACTTGTTTGATAAAACAATAATAAATTCTATCAATTTAAATCAACATTTTTTCGATGAAATTGTTTAAAATCTTATTATAAACCTTTGTTAGAAATTTTGTAAATTTTTTTGTAAAACTAGCAATTTAGTTATGTAAATAAATAAATGTTAGCTTTCAAGACTTGAAAGACTTGTGGTTTGTTGAGGTAAGTTCGAGATTTTAAACAGCCTCAAGAGGATAAGTCTGGCAATGCGCCGTTAGATTTGGCAATCAGGACGGACAGTTTAGACCTCCAAATCAGGAGATTCCTCGGCTCTTTGATATTATTGTCTCAGAATCTCAATCGTTGTCCGAGTTGTGTGAGCAGTTGCTCCGTCCCGCTTGAACCAACAATACTCAAGCTCCAATCTAGTAGCCTGCTGAAAAAAAAAACGCGTTTAACATCTGTTTGTAAGGTTCATTAGCTTGGTTAACGGTGGATCCACCGGCGCGGCGGCGCACAGTGTGTTATTTTGCACATCTAGCGGAACTTTATTCCTGTCGCACGTAAATAAATTTTTTTTGGTATTTACCTGTTGCATAATGTTATTTATGACGTTCTATTTAGTAATTTTAATTCTGTAAGCAGTTTACAATTGGATAAATGGAACAAAACTCTACTTCACTTTTTGTGTGTTCTCACCTTGGGTTCAAATGTTTAAAACTCAAAGACTAATGAATCGATTCTGTCCAAACATTCACCAAAATTTTTGTAAAAATCTAGAGGCTCATCTCTTTTAAACCTTAAAAACCTCCAAACAAATATATTTACGATATTAACAAAAAAAAAATTAACTTTTAAAAATATTTGTTATTTAAATATTTTTCAGTTTTTTTTTTTGAATTCAATGTTTATGTTCATAAATGAATATTGTGTAGCTAGTTGGCATTATCATCATAGTCTTCACTAGAACTGCTACCACCTGGATCTTCTGCGGGTTTCTTCATAAGAGCTATACTTTCTTGAAAAAGTGATTTTTCTTTTATATTATGCACTGTACTACGACTCGATAGATATGGATCCGAGCAAAGTAAAAATCTGTTTAGTACATATCTCTGTTCGTATATTTTCTGGAAGACTTTCGGCGGTAATGCTCCCGGAATCGTCTGTATTCCTTATTGCTCGCTTCTTGCGCCTCTTTGAACAACTACCCAAGTGGCAGTATACAAGCTTGAATGATCACTTTTGAGTGTATGAAAAACTTATGTGTGCTTGGAGGCATACAGTACCAGGCATAATGTTGTAGATAAATATTTTTGGTTTCATTTGCATAACTTTCAAACTTGACCGGATCAATTTCATATTTACTCGATAATACATCGAGCAATTTCGCTGGCCGATTTAATTCTCTAATTTTCCGTTTTTGCACTTTGGGTGTACATTCCTCGAATTGTTTTGAAGGCCGTCCAGGATTTGATTTCGAGCTTGTTGTTGGAACAAGGTCATAAATTTGAACAGGCAATTCAATTTTATCATCCAACCGTCTTGCATAATCCATCTTGTATATTTTTCCATCCCAATTACTTCGTTTCCATCTTTCATGGATTCTGCAACTCAGCAAGCTTACAAAAGTAACCAGTACTCTGAGGGGTTAAGCTACGTCCACAAGACCAAAGCTTACCATTATATGATTGAAATTACGTTTATTTCGCTCTTCTTTCTTTGCGCTTTTCCATGTTTAAGAAATTTCACTAATTTTCATTTAACTGTATGCCTAACAAGAAAAAGAAAAGTTGTATGGGGGCGGCACTCAAAAGCAAAAACTGTAAATGGATTTCGACAAAGAAAACATTGAAGAAGAGTGACACAAAATATCTCGCCGTATACACGAATATACATTTTTAAAAGTCTTCACAAAGTCACAAAACAAAATAAAAAACACCAAGCCGAAGGCTTTTAAACAAAACGGATTTCTACCATCTTATAGGCTCATAGAAATTTATTTCTTACCTTAAACAATTCGCAGATAACACAAAAATAATAAACAAAAGTATTTTGGGGGCTAGCACTACTAATTACTTTAAACCAATATGATCAATTCGACCTATGATTTACAAGTGATTTTTAATATTTGTTTCCTCATATTTAACGCCTGTTTGTGGTGTCACTGTACTGTACCTACATAACGTTTTCCATATTTTTTTTTAGGATGCTATGGTCTAGGGTTCTACCTATCATGTCACACCAAAATATTTTCATTGTGACAACTTTCAGATTTTGAATAAAGTTCCGCTAGATTTGCAAAATAACACACTGTGCGGCGGCGTCCTCAGAAAATTAGGGCAAATCACTTTTGCACTGCAAATGACAAACAAAACAGTCACTTCGAAGGGATGCAAGAAATATTCTTGCATTTCATGTGACCCCCCGATGAGTTTTACCTTGTCGTGGGGGGGGGGGGGGGGGGGGGGCTTAAGTCTATTTCTCCGCATAACCCAGCTGGAGATTTAGACAACTAAGGAATCTCTTAGGATTATCGTTCCTAATTCGCCGTAAGGTGAATAAAGACGAATAAAGTGATAAGGATAGTCACTGCCATAAGAAGAAAAGCGCACTGAGATAGTTATTCTCTTTTGCTCGATGTCTTGGTTTAGCAATTCGATTAATCGATGGTCCTACCCGGTGCCTGAATATTAAGAAAGATTGCTTAGGACTATCGTTCCTAGTTCGTTGTAAGGCAAAAAAGACTAATCGAAAATATTGGTGCAGATTGATAACCCAAATTGGGTACCGCGGCGATAATGAGATCTAATAATTTTATCCCCGCTAATTAGAGCCCCCAGGGTGTAAAAATCTGGGACTCATTATCGATTGGTAGGCTGTGGTTATACTAACCAAGTTACGCGGTTAGCTATTGTTATTAACAATAATTAGATAAAAAACACGGACCAAGGGTGGTACTGCCTACACAGTGCAAATTTGGAACAGCACGGAAGCTGACTTGTACTCTGAGGCATTACTGTACGAGACATTGTTTAGTGGCGGCAATGTCCAGTTGGTTTTGTCAAGGAATCAAGATCTGCACCTGCTGGAAAGGAGTGGCTACCTTTCTTGAAAAGATAAACAGCAACTGGGACTATGTCCTGGGAGCTTTGTGCGATAGCTGGTAATCGAACCCGCAGTGCTTGGTAGGCCAAGTAGTGAGATTGAGTCTTAACTGACAGGTGGTCACTGTAAAACCTACTTTGGTTCTGCATTTCATGTGTTATCTGTGCCCCAGAAATGCAAATTTCGTTGGTCGTTACCACTTTGGACACTAAATCAACGTCTTTTTGCAGCAAGTTAAAAAAAAAAAACTTGAGAGTAAGTTAACCTCGTTTGACAGTCACCAAGCAGCAATTCGTGAACAGTTTTCACTTCGTCAGGAATCATCTTGAAGTCTTTCACTAAAATTCGTTGCAAGGAACGTTTGCTGATGCCTTATTGTGTGCACCACCGTGCGTGCGATGTTCTCAATTGAACGAGTAATACGAGGCCGGTGTTTGATTTATTCGGCTATGGGTTTATCTTTAGAAGAAAAAGACTCAAATTGTAGCCTTACATGAGGAAAATATTTCCAACAGGAAAATAGCACGTCGACATCGGGTTGGAGGAGTTGGCGTGTGCGTAATGCTATCAAGAATTACCAGTCCAGTGATTTAATTTCGCGAAAAATTGCAAACGGAAGGCCTTAATCGACAATTTCAAGAGAAGAGCGTCTTATTTCCCGACTTTCAATTCGCAATCGATTTGAACTTGCTATAGCGACATCTATAGAAATTTTCAGTCTCAAACTAAAAAAAAAAATAAGTGACAGAATCGTGGGATTGAAAGCACGTCGACGTGCAAAAAAACCCTTGCTTACTTGCAGACTGAAGAAACAAAGGCTGCAATCGGCCAAAACTTATAAGGATTGGACTGAAAATAATTGGGGACAAGTTGTATTTTCGGACCCGATGGCAATGCGAGATATTCGGATGAATGTGTTTTGCCTATTGTTAAACATTCTACTTATGTACGGCGGGTCAATAAGTCCGTGACTTTTTGAATTTCTGACCTCTTTACTGAAACAGCAACACTGCTCCTGTCAACAGGCATCTGTCAGTTGACTCCAGTCAAAATTTAAACTTGCAGCTATTTTTATCAGACTACTCACTAATTTGAGGCGAAAAAAACCATTACCGAGACCAAGGCTAAGCTTGATAAAAACTATGGGGACTCTGCACCATCGATTTCAATGGTAAGAAAGTGGTTTACTGAATTTCGTTGTGGCCGTACAAGCACTGAAGATGCCAAACGTCCTGGACGCCCAGTTGAGGTCTCTACACCCGAAACAATCGAAAAAATTCACGATATGGTGTTGGCCGACCGAAGATTGAAAGTGCGAGAGATTGTGGAAGCCGTAGGGATCTCGCATGGCTCAGTGGTTTCAATTTTGAATGATCACTTGGGCATGAGAAAGCTTTCCGCAAGATGGGTGCCGCGTTTGCTTACAGTCGACCACAAACGCAATCGTCTAACAACTTCACAGGAAGGTTTGGCGTTGTTTAATCGCAATATGGAGGAGTTTTTGCGCCATTTTGTAACCGTCGAAGAAACAGGGATCCATCACAACACACCAGAGACCAAACAACAGTCAAAACAGTGGGTTTCTAAGGGTGAATCGGCGCCAAAGAAGGCCAAGGTGGGTTTGTCAGCCAATAAAGTTATGGCGACTGTTTTTTGGGATGCACGCGGGATAATCCACATTGACTACCTTCAAAAGGGAAGAACAATCAATGGCGAATATTATGCCAACTTATTGGACCGATTCAATGACGATTTGAAAAAAAACCGACCTCATTTGGCCAAGAAAAAAGTTCTTTTCCACCAAGACAATGCAAGGGTGCACACATGTGCAGTTGCCATGGCAAAAATCCATGAATTGGGCTATGAATTGCTCCCTCATCCACCCTATTCTCCAGATTTGGCTTCGAGCGACTACTTCTTGTTCCCAAACCTGAAGAAATGCCTTGGTGGAAAAAGATTTGACTCCAATAATGAAGTCATCTCGCAAACAAGGGCCTATTTTGAGGACCACGACAAATCATTTTTTTTGGAAGGGATAAAAAAAAATTGGAGAAGCGTTGGACAAAGTGTATAGAGCTCAAGGGAGACTACGTTGAAAAATAAAATTATTTTTTTATCAAAAAATCTGTGTTTTATTCCAAAAGTCACGGACTTATTGACCCGCCCTAAATGTATGTTTTTGGCATCGTTGACTTTGAATCCGAGGTTCTTTTGACCCAAACATGTAAAGATCAAGGTTAAACGAAGGTCAAATCCCTAAAATCTAACGATATGATATTTTTGACCCCAGATTCTAAAAGAGCGGAAAATTTTTCGTCCAAATATGTATTGACTTTTTTTTACCGACCTCTATAGGTCATGTAGCGGTCATCCAAAATAAAGCTCGTTTTTTAGATTTTTGCCTGCATAATGTATTGGCTGTGAATTGGAATTCTGATCCTTTAAACAGTTGATCTTTATGTTTTTCGAGTCGCTGATCACGATGCTGGTGTCCATTTGACCCCATCACGTCAAAATCAAGGTCAAACGAAGGTCAAATCCCTAAAATCTAACGATATGATATTTTTGATCCCGGCTTCTGAAAGAGCGGAATATTTTACATCTAAATTCATCTAGACCTGTTGTTTGAAATGACCTCTGGAAGATATTCCAAGGTCAAATACTCCTTTTGGATCTCTCGGCTAATGTATCGACAGTAAATCGGGATTTGGGGTCTCAAACCAGTTGATTCTTATTTTTAATGAAAGAACAATTTTCGGACTTACCGTGATTAATAATTATATTTTAATCAAATTTGTATTTGATTTTACCCGACGTTTCGACAGGGTTTCACTTGTCGTGCTCACGGGTTTGACTGATGGCTTGTAGGTAGTTGTTGTTTTATTCTTCTCTTGTTCTTGCTCGTAGATTGTACCGGTGCGTTTGTGCTTGCAGTTGAGATGGTACATGTTGTTGCAACTGCATTGATTGTTGTTGTGAATTAATATACTCTTGTGAGCAGGCAAATCTAACAGCATCAGCCTGGATTCTATCAAGCTTTAATCTGTGTATCAGAGGATCCCATATCCCAGAGAGATTAAAACTTTGGTCTCGGTTGAAGTTTGAGTGCATTTTTATTTCGATTGCCCCTCGTACTATCCTGGGGACATACAATCTTTCTGTGGAGATTGATTTAGCTTTATCGAAACGTATAAACCATCTCAACTGCAAGCACAAACGCACCGGTACAATCTACGAGCAAGAACAAGAGAAGAATAAAACAACAACTACCTACAAGCCATCAGTCAAACCCGTGAGCACGACAAGTGAAACCCTGTCGAAACGTCGGGTAAAATCAAATACAAATTTGATTAAAATATAATTATTAATCACGGTAAGTCCGAAAATTGTTCTTTCATTAAAAATGTCTCAGAACCACGATAAAAATAGCCTTAAATCTACAGTTGAGTCTTATGTTATGTAAGGTGCGTTTTTATCCCATCTTGCAGACTCTAGGTCATTTAAAGGTATCCATATCCCTTCAGAAGTAGCCTAAGTATAGGGGGCGAACATCGCACCATAGTCGAATGATATCATGACTTTGTAGTCTAATGTTAACTTAGGCTGAAAGAAACATTGCTTTTTTTGGATTTCCAAAAAAAAAAATCAATTCTTGTTTTGAAAATTTCATATTTCCAAAACGGATAAATTTTTTTTTTTTTTTTTTTTTTTTTTTTTTTTTAATTTAATTTTTGTTTGTACAATATTCAAAATTTCTTAAAACTGGATTACCAAAATTGTTTCTTAAATAGTTTTCAAAATTGTGTGTGTCTGAAAACTTATTTCTTTTTCTTAAGCCCAGACAACGATTTATAATTTGTAGTAATTGCGTAGTGGCGTAGTATGGTTTGGTTTTTAGCTCCAACTTCTTAAGGAGTTTTTGAGCTTTTTAAAAATAAATTGCTCAAAATTTTAGTTGAATTAGTACGATGTTAAAGTTGTTTTAATATGAAACTAGGTTAAAGCAATGATTTTGCAAATTTTAATCGAATACAGCATCATACTTTCTTTACCATTTTATTAAAGTTAAAATCATCGAATACCTATTATATTTTTTTAGTATCGTGCTATTTACAAACGCCACAAAAGGTCTGTTTACTTATTTTTTTTGTGCGAACTGTCATTGTTTTAGGCGTGTTCAGAAACAATTTTAAGAAAATTACTTTGGCACAATACTAGTTAGAAAATGTTTAAAATTAAGAACGAGTTAGTAAACTACTATAAAATTAGAAAAGTGTTAAAAAGTATCGTACTAATACGATCCTTGTATACCTACTGCATATATACATAGATATCCTTAACCTTGTTTATACACCCTGTTCATTAAAGATACTTTGTCAAACGAAACTTTTGAAATAGAAATAATCCACCTCTGCTCATTTCGGAAAGGCATTCTTCGCCATATTTATTTTTGCGAATTTCATCTTCATCTGAGAATAAATGTCAATCTAATTAATTAAATGGAATCCACAAATTAACACAAAACCCAAAAACAAAAATCACAAATCAATTGTGAATACATACATACATTATTTCAGTCTTTAATACATTACATTCATAATATCTCTTCTCCCTCCCAAGACACCATCACAAAGAGTGATCACTTGAACCCAACTAAAAATTACATGTCCAATTAATTTCAACAACAGCGTATCCAAGGATTATTCAAGTCAACATCCCAACCCCCTCCGCCACTACCCTTCATCATTGCCCAAATAAATTAAAAAAAAAAAAAAAAACAGCCCGCCCCACAACAAAATATAGTATAATAAGACATTGATGCACAATGAGATGGACAAATGTATAATATAATTAAATTATCGCTATACTCGTACTATTTATATACAGTATGACAAAACGGCATAATGGCAATTAAGTTCAATTAAATTTGAGTACACTGTCCACTTGAATATGTGTGAAACTATTAATTGTCACATTTAAATATGATTTAAGCAGACAACACAAGACGAATTGCATTGAGTATGTCCACCACCGTCCACCCATTTGACACAAAAATATGGTGGGTTGTAAATCTGATATTCTCACCACCCTTTTTGAGTGAGAATTCATCAAGATTTATACAATTGGTGCTATTGTTGCATCCGAAATGAAATGGAATTTGTATTCGGAGACGGAAAATAAATACACTCAGAGAAAAACATCAAGCAAACAGTTCAAAGTCGTTCTGTTTGCAGCAACCTAAAAGGTGGCCAGAAATGCAATTTTTTAACAAAAAATATACATAGAGAATTGCAATCACAATACACCAATTCAATCAATCCTATGTAATGTCAATCTCTTGTCACAGTAACCGATGAACATAAAGTGAACGAAACGAACGAAAAAAGTTATGTTTCGTCCATTCAACTTGCTTTTAGTAATTTCACAATACCAAATAGGAATGGAAATGAAACGGAATGTATATTTTTCATTTTATAAACAACGGAAGATGGCGTGAACGAAGTCGAAAAGAAGTAGATAAACCCAAACTTTCGTTCATTTTCATTTCCTTCAAGAGCTGAATGAACGATTGAAAAGATTTCGTCGTATCGGTCTTGGTCTCGTTCAGAACGAAACGTCTGGATAAAAAAATGATTTTGATTGAATGTGCGATTGATCGAATTCTTGAATTTCATTGATTGATTCGATCTTTCAAAATGAACCATTGGCACAGCTCTACAATATGCTTTAAAGTAGCAAGGTGATATTGCATCGTTTAAAAGCAGTCAGACTACAATTATTTTCTCGGAGATTTAATAGGGTCGTTCACATTGTGAAATTTGTTTAACAAACACGTTTTCACTGAACTGAATCTTCATTTTGACGTTTTTGTACTTTATTTTACTCGCTCTCGATTGACATCTATCTATCTTGCAGTGGCGTGGCGTGGATAATTTTAAATAGGAACCCGTTATAAAATTTTGTCACCTGTAAAAATGAAAAAAAAAAAAATCTTAGAACCTTAAAACCAACATTTCTAGTAGGGATATGGTATCTACAAATGCATTCCACATTGACTTAGCGAAAAATGTGTAGCTATATTTTTTATACTTCAAGACATTAATATTTCAATCAACAATGAGCTTGAAACATAATAAAAAAGGACCTCCTTTTAGACACCACCCCTTTCGTCGGACATAAATGCGGCACCTTCCTTGGAATTTTCTATTAACTTTTCCTTGCAATCATGTGTCAAGAATATTAAATATATGATGGGACAACTCATCTACATTAAGACTCGCCCTAACGTTAAAAAATACAAGATATGTTTCTTGTATTCCATTCTCTGACAAGAACCGAAATATGGCACTCAGTTGTCCCCTATGACTCAAATCTGATGTTTCGTCGATCATAATCGACACAAACCGCGCTTCTATGATTTCTGTTTTAATTTCAGATTTAATAACAGCCGCGGTACTATGTATCAAGTCATTTTGAATATCGTTGCCCTACAACACTACTCTAAATAGGGTTCCATTAAAGTGTCATAGGTAGATACTTATATGTTGATTTTCTTTACACATAAGAAATCAATTTCTGTGTGAAGATTTTGATCCCTCGCAAGATTTTGCGTTCCTAAACACCCAACAAAAATTTATTTTTCTTTGACAGGGATCGAAATCTTTAAATCCATATTTAAAGAGGGATTTACATGTAGATACATATATGTGAAACACGCACACCAAACAAAAAATTTCGATCTGTGATCGAAATCGCTGATGTGTAAACGAAAAAAGGATAAAATATAAAATATCAACTATACTTACTTAAATTATTTGGTTTCTCCGATAGGTAATCTGTTAAACAGCAATCTACATTTTTCAAAGACATTTCCAAGACAAAATCTAGAACTGCACTAAAATTAAGATGCTAAATTTTTTTTATCACTATAGTGGGTAATAAAAGGAATTAAATCTTCACTTTGACATCTAACTTTTCACTATTTTTAATTAAGTTCAAATTGGCTTTTCAAAACACTAGATTTATTTGAAGTTATTGAACCTGTGCAACACAGTCTTTTATTGAATGCCAATTGAATCTAAATTTAAATTCCTATTAAAAAAAAAGCAAATGCATTTTATTTGTCCAGAGTAGCGATATACTAAATTTACACTGCTGACAAATTGCCATATATTCTACCATGATTTATTTCATAATTCAACATTATCACAGTAAATTTGCAAAAACATCAATCGTGCATTTAACATTAGCATGCAAATCAACATCAAATTCAAAATCAAGAATCAACAATACCCACATGCCATATTTATATTTATATGACATACGAGTATTAAAAAAAAAAAAAAAAACAAATAAGTCGAAGAACACCGTCTTATTTCTTACAAAAGGTTAAAAAGAGGCGAGCACCTGAACTCCTGCAATGTATTATTTTCCTACTGAAATGCAATGCTAATTGCTAAAGGGAGAATAAAATACAAATAATTCCAACTCCTACAGGTATACATCGAAAATTTTATAAGACGGAATGTAGCGTCTTATTTTTTGAATATGTTGGACGAAGAGGATCCGAAAAACAATGCTTGGGGAAGAAAGGGATATAACACAAATAAATAAGACGGTGATTGAAAAGTATATGTCAGAGTATTTTTGTGACTCTCTGTCTCTTGATTAATGTTGGTTGTGGATTGTGGAATGTGTTTGGATAAAGTAAAGTATAAAATACAAACGAGAGGCAGAAAGGATAACTTAAAGTTATTCGATGTTTATTTAGTAGATTGTGTTATTTGTGGATTTTTTAAAAGGGAAGACGATAGGAATCGTGTTATATGGACGCCACGCCACTGCTATCTTGTAATAGAAATTGTCAAAGTCATAAGCGGGAAAAACGAAAAATTTAATCTATTGGCATCGTAGTCATAATCCAGTTCATGACTTCCCATATGAAGAAAAATCTATATTTTGACGTATAGAGAATATTTAGACATTTTAAACTTTTCGGATTAGCCGCGTTATAAATATTTAATATTTAGCGAGTTCAATACAGTACTCACCCCGAACGTTTCGCTGCGAATTGCATCGAGCGTGGTCACCGGGAAACTCAGAATATTTAATTCGAAATTTAACATTATGTGGTTTGACAAATAACGGACAAAATAAATTTGACATATTGAGAATATTTTGTTGCAAATGTCAATCGATTGCCCTGAGAATGCATTTTCCAGAGCAGAAAATAAAAAAAAACAAAATGTTTCGGATTTTTTAAATGTCAACTCTGAAAATGCATTTTTCCTGAGCTTTACAAAATATGCAATGGTCCACCACTAGCGTAAGGGGGATTCATTTAAAACAGTGAATGAACCTGTCATGAAATTTGACAGTTATTAACTTCCCATAGGGAGTTATTGTAATCGGTCCGATTTGTCAAATTGGAATTTTTGACATTTCTCGACGTTTCAAGGTCTCTAGAGGCTATATCAATCATTTTTAGAGAGATGTCTGTGTGTGTGTGTGTACGTACGTTCGTACGTTCGTACGTGCGTACGTTCGTACGTCCGTACGTTCTTGTACCATTTTTCGTCGTCGATATCTCAAAAACGAGTAAAGATATCGGCTTCAAATAAATTTTGTTTAATAGATAATAACTTCGAAAGAGGCTGAAAGGGCGTTTATTAAAATTCAGTCAGTAGTTTTTTCACTATAACGGTTTAAAAAAAAAGTAAAAATTTTGGTTAGATTCAAATATCTTAAGAAAAAATAATGCTATTCACTTCAAATAAAATTTAATGTACTCATTATAAGGTCATACAGATTTGCTATGAATTTGGTAAAAAATGAACATACCGTTATTTTTTTAAATAAAAAAAACTGAAAAAAAAAATTTCATAACCCAGATATTCTAAGAACGGAAAACAATTTGAAACTCAAAATAATTTTATTTTACGAAAAATAATGTGTTTGACAACTGGTAAAAATTTCAAAAAAAAACAGCTTACAGTTTTTTTACAAAAAATAAAAAACTATACAAAATTCTATTGAAAATTGGTAAAAATTGTTTTTCGACTCAAATTTCTCGAGAACTAGTAGTGATATTGACTTCTAATTTAGTTTATTTTATACATAGTATAATTTTGTACAATTCGTAAAATGTTGACAAATATTGAATTAATAGTTTTTTTTTTTTTAAATAAAAAAACTATTAAAAATTCTAGTGAAAACTAGTTAAAATTGTATTTCAAGTCGAATTTCTTGGGAATGAACACCGATAGTGCCTTCTAAAGTATGTTGTTTTATACATCGATACCTTCCCGTAAGAATGTATACTAAGCGACATTTCTAAAATTGTTCAGGAAACGAAAAAAACGAAGAAAGTTCGTTGGCGAAACCCAGGCCAAAACGTGGCCCTTAACATATATTATATTTCCTCATCAAAAAGTCATTTTCGAAAAAAGTGTCGCTTAGTACATTCTTACGGGAAGGTATCGACATAATACAATTTTAACATATGGTTAAATTTTGACAAGTATCGAATTGGCAGTTTTAACAAAAATATAAAAAAATCTACTCAAAAGTGGTAATATTTGTTTTTCGACTAGAATATCTTGAGAACGAGCAATGATATTGACTTTGCCATTATTTAATTTTATACATAATACAATTTCTAACAAATGGTTTATATTTGACATATATCTAGTTTAAAAGCGGATATATTTTGTAAGTACCCTTCCATCAATAACCAAACCATATATCTTTTATATTTTAATATTTCGTTTTTAAATTTTGTTCAATTAAAATGTTTGGAACCGAAATAATAATGACCACTAATGGGAAGTTATCAGTGTGGGTCGCACCCAGCCTCTTTTTGTTTCTTCGTTTTGACATATTGGTTGAGATGAGGTGAAAGGATGTTGGGGGAATGAAGATATGTAGTTCTAACTATCAATGGAAAGTACTTATGTACATCGAAATTTCATTCCATTGAACTCATTTTGATACGCCTCAAAGTTTCCAATAGTAACACGATGTAAAGGGTTTTCCAATAAGAGGTGTTATTTTGAATAGCCCGCTATTTCGGTAGCTGTCACTTTTGAAGCTGTCATTTTTTGACATTTGACAAGTAGAAACTACGCTATTAATAAAAATGGAACGATACACGCTTCAACAACGCATTGAAATTATTAAAATTGGGTCCTTGAAATGCATGAAAATGAACCGGAATTTCATCGAAAAATCATCTTGACTGATGAGGCCCATTTCCACCTCGGAGGCTACGTCAACAAGCAAAACTGTCGCATCTGGGGCTCGGAAAACCCAAGAGTTATTGTTGAAAAGCCTCTCCATCCTCAACGCGTGACTGTTTGGTGCGGTTTATGGTCCCGCGGGGTCATTGGACCTTACTTTTTCGAAAATGAGGCTGGAGCAACAGTTACGGTCAATGGATTGCGCTATCGAGAGATGATTAATGATTTTTTATGGCCTGAATTGGATGGTATTGATCTGGACAACGTTTACTTTCAACAAGACGGCACTACGTGCCACACAAGCAATGAAACCATCGATCTTTTACGGGAAAAGTTTCCGGGCCGTGTTATCTCTCGAAGAGGTGATCACAATTGGCCACCGAGATCTTGTGATTTAACACCTTGCGACTTCTTCCTTTGGGGCCACGTGAAAGATAAGGTCTACGCCAACAGCCCAGCGTCGATTCAAGACCTCAAAGATGAAATTCGTGAGGCTATCGAGGACATAGGGCAGCCACTTTGCGATTTGGTTATGGAAAATTTCATGAAAAGGATATGGTCCTGTAAGCGTGGTCTTGGCGGCCATTTGGCTGATGTTGTGTTCCATTATTAACGGCATACCTTCCTCTTTATAATGAAATAAACATCCGATCATTTATCTCCAAAAATGCCATTTTTCTTTGAATATCAAAATAACACCTCTTATTGGAAAACCCTTTAGTAAGAACGCAATATTGCCAATGTAAACGGAGTCTTAAATGCAATCTTCTGTAAGGTAACGTGCTATACAAAAAGTATTACCGTATAATGCTACACGGAACTTATACTTTAGACCTACGGTTTTGGTTAAGGTTAGCCGGCAAAGATGGTTAGGTTAGGTTAGGTTAAGGTTGCTGCTGACCGGAAAATCCAACACACTTAGACCAATATTTGGTCCGTTGTGATACCACAGGATTTCAAAAATCACCCTTACTCGTTAAACCATTTTGAGCTAATAATGAAGCGTTTGAGACAGTGAATGTCGGAATAACTTAGATCACTGGGATCGTTATAGTAGAAGTCTCCCAAGTGGAGTCTACGTCTTTGTGCTAGGGCAGGACAAGAACATAGAAGGTGCGAAACTGATTCCTCTTCTTCTTCGTCCATGCAGCTTCTGCAAAAATCATTTGCAGGAACTCCAAGACGGAAACCATGTCTTCCTATTAGGCAGTGCCCAGTAAGGACACCTATGTATAACGGAGCTAATATGCAATCTACTAATAGAAATTAGTTGTTTTGAGCGTTTAGCATCAAACAATGGCCAAATTAGTTTCGTAGACTGGCAAATTGGGGTGCTGGTCTATCTATGGTAAGCTTTCTTTATGGTATCATGCTTTAGCATAAGTTTACAAGTAGCTAGGGGTATACCGATGTTAGATTTGCTATCCAACAAAGGTAAGATTGTTCAGTTTTTTTGCAAGTTCGTCGGCTTTACAATTTCCTAGAAGGTCTCTATGCCCCGGCACCCATTATAAGGTGAATGTTAAACTGTTTTGACATCTCCACCAGAGATGATCGACTATTTTGGGCTTTTAGTGAGTGAATGGAGACAGAGTCCAATGACTTTATGGCAGCTTGACTGTCTGAGAAGATACGTATATCAGTGGTCGATATCACGTTTTCTTTGATCCAAGAAAGGACTTCTTTTATTGCTAGAAGCTCTGCCTGGCACACGCTACAGTGATTGGGAAAAAGAAAAGATAGACAAAGATTTACCCCCCTATTATGGAAGACAACTCAACTATGGTTTAGTTGTAATTCTTAGAATTGGTATTATCGATCACAACCAGTTGACTGTCAAAGCACAACCAGTTGTCGATTAGCAGACAACTAACAAAATGGCCGACTTTTCAGTTGTCTCTTTGTATTACTTATGTAAGTAAGTTGAGTTGTGCTTCGGTTGTAAAAAGCGTCAAAATCAAACAACTGGTTAGAAGCAGTTGTGTAGAACATTTTAATGAAAGAATCTACATTCGGAAAAAAACAATATGGACACAAAACAGTAAGTTAAACAACAATTTTAATAAAAATAGAATGTAATGAGTGTATTTTAGTTTGAAAACTATACATGGCCATCACAATTTGAACGACTTGTTGCATTATGTTAGCTGAGCATTTATCCATTTTCCACAAATGAGTTCCTCAATCACATCTACCACTTTTTTAATACAACTGACACTATCGATTGAGTCAGTCCTAAATTAAAATCATTGCCACTACACTTTTGGCAACTTCCTTCGTTCATGAAACGAAGAGCAGTAGCAAGTTTAACAATTGGTGGAATCGCTGAGCAACGTTGGTTGTTTTAGGAAAACTTTATTTCGAACCAAAAAAATGCATACTTTAGGAATAGAAGTGTACATAAGTTCATTAAATATACGGATATTCTTTTTTTATTTTGGCTACATTAAGGAAATTCTCATCTTCCAAATCACCGAAAAACAAATCGAAAGAACTTTCCATCATACAATTTCTTATTTTTGCTTTTGTATTTCATGTTGAGCAGCTGGTTTTGACAGCAAATCGACTCCTAAAAGACGGCAACGTATTTTTGCATTACAACTGATTTTAGTTGACTTGCATAATACGAAAAATTTGTTTGGTTGCCTAAGAGTTGAGTTGTGTTGAAGGCAACTCAACTAAGTTGGGTTGTAATCCAAAATAGGGGCATTAATCTTTCGGAGTATACGCCTCCACAGACCACGTCATCGTGGTGGGTGGTGTAATCGACGTTACGAACGAGTTCAGTATAGTGGAGTCGCCAATATCATTATTGATCCACTGCTTTAAGCCGAATGGCGGTACTGGCGGCCGATTGTTAGCGGTATGAGATGAAACAGAATATCAAGTGCAGCGGAGGGAGTTGAGCGGAGAGTTGCACCCATGATTAAACTGCCTGTTCGTTGGACATTGCTGAGCTTATCGCGGTTTGTTGCTGTTTTCAGCGCAGTCCACCATACTGTTACTCCATATGTAAGTATCGGTCTAATGGCTGAGATGTATAACCAGTGTGTAATATGAGCTTGTAGACCCCATTTCTTACCTACGGCTTTTTTGCAAGAGAATAGAGCTTTGTTGGCTTTGTTGAATCTCTCTTGGATATTGGGCTTCCAGCTTAATTTCTTGTCCAAAATAAGACCCAAATATTTTGCTTTGTCTGAAAATTTAAGCGATATACCTTTGATGTAGGGAGGCTGGAGGGTCTATGTGTGGGATTTTATATTTCCTGGTAAATAGGGACAAGTTCAGTTTTGTGGGGGTTGACACCGAATCCACATTGATCTGTTTAGGTAGTAAGCTTGTTTAAAGCATTTTGTAGGAGTTCCTTCAGAGTGCTAGGAAGCTTTCCAGATAACGCTATCGCAACATCGTCTGTAAAGGCAATCACCCTGTACCCCTCTCTTTCTAGAATCATTAGTAGTTCATTTACAACTAGGTTCCAGAGGAGAGGAGAGAGAACACCGCCTTGCGGCGTACCTCTACTGACAGTTCTTCGAGTAGTAAAATCGGCCAGTTTTGAATTTATAATCCTGCTTATCAAAATATGATTTATCAATTTACTGATCGATTTATCCACCTTCAGAAAGGACAGCGCAGATGTGATTGCGATTGTGATTGTTAAAAGCTCCTTTTATATCTAGGAAAGCAACTAAGGTGAACTCCTTGTAATGAAGGGAATGTTCGATAGTACGAACCAGCGTATGTAGAGCGGTTTCTACTGATTTCCCTTGTTGCATTGGATAGTAAGGACTTATCAATCTTCATTCTTTGCCCTCAAGTGGATTTCAATCAGAAGTTCAAATGTTTTAAGAGGGAATTGATGAAAAGCTAATAGGTCTTAGATCTTTGAGATTAACATGGCTAGGTTTGCCAGCTTTGGGGATGAAAATAACATTAACTTCTCTCCATCACAAAGGAATGTGAGCCAGGGTGATACAACCATTTAGGATGTTGATCAGAATGGGTATTAAGATATCGGAATTTTTCTGCAATTCCGATGGAATTATTCCATCTGGTCCAGCAGATTTGTATGGATTGAAGCTGTTGATTGTCCATTTTAATTTTTCCTTTGTAATCAGACCTTGTGGAGGAGTTATGCTACTGTCAGTGTTCTTAGGATCAGTGTTATTAAAAAACGAAGAGCTACCCCAAGAAACATTTTTACCTGTATTAATGCTTGAAAAGCGCTTTCAGAGCTAATCTTAGAGCTCGTTTATTCTAAAACACGCTCTAGATCCACCTTTAAAGCAAACATCGAGCTCACTTGCAGCTAATTCATTGAGTTTGAGAGCACTTTTTAGCTCTTTAATAGTGCTTGTAAGTATGTTTTGTCAGCTGAAAGCTTTAATCTATACTCTAAAACTGCCATAGAGCCGCGTGCTTTTACGACGAGTTATAAACTATATTTTCTATTAGTATTAGTAAATACAAATCATACTATTGAACACGAAGAGAAATTATTACATATATGTATTGGTTAATCATCTTAGCATCAAAATTTATTTAAATAGAATAATGAGTAAGGGTAATAATTAAAAGCCATAATACGTTTAATGTGGGGTGATTTCTTAGTGCGATTTTATTTTTATCAGAAATGTTGATATTGTACTTCGAAATATTACAACACCCTTCTAAAATAATTTGTTTTAAGTGGATATTAATTTTTTTTTATTTTAATTTTTAACTTCAGAAAAAGGTATTTATTTTGCTCATGCACTTTTTTGGATAAAGCTTCTGTGTTTTTCATGATTCTTTTCAAAATTCAGTTATCACATCACTGTAAATAGTTTTCTTTTTCTTTTTAATAAAAGTTCTTAGATATTCGCCATTTTCTTAAACATGCATGAAGATATAGCTTGCAGCTCTTAAATAACGCTTTAAAAAATTCTTTTTCTGTTAAAGAGCTATTTTAAAGGGTGCAGTACCAAAATGCTTATATGCTTTCCGACAGCTATTAAAAACATTATTATGGAGCATATTTATCGAGCAGAAAGCTTTTAAACGTAACGAAGCTAAAGATTGTTAAGAAACTCCATTATAGAGCTAGATTTTTATATTCGTTTACCAAGAGCTGCAATCTGTTTTGAAATAGAGCTAGAGCCTTGCATTTAACTCCCTCAGAGCAATTTAAGAACATTTAAATAACATTTAGCTCCAACGATGTTACTTGGGACGAGTATCTGGAAAATGTACATTCAGGAGCAGATTGAGCGATTCTTCGTTTGAGTTTGTCCAGGAACCGTCAGTGTTTTTTAGGCAATTTGGTATGACTGGATTTTTGGAGAAGAATTTTCTTAACCCTGATGTCTGGGAGTTGCCTTCTATATTGTTACAGAAAGTTCTCCAGGGCACCCGATTGGTTTTCCTCAGTTCTTTTTTATATATCTTAATAGGAATCCCAATCAGAAGCTTCTTTAGAAGTTTTCGCTCTTTTAAAGAGTTTTCTGCGGTCTTTCCAGCATAGATGATTACACATCAAATATAGGCTTAGTGCAATGCTAAAAGGTGTTTAAATTTATTGAAAAGCTAGCAACCTATTAAGTAATATTGTACCAATACCTTAACATTAGGCTGTTAAAAGTTTTGGGTATTTTAAGCCGGTGCCTTCTGATTATCAGAATCGTACAGTTTAATCAATTAATCTACTAATTAATTGAAATATTTTAAATTCTTTATCTTTCTACAATTTAAGATAAGATAATGAAAATGAAAAATGAGTTACTTCTAGATTTTTGTATTCCTAACAAATAACCCACATTAATCATCCGTATTAAAACAATGAAAATAATTAATAGCTGCCTTCGGACTGATTTTATTATAAATGGTTTTCTCCCAGTGTACTATTTTTAACAAAATGAGTCTAAAATTATAATACACATAAAATGTATCTACATTTTATTTAAACGAATTACTCATATTCATGTTGTTGTGTTGTCATCGCATTCTCGATGAAACATTTTTAGTTGTTCATCATGGCAGAGTTGGCAGATTTAATTCAATTTTAAATCTGAATTAGCGTAAATGATGAACTTGCTGATGTATCTACATAGTAGATGCTGCTCATACTCAGGATGAGTAATCAAATGCATCATGAATTATAAATTTTCGTCGAGTAGCGCAACAATAGACAATTAATTTGAGATGTCATTCACAAAAATGTCATGTACAACATCGCTCAAGATGTGTGAAGACAAAGCACTCTTGAACACCACCACACTCTTTAGCCAACATCAAAGACCACCCAAGCATAGACCTTACCAATGTAGCAAATCTATGCCAGCAATTATTGAGCGATATCACAACAAGGACTATGGCAGGGCAATGGGGGGTTTTGGGTTTCGATTTAAATAAGAGACTCCTTTGTGTAAATTTCGGAATAGGATAAAGATGGAGCAAAAAGTTTAGGATTTTTAGCAATAAATCTGAGAATGGGGGCAAAAGTATCTATAAAGAGAGTAATAAACTTGGGGAGATGGAATTTATGTCTGTTCAGAAAGATAATAATAATAATAAATATTTTTTTTTCTTGTCATGCTTTTTGAGTTTGGAGAATTTTAAATATCCCAGACGACAGTATTAAAATAATTTGCCTGCTTACTTGAGTGAGTGGGCAGAGCAATCAGATAAATTGCTACTTGAATTTCTCATAAATATAATTGTTGCGTCGGAAGCGTTTTGTTCGTCTGTTCGTCCGTTTGCTTCTAAGAGCGAAAACGACGGAATTATTGCGGAAAATAAACGAAGAAAATAAAATGCACGACTGGGTCGCACGAACTTGCTCCTGTACAATAGACTAGGAATTTTAAAAACGGATTTTATTAAAGAAAACTGTTCATAAGGATAAAATGAATTTTTTAAATTCTTTTAGTAATAAGAGATAAAAACAGAATGCTATGCAAATATGAATTTATGCAAGAACAAAAATTATAAGTCGTTGCAGTGGTTCCATAAAAAAATAAGCTTTTATGTACAAAATTTTTAAAACATTTTTAAGAAAAAATTTTGGTACGCCAACCTTAAGTTTTTATTATCATACGAATAAGAGTTAAATTTCCAAAATAATACTAAGCCGTTTTTGAGATATCCAATTTTTCAAAAAAAAAAAAAATGACTTTTTTAAAAAAAAAAAATTAAAAAATATTTTTTTTAAGTTTTGAAATGCAATGGTTTTTAAACTTTTTAGGAGCTTCTTCATAAAAAATTTCATTAAAATCCGTTATGCCGATAATGAGAAATTCAAAATTCGAAAAAATCGTTCTATGGTAGGTACCGTCAGTAATATCTAGATTTCAAATTTTTTTTTATTAAATTATAGATCGTAAAAATTGATCAAAAGAAAAAAAAATTTAAAATTTATACGGAAGGTACCGTTAGTTTTAGATAAAACGAAAATTTTTTTCTCAGATCTTGTAGATTATGTTAAGAAACTTTTATTTGTCAAGTTTGAAAAAAATCGATCTAGGGGTTTTTGAAATATTGAGTTTCCAAAAAAAAATTTTGATTTTTTTTCTTAAAAATCCAAAAAATAAAAAATTGAAAATTTGAATATGGAATAATATTCAAACTTTGGAGGAGCTTTGGCATAAAAAAAATGATTTAAATCGGCTGTACCGTTTTCGAGAAAATCAAAAACAAAAAAAATGGACCCGGGGGGGCTACCAAAAATATCAATTTTTTGGAAATGTTTTTTCAACCATTAGCTAGTTTTAACCAAATAAAATTTTTCAAATTTTTTTTAAAAAATTCTGTGGGACAGTTTTTGAGAAAAAAAATATTTATAAAACTTCGAAAAAAAATCGTATGGCAGGTACCGTTATTTTTGGTCTTAAAAAAAAAACGTATGGGTTGGAAAAATTAAAACCCATACCTACAAAGTTTGAAGAAAATCGGCCGAGCCGTTTAGGCTGTAGTCGAACCGACAGACAGAATTGCGAGACCCACTTTTTTGGTCTTCGCTATCATCGTAATGTCAACTTTGATCAAAATCTCGAGTTCGAATTTTTTTACGAATGCATAACTTGCCTTATAGTACCTATGTATAAATCGCAAGTAAAATATAACGGGTGATTTTTTTGAGGTTAGGATTTTCATGCATTAGTATTTGACAGATCACGCGGGATTTCAGACATGGTGTCAAAGAGAAAGATGCTCAGTATGCTTTGACATTTCATCATGAATAGACTTACTAACGAGCAACGCTTGCAAATCATTGAATTTTATTACCAAAATCAGTGTTCTGTTCGAAATGTGTTTCGCGCTTTACGTCCGATTTATGGTCTACATAATCGACCAAGTGAGCAAACAATTAATGCGATTGTGACCAAGTTTCGCACTCAGTTTACTTTATTGGACATTAAACCAACCACACGAATGCGTACAGTGCGTACAGAAGAGAATATTGCGTCTGTTTCTGAGAGTGTTGCTGAAGACCGTGAAATGTCGATTCGTCGCCGTTCGCAGCAATTGGGTTTGTGTTATTCGACCACATGGAAGATTTTACGCAAAGATCTTGGTGTAAAACCGTATAAAATACAGCTCGTGCAAGAACTGAAGCCGAACGATCTGCCACAACGTCGAATTTTCAGTGAATGGGCCCTAGAAAAGTTGGCAGAAAATCCGCTTTTTTATCGACAAATTTTGTTCAGCGATGAGGCTCATTTCTGGTTGAATGGCTACGTAAATAAGCAAAATTGCCGCATTTGGAGTGAAGAGCAACCAGAAGCCGTTCAAGAACTGCCCATGCATCCCGAAAAATTCACTGTTTGGTGTGGTTTGTACGCTGGTGGAATCATTGGACCGTATTTTTTCAAAGATGCTGTTGGACGCAACGTTACGGTGAATGGCGATCGCTATCGTTCAATGCTAACAAACTTTTTGTTGCCAAAAATGGAAGAACTGAACTTGGTTGACATGTGGTTTCAACAAGATGGCACTACATGCCACACAGCTCGCGATTCTATGGCCATTTTGAGGGAAAACTTCGGAGAACAATTCATCTCAAGGAATGGACCGGTAAGTTGGCCACCAAGATCATGCGATTTGACGCCTTTAGACTATTTTTTGTGGGGCTACGTCAAGTCTAAAGTCTACACAAATAAGCCAGCAACTATTCCAGCTTTGGAAGACAACATTTCCGAAGAAATTCGGGCTATTCCGGCCGAAATGCTCGAAAAAGTTACCCAAAATTGGACTTTCCGAATGGACCACCTAAGACGCAGCCGCGGTCAACATTTAAATGAAATTATCTTCAAAAAGTAAATGTCATGGACCAATCTAACGTTTCAAATAAAGAATCGATGAGATTTTGCAAATTTTATGCGTTTTTTTTTTTTTAAAAAAGTTCTCAAGCTCTTAAAAAATCACCCGTTATTAAGGCTTTAGCGACAGTTGAGTAGGAAGGAAGGTGGTTTTGTAAATATTGGTCTGTGAAGAAGTATGCAAATTTATTTTGAAATGTTTGCAACTTGGTTATTTTTTTTTATTTTTTTACATTCTATAGAAAATATGTCGAAGAAGCCCTACTTAGAAGGTATTCTAATTTTGTAGGACCTTTTATGTTTGTTTTTTTTAAAGCTAGAATAACCGTTAATGTGAAACTTGCTAAGGGCAGGGTATACGATAGTTTGCATAATGGCATAAGTCAACGCACTCAACTGAACAAGAAATCATTCGATAGGTTGGAAGCTTTCATATTTCTCTGCAAGCTGAATCAGAATTAAAAAAAAAGGGTCCCTACCACTAACATCTGAACTGTTATTTATTTTAAATTGACGGCACACTCTATCCTGTTTTTAGTATGACACTCAATAATTTGGATGCACAAACCTCTTGACTCTTTATCTTTATTCAAATACTTCAAACTTGACGTAAGAAGGGGGATATCCAATCTAAGATGATCCTATGGACCTACGCAGCCGCGGTGCGATCGATCGTCACTATGGTTCGATTGTGTGTTGAAACTCGCTAACCAAACCATATGTTACATCGATTACTTCAAGAGGGTACAAGGAACTGCTACCGTTGGCACCCAGGGATCTCTAAGTTTCATGTATTTCCTTGATTTATCGCTTTTTTCACAAGCAATGCTCCCTCGAAGTAGCCAGTGGCATTCCTCCCGTCAATCAGTTCATCGTGATATCCGTTTTGTTAGGAATGCTCATCAGTCCATCTGCACAAAACGCTATTATGGAATAATTTACCCGGCACGGTTTTCCTTTGACATTTCAATTTGCAAATATTCAAGACCAATGTTAATCGACAAATTTACAACCCCAATATTTACCGATCGGGTATTACAACTTATCGACTGCCAAACTTTATGGCCACATCAATATCAATGAGTTAATTCCAATAGAGGTCTTTTCGACTCCCATTGACAACTGCGCCTGAAATTGAGCATCAGTTAAGATTTTAAGGCTATGTTCTCATGCAAAAAAGACTGGGAAAGATCGACACAATCTTTACTGATGGCTTAAATATAGAGTTTTGTGTTGTGTCGGTTCAGGAATCTTTTTTGAAACTCTGAATATATCTAGGTCTTTTCGTCGGTCCGAATTTGCTAGTGCTTTTCAAGCTCATTTAAAGGCCATCAGGGAAGCAATGAAGTTATTCAAAGCAGATCTAAAAATGAAATGCTATTCATTGACTTTAAGAAGACTTTCGAAAGCGTCAATAGAGAATTTCTTTGGCATGCTTTACGGAGAAGGGGTATGCCGGATAAATTGATAGCTATTATTAAGGCAACTTATGATGGATCAAAATGTCACGTTTTGCACGAAGGGAAGCTGTCAGAAGAGTTTGAAGTCCAAAGTGGAGTCAGACAGGGTTGCATTCTGTCAGCAATATTGTTTCTGTTGGTGATAAGCGATGTCCTGCGAGCGGCCTTGACGGGAAACGGAGGAATGCGATGGACTCTAACGGCTAACCTGAAACATATTGACTATGCGGACGACAAGTATGCTTGCTCTCTCATAGGATTATGGATCTCCACCAAATGACAACAGGGGTGGAGAGAGAAGCTGAAATCGTGAGGCTGAAAATCAACTCCGGCAAAACAAAGATGATCAGCCTAGGAACCCAGTCATCTTCTCTCATAAATGTTTCTTAACAACCGGTAGAGAAAGTACAGAGCTTCCAATACCTGGGAAGTATCATCTCTACCGAAGGTGGTACCGAACAGGACATCAGCAGTCGATTCGGGAAGGAAAAGCCTGCTTTCGGTATGCTTACAAATATATGGAGGAATAACTCTCTAAGCTTAAGAACCAAGCTACGGCTGTTAAGATCCAAGTCGAATCCGTGTTAGTTTACGGTTGCAGGACTTGGAAAGTAACAGTAGGTTTCACTAAGAAGCTGCAAACGTTCATTAATAGATGTCTACGAGACATCCTTAGGATTTTCTGGCCCAATCGTATATCAAACGAAGAGCTCCTCAGGAAAACGGGTCAGGAACCTATTGACATTTTCGACGTCGAAAGTGGCAGTGGATCGGACACACACTTTGAAAAGGCGACAACTGTATTGCAGCGCATGCAATGCAGTGGAATCCACTCACTCTAGAGGGAAGAAGAGCTGGACGACCGAGAAGCTTATTAAGAGAAGGACAGTCGAGGAGGAGTCAGCTCAACTAGGCAAGAACACGATGGCGAGCTGGCGTTGTGGACGCCCTATGCCCCACTAGGGGTCCCCCACGGACAGAAAAGATCTGAGGACCTAAGTAGTAGTAAGTAGATCTAAATCAGAAGAGGAATATGGCTATTGTCACATACAGTCAGGCGGCCGTCAATGCCATTAATTCTGGTACATCATTTTGCAAATTTATCCAGTAAGGCCGGATATGAATATTAAACTCGCTATCACCCTTATCTAGGTTTCGGGTCATAGTTACATTGATGAAAATGAACGGGCCAGGAAAGTATCGGCCATTCATGACTCACTTGCACATAGCGTCAATATTCCTCTCGGAGTTACAAAGGCCAATATTCGCTCAATTTTTAAAAAAATAGATATTTAACTAACTGCATTATATCTGGAATGATTTGGCAAAACTTTTAATAAATCCCCAACATTTGATATGATATGCAGATCCAGGTAAGACATACTGAAATTGAAGACAATTGGACGACCTCTGGGGTTTATGCAGGATGGCTGGCGTGCCATGCCACAATCGATCGTTTGCGCACCAAATTCTCAAATCGTGTTATCAGCCGTCTTGGCGATGTCAATTGGCCGCCTCGGAGCTACGTTTGACCCCTTTGGACTTTAGACTATGAGGGGAACCCTGACGGACCGATGTTATGCCAACACTCCGGAAATGATTCAAGCACTTAAGGCCAATATCATCCAAGTAATTCGTGAGCTTAACTACAGCCCGAAACTATCAACAAGGTTTTGAAAAATTGGAGTGACAGTATGCGCTACTGCGAAGCCAGCCGAAGCATCCACTTAAACGACGTTGTGTTCCACAATTAATGGGAATGTTTGCTCTTACTAGTAAGGCCATAATACATGGACAAAATTTAATTTTGTTCATTTTATTGCATTTTCAAAAATAAACTTAAATTTGGTCCACCCTTATGTCTAAGTTATTTAAGAGTAATCTATGTCAACTTTTCACACATTTATTTTTTATTCTTCTCTCTTAATTTATTCAAAAGTAAGTTTGCTATGCTTCTCTACAAAATTTAAAAAAAAAAAACTTTTAATTTAATTTGGAAATCAAAGAAAGTTTTAAATATTTAAAAATATATTATATTATATTAATTTATTTATTTTTCTTTTTTTACTCGAACAAATTAAAACTTGCTCCTTTGGCATAAAAAAAAGCAATAAAAAATAAAGAATACACTCAACATAAATATAGAATTAGTGATTAACTTTGCAAACTACTCGTACAGTTTAAAAAAGATCAATCAACAAAGAGAAGAGGGAAAAAAACGTAAGAACACTTTATATAAACAAAAACTTTATGATTTTTTAATTGAGTTTTTAGCTCTCTGAATCAGTACAAAAAAAAAAATAATAAAATTGTTTCAGTTTCAAACAATTTCATCATTTTACGTATAGGTATGTACATACATGTGTTTACACAGTCTGTGAGAGAAGAAACGGAATTAGATATTTTTTTATGTATAAAAGAAAACCTTGGTAAAGGCTCACACTTTCTAGTCGAAGGATAGAGGTACAAAGATTAACATTTCTAAAGTTTGATATATATATTTTTGAAAATATTAAAATTGGGTATTTTTTTAAAACTCAATTTAACACAAAAAAATTATCAACTTTGCGATGTGTAGATCTGGTACATTGTATATAAACAGTATGTAGATGCATTTTTACCATAGGTCTATGTATTAATTTCTTTTATTTTTAATAGGTCAGGTCGAAGTTTTAATAAAATATTAAATTCTAAAAATTGTTTTTTATTTTACCGCCAGTCGATTGCATTTTTATGAGTCCCCAATATCGAAAATATTGTATTGATTTCTGTTGCCAATCAACAAGAAAATCAGTTTCATATGATTTTTTTTAATAGAAATAAATGGGTAGTAATTCATCATTAAATTCAATTAATGGTTTAAAACTTATCCTCTCGAATGTTCATTCACATTCACTGCCGTTAACATACATCCTGTTTTCCCTATACAGAAAGCAAACACCATTATTATCCGTCAATTATATTGCAGTGCAATCAACCAATTTCCTTTACTATTATAATTCTGGATATTTAAATATAAAATCATTCGTGTTCGCGATTGATGTGACAACCATTAAAATTTATAAATGATAAATTTTACAAATGAGTAAACGGATGGTTAAAGGGTCTTTCAATTATTTACTCATTATTACCGGCATCAATATTGATTTTCGGATAAAATTGCATTGGAGTGTATTTTGAATTGGTTGCTTGGTTTATCAATCGTTAAGAGAATTATATGTTTTTAATTAAAATATATTTCGATGTAGGAAGCAACGCACCTTCATAAAAATTATCTTTATAAATACATAAGTACCTATGTATATCCATTTATGGGCGTATTAATTCTTGATGGGACAGAAATAAATTTTGGTAGGTAGTTTAGGTAGATTAAATGAACAAATGTTGTTATGCTAGCCTTAGTTTTAATGTTCCGTGGAAGAAGAGTTCCGAAAAAGAAAATATCCTCAGAATCGATGGATCTCTTTGAAAACTATTCACGTCCACAACTCTTTTCATCTCTGTCTACACAACTGAACCAAATTCAGCCAATGATCGAGTTCGTTGGGCTAATGTACATTTGTTCAATTAAGAACACATTTTTCGTGGAGTTAATGAATTTTGTTTCGTTCATTTATAATTTCTTGAATTGTTTCTTACCTCTGACCCCGCAATATAGTCCGATCATTGTGTCATATCTGCAAATTTCTGTTGTCAACAAAACCCAGTAAGAGAAATAATTCCCAAGAAAACCGTATGGCAATCCGAGAAAGCCAACTGGGATGGTCTCAACGGTCTCACTATTGTTCCCCGGTAGTGACGTAAACTATAGTGCAGATAATGATAATAAATTTAATCATTTTCGTAATGAGAAACTGTATCCCGGATAGGGAAAAATCTTTTGAACCGAAATGGTTTGATTCGAGCTGTGAAGGGGTTACTAGGATCAGAGAAGTAAATTTCCGACATCATGAAGCCAACTCTACTGAGGAAAACCGGAAGAAGTTCAAACGAGCTAGAAAGATCTTGCATGACCAAATATTACGGCAAAAAATACTATAATATCCCAAACGAAGTGAAAACTGTTAGTCGTTTGTAAAAATCGTGCGAAATACTACATAGCCTTTTGTTCCTAAGCTCGTTTTCAATACCACGCTTTATGTCAGATCAAAAGGAAAGCGAATTTGCTTGAAACACAGTTTGCTGTTAATTTGACGCTGTCCTGATTCTTTCTGTAATTAAGAGCATTAATGATTTTATGGGACAATCTTCTTTCGCATTCGTTTAGTTGCAAGAGTACTGACAGATCTCGATACACACAAATCCGCTGGCTCGGATAGTTTGATCTCAATTGTTCTAAAGTGGTGTTTGTTCGATATCTTCCCGAGTGGATAGAAAAAAAAGCATTCTTCTAGGTTGTCCCTAAAAAAGGCGATTCTTCTTCCGCCTCTTACTATCGTGCAATTGCACTGATAAATTATCAGTTCAAAAAATATCTTGAAGAACGAAAGCTTCTTAATGACACGCAGTATATCTTTCGCAGCAATAGGTCCAACCAATGATCTGATGGTATATCTCACCCAACAGTGACACATATCTTTACATCGTTTTGTAGAAAGTTAGATTATTGCACTTGCTATTTCTGAAGCATTTGATGGAATTTGGCATTAAGCTCTTTTATCGAAAATGGCTACATTTAGTATTGATGAATCTCTTCTTCGATGGATTAGAAACTACCTTTCAAATTTATCAATACACAAGTTGTATTGGATGGATCTTAAGTCTGAAATTAATAAAATACTCGTATATGCTGGTGTGCCACAGGGCTCCGTTTTGTCTACGACTCTCTTTCTGACAGTCATCAATGATCTTTTGTTTGAAACTTCTGATTCATTAAATTGTTTTGCTGACGACAGTACTCTCAACTTCTCATATTTGTTTTCAAATGCATCTTCTCCGGATGTGGACTTCCAGGCAGTGTATGATAAGCTCATCAAATTCTGATCAAGATAGCATTGTTAAATGGGGAACCGTAAGCCGTGTAGAATTTAATGCTTCAAAAACTTAATGGTGTCTTCTGTTGTTTAAGCGAAATCCACCATGCATACCTCTATCCAAACCGAAACCAAATACCTCTCAGTTCTCGGTATGTGCATCACAGACCCTCTTGTATGGAATGACAACATATTAGACGTCGCTAAAAACGCTGCTAAGTGCCTTGGTTTTCTTCGAAGTTGCATGAAATGTTGTACCGCTTCTGATATAGCTGTTAGCTATAAGGCGTATATTCATCCAAAGATCGAGTACAATTCCCATAATTGGGCAAGTGCTCCAATAATTCACTTATCAAAACTATAGTTGATAGAGGTTTAACGGAAACATTTGAAACTTTTGAGGACTGTCACAATGTTTCTTGTCTTTTATTATGTTAACGTTAATTTTATTTATTATTTTGAGACTAACTTTAGACGTACTGTTAAATTCAGAGAATATTTCCTTACCCGCACTACACGAATGTTACGATATTCAGACATTCAAAACTAATGTGTATCAGTATTTCGTTTTAAATCCATTTCAACTTTCGTAAAACATTCGCAATGTGCTCAAACATTTTAAGGGTAGTCATAACCCCTTTATTGCGTGCAAAAATTATTTAAAAAAAATTGTTAATTAATGAACAAAATTTAATGACTCAACGAAAAGTATGTCGTCTAATAAACACTTTCATAAGATATCAACGGGCGTTTGGGCTACGTAAAAAAATTGACGTTTCAATCGAACTAAACATTAAAGTGATGAAGAAGACTAACGGAGTGGTTTTACTTGTAACTTTTGGACTGTACGTCCAAGTAACATCGAGCTTGGAGCTCATAAAACGTCTGCAAAAATTTAAATTACGCTTCGTACACCTGGGGTTCAATTATCTATCTGTGAAACTATGAAGTGATAAAAAAGTTATCATTTCAGTTTTCACAGCCATTTTTCATTTTTCTATTTCATGAACTCACATAATGCGATTCTGGAACTCATTGTGATAATTGTTTGTCAAAATATGTACTAAACAGTACTAAATGATAAATGCTTTCATTTTGATGTCATTTTTGAGTTCAATTTTGTTTGTAATTTCAATTATTTATCAGGGCTTTTCACACAATCGTTTGAGTTTGCAAAAAAATTAAATATTTGAAAAAATTTTGACATTTTATTAATGGTTTTTATAAATTGCGAATCGCTTAAACTGTGAAGTTGGGAAAAAACTTATCACTTTCCAGTTTCACAGATAGAGAATTTTTTGTTTTCGGTGAATTGTTTTATTTTTTTAATATCCTAATAATGACTTCACTAATTTTGAGGACATGTATCCCTAAGTATAGTATAAATAATATTACGTTCCAAAATTTTTCAACACTAGTAGTTATTTCTAAAGAAATTTATTTTTTAGTACATATGTAATGGGTGATTTTTTTGCTATTTTCTTTTTGGCAACACTGGTTTTGACAGCTTACGCACGTTTCGTGTTATGTGTCACTGTCAAACATCTTCAGTTTGGTCTTACAAACGAACAACGCTTGCAAATTATTGAATTTTATTATCAAAATGCATGCTCTGTTAAGAAAGTTCATCGCGCGCTTCTTCCATTTTATGGTCAGTTTAATCGACCTATTGAGATGGCTATTTGGGCTATTGTTACTAAATTTCGCACCAAATTTACATTGTTGGACATTAAACCACCAACACGCTTACGTAGAGTGCGAACTGAGGAAAATATCGCAGCTGTATCGTCCAGTGTTAGTGATGACCGTGAATTATCGATTCGGCACCGTTCGCAGTAATTGGGCCTCTGTTATTCCACTACGTGGAGTAATTTTGCGGAAGGATTTAGGTGTGAAGCTATTCAAAATACAGCTGCTGCAAGAATTGAAGCCGAAAGATCTACCACAACGACGATTTTTTGGTGACTGGGCTCTTGAAAAGTTGGCCGAAGATCCACTTTTTTATCGAAAATTTGTGTTCAGCGACGAAGCTCATTTCTGGTTGAATGGATACGTGAAAAAGCAAAACTGCTGTATTTGGAGTGAAGAGCAGCCAGAAGAATTGCAAGAGCTATAACAATGCATCCAGAAAAGGTCACAGTTTGGTGCGGATTATGGGCTGGCAGAATCATTGGGCCGCATTTCTTCAAAGATGATGCAAATCGCAACGTTACTGTAAATGGTGAGCCCTACCGTGTGATGATAACAAACTTTTGTTTGCGCAAAATGGAAGAGCTTGACTTGCATGACATGTGGGTTCAACAAGACGGTGCCACATGTCACACAGCACGCGTAACAATGGACCAATTGAGAGGCGAGTGAACAGTTTATTTCACGTTTGGGCCCGGTCAATTGGCCGCCTAGTTCGCGCGATTTAACGCTTCTAGTCTATTTTTTGTGGCGCTATGTTAAGGCTCATGTCTATAGCGACAAGCCCGCTTCGATTGACGCACTGGAAACCAACATTGAAGCATTAATTCGTGAGATATCGGCCGCATGTTAGAAACAGTACCTATGCCAAAATTGGACTAAGCGGATGGAAGATTTGACCGTACTATCGATTCAAATAAAGATTTCATACATTTTTCTAAATTTTATGTTTTTTTTTTTTTAATTTCCGATCGCTCTTAAAAATCACGTTACTTTTGACTTTTTCGCACCTTCTCCCTGCAAAACTTGGCCACATTATGGTACTGAGCCACAAGCACAAGTGTGTCCGATCCAGTCGAGCACATATTTTAATTTTGTTCTTTTTTTTTTTTTTGAAAATAAACGAAAAATCACGACTGTTACGAATATCTTTCCACATCCCCGACACTTTTTTAATGGAACTCTTCTGATTAATTGTCCAATCAATATTCTCTTCCATGTGTCCCTAATATTTTTTTTTATAAAATTGTAAAATACTTATAAACAATCCATTCCTACAGGAACAACCAGAAGCGTAAAGTAAATAAATCATAAAAATTCAAAATTAGATCTTCAAAAAGTATTGGCAGATAGACGAGATTTTTTTCTTTTTATGTTTTCGATTACCCAGACAATGTTTACGAGAGTGGTGCGGTTTTCATGTTGGAAGAAAAATTTGTTTGATTGACAGAAAACATTTTTCGATTTCATTTGAGTTATCGATTGAGATCAGACATCTTTTGCTATCAAGTCTTGACATATGCCATTTGGTATCACTTACCTGAAAAGAGAAAAAAAAATAGAACATTAGTTTTTATTTCAAGATTTTTTTTTTTTGCTTAAATGAAATAAGTAATATTCATAAAGAAATGTTAAATTTTAAGACTGAAACATTCACGATGACAGTGATTGAAGAAAAAATCCAATTAACTTTAAAAAGATTGACATTTCCTTTGATTGAGTGAGGGAAAATGTGTTTATAGTAAAAACAACAAAACAAAAATAAGGAAATATTTTGATGAAATAATTACCATAATCAAGACTTTTTCACACAAAAAATAATTATATGCAAGGTATACAAAAGGATCATAAAAACAATCAACACTGCGACCTCATAATGAGCGCAAACGCTATAGAAAAAGTGTAATCAAAAGGCCAAAAATAAAAGCGGAACGGAAAATAATGTATCCTTCAGATGCCAATAATTACATTCCTACGTAAATGAAGGGACAGAATAACAGAAAAAAAAATTAACGCACATAGTGAGCTAACCAAGGTTGCCGTCATGTATTTTGATAGACCAATAACAAATTTAAGCAGAGCATTTAAGATTTAACGTTTAAAATGTTAAAAGCCATTTGCATGACATTTTTACCGTTTTTAATTATTCAAAAGTGATACGCCCCTTACTGAATAAAGAAGTTACGAGTAGGTGCTTAATTCTATGAACTTTTTGACTGTACCTACGTTTTTGAAGATGTTTTGATGTCAAATGTCATTTTCGAATTCAATTTTATTTAAAAGAACAAATGAAATTTTAATTTTTGTATATTCTTTCGAATCATACAGGGTATGTAATACCCGATGAGGTGGATCGGTCATTAGTCGACAAATCGATTAGGGAATCATGTCTCAAACATTAATTCAAGCATTAGTTCAAAGCTGGAGAGTTCAGAATATGTGTTTCTTTTTTCGTTCTGAATGGGTTCAGAGTGCACTCTTTGAGCTCAGAACAAAATAACTGAGCTTACTACTCCATCTGCTCATATGGTCAACACACGCATTTGACAGATCGAAATGAAAACAAATGCTGATAGCTTAGTGGTCAGGTATGTTTCAAAAACAACTCAGAGCACGCATGGTTCAAAAGATGTTCAGAACATGCTCCGTATGCTCGGACTTTGTTCAAAGCTCTATTCTGAACTAAAAAAAAAGAAGCTTAATGTTGAATAACTGATTTCCTCCAAATACTATAAAAAATAACGTAATTTCCTATTCTGAGGATATCTATCCCTGTTCCATGGAACCACAGAGAAGAACACACATATCACTGAAAATAAAATCTAGGTATATATGACAAAAATCTAGGTTGATCTGATAAAAAATTTGTCAATATACGTCCAACAAAAAGTTTTGTCAAATTGATAAAAATTATAGAATTTTGTTGAGGTAACAAAAAATATTTTGTTCTATCCACAAAATTATTTTGTTATGCTAACAGATTAATTTGTTGAAATAACAAAAACGTTTTGTCAATATGACAAAATTTCGTAGAATTTACAAAATTAATTTGTCATATTAACAATTCTTTGGTTGTATTAACAAATTTTTTTGTTAATGTTAAAAATTTGTTTTTTTTTATTATTATCGGATTAACAATTTTTTTTTGTTAAATGAACAAAACTGTTTTGTTCAATTAACAAAACTTTTTTGTTATATTTTGTGAAATTAACAAAGTAGTTTGTCAATTCAACAAAATATTTTGTCAATTCAACAAAATATTTTGTCAATTTTACAAATTTTTTTTGTTGAATCCACAAAATTAATTTTGTCAAAATGGGTTTTTTTGGAGATTTAAGTTCACAAAAATTGGCGTTTCATCCCCACGATCTCACATACAACCATCTGTGAGGGCGTATGGACATTACGCAATTTTTGTTAAGTTCAGTTAATCTTACATCGATTTTTTGACAAAAACCAAATGTGAACTATATCATACACAAAAAAAAAAATGTCAAAAAAATTTTTTGGTTTCCTTACAAAATAGTTTTATCTATCTGATAATATTATTTTATCAATTTTACAAAATAACTCAACCCCAAAACAAAATATTTGTCATTTTAACAAAATGGTTTTCATTTTTTGTTAAATTGCCAAAAAAAAATTAACAAAAACTTTGTTATATTGACAAACATTTAAAAAATAGATTTTTTGTAGATACAACAAACATTTTGTTAACATCAGAAAAAAGTTTGTCGATGTGACAAAAATCTCTGTTTTATTTTGTTATATTAACAAAAATTGGTTTGTTAAACTGACAATATTATTTGTAGTGCATATTTTGTTAAACTGACAAAAACTCATGCTGAATAATAAAAATTTTGTAAAATCAACAAATTCATTCTTTCATATTGACAAAAATTTAATCAAAACGATAAAATTTTTTTGTTGAAAGTCAACAAACGTTTTTATCAATATTACCTAGGAATTTATTTTCAGTGTAGGTTATGTATAGATATGTGCCTTTTCAGTCGTTCATACGTTCACAATTTGATGATAGAAATTATGTCGAAATCATTAAGGACATAAGTCCGAAATATTTCTCTTTAAAAATACTTTGTTTGCTTATTTGGAAAATTCAGCTGACAAAAATTTTCAAAACCATAATTTTGAGACAAAAATTTAAAAGACAAAATTTTTTCTTAAAAATTCAGTGTTTGAAAAAATAAATAAATTAAAAATTTAAAAAAAAATTGAAAAATCATAGACCTGTGCTCACAATTTTCATTATAAAATAAATTATGGAATTATGCCCCACCCTAATGGATTTTCGGTTGATATTATTTAAAAAATGTAGATTTATCCCTAAAATCTGAGTTGATGGCGAAAAAGGGTTGACGTATTTGAGATTGAGCACCTAAAAGTATGCTCAGAAGAATAATCTGATCTATTTGTGTCGCAATATTAATCGATATTTTTGAAAACCTTAACAATTAACAGCCTTAAAACGGGTGAACATTTTTAATTTTGCTCTTTTATTACATTATTTTGCTCTTTAATGGTATTATTAGGGAGCATTAAAAACGGCGTTTAAGTTGGTTTCAGATAACCTATTGAATTTTATTTGCATATAATTAGAAGCACAAGTTTATGGACAAGTACATATTTTCTTAAAATAAACTTGTAATATCTACAACGCCTTTTTTGTTTACCTCTTGGAAATTCTAAATCTATAAAAATTCGATCCAATTAAATGTTTGCGTTGTCCTCCATTTTCAAAATAAATAATTTATCTCATTCAATGTTAATCTAATCTAAAAAATATAGATAAGGCAATTTTTGTGGAGCAATAGATTTTTAACTTTTCAGTGTATTTAGAATTTTGTGCTCTTCGAAATTCTGTAGCATGGTAAAGGTGCCCAGAATCAGGGTTGCGAATTTTTGAATTAAAAACACCACAAGTCATAAGTCTGTAGATGATTTGTGATTTTAAAAAAAATTTAATTCATAAGTTTGTTAGTGACTTATGATTTAAAAAAATTTAATTCATAAGCTACTAAGTGACTTATGAATTAAAACAAAATAATTCACAAGCTACTAAGTGACTTATGAATTAAAAAAAAATTAATTCACTGCCTATAAGTGACTTATGAATTAAAAAAAAATTAAGTCATGAGCAAGTTAGTGACTTATGAATTAAAAAAAAATTAATTCACAAGCTACTAAGTGACTTATGAATTAAAAAAAAAATTAATTCATAAGCTAGTTGGTAAATTAAGCTTGTTTTGACTACATAATTATTAAATTATTAACTTAAGTAGATTTCAAGCTTTTGTGTGTCATAAAATTATCATGCTAGCTTATAAATTTTCCAATTAATAATTTTTTAATCAGAATTTATCCATTAGCTTATGAATTAAATTTTTTTTAATTCATACGTCACTAGGTAACTTTTGAATTAATTTTTTCTTAATTCTTAAGTCACTTACTTTGCTCATGACTTAATTTTTTTTAATTCATAAGTCAGTTAGTAGGTTCTGAATTAATTTTTTTTTAATTCATAAGTCACTAAGAAGCTTATGATTTAAATTTTTTCAATTCACAAGTCACCAACTGACTTATGAATTAAATTTTTTTAATTCATAAGTCAGTAACTAGCTGCTGAATTACATTTTTCTTAATTCATATCACCCACTAGCTTGTGAATTAAAGCCAAGCTTAAGCTAAAAAGTGACTTAAGTTTTTGCAACCCTGCCCAGAATCAGCGAGAAAAAGCATAATTGTGCCTGGCCTACATTAAAGTATTACCTACATTAAATAGTTCGACTCTGTTAAATTAAATTTCAAGTAAAAATACACATAAAACTCATTTCCCCAATACCATCCCGGAGGGAACCGATGCAAATTGGTTTTGAACATCTGAATATCATAATGGGAGGGAATTATTGAGTCAGGTAAGGCATTCCATATTCGTGTAGTGCGGTTAAAGAAAGAATCTCTAAATTTAACAGTAAATTCGAAGTTAAACTTCTCAAGGGTAAACTGATGGGCACTCCTTGAAGTGCGAGTGTTTAGGTTAAATTGTTTAAGTCTAGTTTAGTTTAATTGTTTCAAAATAGCTTTTTTGGCCTTTAGTCCACAAAAATCGGCGTTTCGTCCGGGTGACTCATTAGTTGGCTGTGAGGACCTTGCGTATTGACTGCGAGAAAACGTTAGATTTAAGGAATTATTTATACACCAATTTGATAAAGTCGATTTCAAAAGTAAGCAATCCTGTTCAATTTTATGCAACGAAAGACAAGAAAGTCTGGAATGTCGTTTATAAACAATAAAAAGAGAAGAGGGTTAAGGTGTCTGCCCTGTGGTACTCCCGAGGTAACATAAACCGGTGAAGAAAGAATATTATTTATACGAACGTACTGAATTCGATTCTTTAAATATGATTTCATCCAATCTAAAAAATTAGAGTGAAAACCTACTTTATTTATCTTCATGATCAATGCCTTTGAAAAGTCTGTGTAGATAACTCCATACTGAGATCCCTTCTCAAGTCCATTCAACACTTAATTACCGAAAATAGTAAGATTAGTAGTGGTAGATCTGCCAGCTACGAAACCATGTAGGTAGGGAGAAATTATCCGTTTAAGAAAAGACATAAGTTTATCATATATAAATTTTTCAATCATTTAAAAAATAGTACAAATTGTATAAATTGGAGGGTAAGAGGAGGAATGCAACTAGCTATTTGAGGCATCGAGAGAAGTGGTGGCGTAACCCGAATTTTCAAAAATGGATCTTATGTAATGGATTGCCGAAAAATAAATGTTTTTTCAACGCAGAAGTCGTTCAAACCTAAATTTCTTCTTGAATCAAAACAAATATGCCGAAACATTGTTTCTGCACGGAATTTCTCGTAGGACACAAACGGCGTAACCCACTTATTATGTCATTCATATTATTTAAAATTGCTAATCATCAAAGGATCCATAGATAATTTAAAAAATTTAGAGCATGGATTCAGGTTAATGATACCAATTCAAGAAAATTTCACCGGCGCGCGGCGATATGTTAAGAGCATGAAGAACCTTCGACGGAAGAGAATTAATGCCCCTATTATGGATTACAACTCAACTTAGTTGAGTTGTCATCAACACAGCTCAACTCTTAGACAACCAAACAAATTTTTCGTATTATGCAAGTCAACTAAAATCAGTTGTAATGAAAAAATACGTTGCCGTCTTTTAGGAGTCGATTTGCTGTCGAAACCAGCTGCTCAACATGAAATACATACAAAACCAAGAATAAGAAATTGTGTGATGGAAAGTTCTCTCGATTTGTTTTTCGGTGGCTTGGAAGATGAAAATTTCCTTAATGTAGCCAAAATAAAAAAGAATATCCGTATATTTAATAAACTCATGTACACTTCTATTCCTAAAGTATGCATTTTTTTGATTCGAAATAGTTTTCCTAAAACAACCAACGTTCCTCAGCGATTCCACCAATTGTTAAACTTGCTACTGCTCTTCGTTTCATGAGCGAAGGAAGTTGCCAAAAGTGATGTGATTGAGGAACTCGTTTGTGGAAAATGGCTAAATGCTCAGCTAACATAGAGCAACAAGTCGTTCAAATTGTGATGGCCATGTAGTTTTTAAACTAAAATACACTCATTTCATTCTATTTTTATTAAAATTGTTGTTTAACTTACTGTTTTGTGTCCATATTTTTTATCCGAATGCAGATTTTTTCATTAAAATGTTCTACACAACTGCTTCGAACCAGTTGTCTGATTTTGACGCTTATTACAACTGAAGCACAACTCAACTTACTTCCATAATACGAAGAGACAACTGAAAAGTCGACCATTTTGTTAGTTGTCTGCTAATCGACAACTGGTTGTGCTTTGACAGTCAACTGGTTGTGATCGATAATACCAATTTTAAGAATTACAACTAAACTATAGTTGAGTTGTCTTCCATAATAGGGGGGTAAGTTGTTTCGGATGAAAATGTCATTTCCGAAGAAATTATTGTTGTCGCTGAAAAGAACGTTAAAAACGAAGACAAAACGAAAAAAAAATATATACAAAATACAAACTGAAGATAAACTACGTACAGACATCTAAGAAAGACGGATTCAGCTAGGAGTGCCATAAGAGGTGACGCAACAAGAGCCAAGATTTCTACTGACACTTGGGTAATTCCATCAGATCAGATCTTACGAGGACCTTGCCGACTCCATGCAAAACAATTTGAGTTTACTAAAAAGGCAACTTTAGACATACTGTCTAGGTATCCATTACATGGTAAGAAAGAATGGATATGTACGTTTAGGGTGCGTCCTTTCGGGTGTTATATTATATTAAACATTTCGTGAACACTGACATGTATTTTTAATACCTAATGGGTGGGTCAAAAGTTTCTTCCTAATTTGAAAAAATCATAACTCTTCTGTTTTTATTTTTTTTTCTTTTCTTTTTAAAGGTACTTATAAAACAAACTTGGGAGATTTACTAAAATGAACTACAGCGCTGTAGAGAGGACCAAACTAATTGAATTCTGTTTTGAAAATAATCACTCGATTATTTAAACTCAAAGAGCTTATCGGCGTCATTTTAATGTGCGAAATCCACCTGCGCACATGATTACGGCACTGGTGGCACCATTTCGTCAACAAGGAGCTGTAGTTGATCTTTCTTCAGCTGGAGGACTTCGCTCTGCCCGAACTGAAGCGAATGTGAAATGCATTCTTGTAAGTGTTGTGGAGAGTCCAGAAACATCGACACGAAGGCGCTCTGGGTAACTCTGGGTGTCTCGCAGTTCATTGCGAATAGTTCTATAAGAACCGAATTGCAGCTGTTTCCATACAAATTCCAATTTGAGCAAGAATTGAAGCCAGGAGGTCCTCAAGAACGTGTTGTTTATACGCAGTTGGTTTACAAAAAATGGTAAAGCAGCAAAATAATGAATGATGAAGCTCATTTCCACTTAAATGGATTCATTACTTAAAAAAAATCACTTAAGTGCACTGTCTGGTGTGGTGTAACTTCAGAAAAAAATTATTGGGCCATTCTTCGTTGAAGACGATGCCGCCAATACTGTTATCATAAATGGTTAAAGGTATCGGGCTATGAACTATGATCGAGGCTAGCGATTGCTGATAGTCCTGAGATGTCGTTTCAGCAGGATAGATCTACTGCGCAAACAGCTCGCGCTACAATGGCGCTACTAAGGGAAATTTTCTGCGATCGAATATATTCCAGAAATTCAGCATTTAATTGGCCTTTTCGTTCACCGGATTTGACTGCAGCAGACTTTTTTCTGTGGGGTTATTTGAAGGGTAAAGTATACGTTAATAAACCTACTACTATCCTGCAGCTGAAGGAGAACATTCGTGCTGAAATAGAGGCGCTGGTTATGGAAAACGCTCTAGAGAGAGCCCGTCTCTGTGAGCATGCAGCTGGTGCAAATTTGAAGGACATTATATTCTATACTTATCCCAAAAAGATCTCCATAAATCATACTTTGTGATTCTAGAATAAATTATTAATTAAAAATTAAATCTATAAAACTTATTATCACTTTAAATTAGGAAGTCATTTTTGACCCACCCTGTACTTTCTACAGACTATTCCAATATCCAGAGAGCAGAAGTAGCGTAAGTCAAATTAAATCTAGTATTTCGTGCCTCTAGAGACAAGTTAAACACCTTAGTTTTTAGATAGGTACGTCGCATGCTATGACACAAGTGAGGTTTTGTAACTATTATTCTAAATATTAACTTCTATCACGTTTATCTCCTTACTGCTCTCAATGCCTGATTTCACTAGAGCAATGTTTATAAAAACTAAGAAACATGATTCTATTATACTTCTATCATGAAGCTACGAGGGCAGTTTGAAAAGTTCTCGGCCTGAACGACCAATAAATCGCAATAAATTTTAAAACTTTTTTTTAATATTTTTCTACATATTCTTAACTTATATCAATGCACTTATTCCATCTGTGTTCCAGTACTTCTATACCCTTTTTATAGGCCAATTCCTCCAACTCTTCGAAAAACCGCTCCGTCTCAGCAATCACCTCCTCGTTGGTGAAGAATTTGCGTCCAGCCATTTTTTTTTTTTAAGTTAGGAAAGAGGTAATAGTCTGATGGTGCCAAATCAGGTGAATAAGGGGGGTGGTTCAGTACACCAAATCGAAGTTCATGGAGTTTAGCCATGACAATAACCGACTTGTGTGCTGGAGCATTATCCTGATGAAAAAGGATCTTATTTTTGGCAACTTTTTTAGCCAATTTGTCCAACAGGTTTGCATAGTATTGACCAGTGATAGTTTGGCCCTTGGGAAAATAATCAATAAAAATAATTCCCTTGGAATCTCAAAAGACTGACGCCATCACTTTCCCAGCTGAAGCACACGACTTGGCTTTTTTCGGTGGAGGAGAACCGCTATACGTCCATTGTTTTGATTGTTCTTTTGTCTCAGGAATGTAGTGATGAATCCATGTTTCGTCGGTGGTAATGAAATCTTCTCAAGAAATCCCTGGTATTCCTCCGAAATAACGCTAGATTCTCTCTAGAGATTTCAACTCGATTGAATTTTTGTTCTTCGCTCAGCAAACGCAGCAACCACCTTGCGGACAATTTTTTCAACCCCAATTCTACGGTCAAAATGTGGTAATCCCGCTCAGCAGAGATCCCCATGGTGTTGCTTACTTTTCGCACTTTTAACCTTCGGTCGTCTAAAACCATTTTATGAACTTTATCGACGTTTTCTGAAGAGGTGGATGTTGTTGACCTTCCGCTTCTGCGATCATCTTCGACGCTCTGTCTGCCATGTTTAAATAAGACTGCCCACTTTTTGACCATGGAATACGAAGGTGCAGATTCCCCCAATGTCTCATCGAAGTCATCTTTAATTTGATTTGGTGTCATATTCTTTTTGACCAAATATTTAATGACGGCTCTAATTTCATTTTTTTCCATTTTCGTTGTTAGCAATAGGTTCGTTCAAACAAAAAAAATGCACTGATATAAGTACGCGACCAATTTTAATGAAACTTCACATACAATTATTATAAGTACCTATATATAAGGCTATTTGAGAAATTAAAATTTATTTATTAAAATAAAACAACGCCGAGAACTTTTCAAACAGCCCTCGTATTTTAAAGGTCTTTTTTGGTCTTATTGTCGCTAGCCATATTAATATATGGTTTGCGGGAGTTTTCAAAATGCTCTTTCACATTTGGTAAAGCGAAATCGTCACAAGTTTCTTAATCGTCCAAATTCAGTTCAGCTAGAGAGGAATGTTTTATCGCTTAGTTAGTAAAATATGATATATCGAAGAATTTAGGCTACATATATGTAGGATCCATAAAAGTTGGTCCACATTTAGGTACCTGACGACTTTGACTTTTCGCAAGCAAAATTTTTCTCAAAATATATATTTTTTTTTAATTTATTTGTTCGGTAGGTACATTTCTTAAATAGAAATCTTTTGACAAAAATTTTGAGCACACAAATTGGGTCAGATTCATATTCTCTTTTTTGAATCTACACATCTATGTACATTATGTATATCTACAATTGTTTCTAATTTCATTGTTCAAATATTTGAACATCTGAGTACATATTTTTGTCATAATGATATGCAATGGCGACGATGACAAAACCATCCCCAACTCAAGTTGACGAATCTTTTGATTTTCTCAAAGACTAGGTCGCACATTAATGAAGCAAACAAAATCCCAACTACCCATTTTACCATAAGAAAAAATACAAAAATAAATATAACCGTTTATCTAACCCAGTCCATAATTTATTAAAAAAAAAAAAGCAAATACCTATCAAGTATCTCCATAAAAGAGATTTTTCCATAAACACAAAAGCAGAAAGAGACAACTCTTCGTTGTCGTTTTAGCAATTTATTTGCGATGACATGGATTCCTGTTGTTTGTTTAGTTCTTCATTCACATTTTCGTACATACATATATGTATATATTTTTATTTTGTTCTTCATCGTCCATCGTCGCATTCAAGCCCCCACATTGCCATATCCTTGCAGAAATATCCTCAAACTTATGACACACATCCTACTTGACATCTCATTAATAATAATCATATGCTCAGTTTAGTTGTTTTCTCATATTTTTTTTTTTTTGGTTTTCTTCTCACAGCATTTTCCATTATTTCGTATTTTTCTTTTTGATACTAAGCAAACACACACATTCATAAATAAAATATCATATCATCGTTATGTCCCCATTTCTGATTACGCTCATCAAAAAGAAAGATGAGAAAAGCCCCAAACTCCTTGCTCAGGGATGTCAGCCAGCAGCCAACAGCCAGCATAGCACCCACTATGTATTGTATGATGCTCCCCCATCTCCATACAACCCCTATACTTCTATTTTCTTAAAAAGATATACAAAACACATTTTTTTAAAACAACACAAAACGCACTGAAGAGAGAAAGAATCTCTTTTGTTTTGATTTCATTTTCATAAAAAAAAAAAATCCATTTGGTCTTCTTGTTCGGTGAAGGAAGAATTTTTAATTACCCACAAGCATTTTGATAGCCAGCGGTATAACAGTGTGGTGGGTAGACAAAAGCTGTTCCAGCGATTGTCGACTTGGGTAAGGTGATGGGGTGGTTGCTAAAGCTACAGATGAACTTCTGGTAAAAATATATATTCTTACTAAGAATTGCCTAAACATAAAAATGTGTTTTTTTTTGTTATGTCTATTCTCACCCTTGCTTGCCTGTGTGATTAAATACCATGCGTTGGGCGTTTGAATGGGGTTCGGTTGGGGGTTTATTGAGAAGGGGAAGAACGGCGATGATAATGACGATAAGGCGCGTTGATGATGCAAGATTAATGTAAATTTTTTGTGTGTTTATTATTTTTGTGTAATTTATTGCGTGCCTTTCATCAGGTATCTATTGTAGGTGTTGTTCGGTTTTTCGTAATTTTTTTTTCCCTGCTTTTGTTGTTATTGTGCCACATACTCGTATATCCTCAGTTTATTAAATATTTGGATGAGATGAGAAAATTTTCGAACAAAACAGATGCGAGTATATATGTAAACAGGGTGATCAATGTAGAAAACATTTATTTACCACTTTTTTCAGTTAAAGACCTTGTTTGTTTTCTATGGCCTTCCTGAATAACTTTTATGATCTAATTTTTCAGTGCGAGTTAGCCTTTCAAATTTGGTGAAAAACTCTAGTTTATCTTTAATCTCGCTCTGAAAAATATTTGTTTTAAAAAAAGATCTAACAAATCTAATCAGAAGTGATTTGTACACACTACCCCTATTACAATTGTCAATTATCAATTATTGATAAATATTTAAAGTCGATATCTTTGAACCCAAGTCATAAAAGTTTCGGTTTTTGAGAATGACTATTGTGAATTTGGAAACAGAACGGCAGCGTTTGATGATCTCGACAGCTTTTTTACTTGCGACTTATAGGGTACTATAAGGCAAGTTATGCATTCGTAAAAAAAATGGAACTCGAGATTTTGATCAAATTTGACATTACGAGGATAAAGCACACGAAAAAAGTGGGTCTCGCAGTTCTGTCTGTCTGTTCAATTACACCTTAAACGGCTTAGCCGATTTTATTTAAACTTGGTAGATAGTATTTTTAATTTTTCCCCCCACACGTTTTTTTTATTTTTTTTTAAGACCAAAACTAACGGTACCTGCCATACGATTTTTTTCGAAATTTTATAAATATTTTTTCTTTTTAAAACTGTTTTTAAAAACGGGAATACAAAAAATTTCATTTAGTTTAACCTAAGTAATGGTTAAAAAAATACTCCCGAAAAATGGTTTTAATGGTACCCACATCGAACCATTTTTTTGTTTTTGATTTTCTCAAGAACAGTACAACCGATTTTGATAATTTTTTGAATGCTACAGCTCCCTAAAAGTTTGAATATTTCTGTGTATTCAAATTTTCAAAAAAAAAAAATTTGGATTTTTTTTAAACTTGATAAATAAAAGTTTCTCAATATAATCTACAAGATGTGCGAAAAAAAATTATTTTAAGAAAAAATAACGGTTCCTATCATAAAAATTTAAAAAAAATGGTTTTCAAAAATCGTATTTTTCTCAAAAACGGCGCCTAGAATTTTGATAATTTTTTTGTCTTTCAATTAATTCTTACGATCTATAATTTAATACAAATAAAATGCACGACTGGGTCGCACGAACTTGCGCCTATGTAAAAGACTAGGAATTTTAAAAAAGAATGTTATTAAAGAAAACTGTTCATAAGGATAACATGAATTTTTCAAATTCTTTTAGTAGTAACAGAATGCTATGCAAATATGAATTTATGCAAGACCAAAAATTTTAAGTCATTGTAGTGGTTCCTTAAAAAAATAAGCTTTTATGCACAAAATTTTAAAACATTTAAAAAAAAAAATTGGTAAGTACACCAACCTTAAGTTTTTGTTATTGTACGAATGAGAGTTAAATTTCTAAGAAAAATAGTAAGCCGTTCTTGAGATATCGACTTTTCCAAAAAAAAAAAATGACTTTTTTCCAAAAATTGAAAAAATATTTTTTTTTACGTTTTGAAATGCAATGTTTTTTAAACTTTTTAGGAGCTTCTTTATAAAAAATTTCATTAAAATCCGTTATGCCGATAATGAGAAATTCAAAATTCGAAAAAATCGTTGTATGGTAGGTATGGTCAGTTATAACTAGATTTCAATTTTTTTTTATTAAATTATAGATCGTAAAAATTAATCAAAAGGAAAAAAATTTTAGCAAAAATCTCGGAACCGTTTTCGAGAAAAATACGATTTTCGAAAACCATTTTTTAACTTTTGTATGGAAGGTACCGTTAGTTTTAGATAAAACAAAATTTTTTTTCTCAAATCTTGTAGATTATGTTAAGAAACTTTTATTTGTCAAGTTTGAAAAAAATCGAGCATGGGGTTTTCGAAATATTGAATTTCAAAAAAAAAAAATTGAAAATTTTTTTAAAAATCCAAAAAATAAAAAATTGAAAATTTGAATATGTAAAAATATTCAGTCTTTGGAGGAACCTTAGCATAAGAAAAATGATTTAAATCGGTTGTACCGTTTTCGAGAAAATCAAAAACAAAAAAAGTGGACCCAGGGGGGCTACCAAAAATAACGATTTTTTGGAAAATTTTTTTCAACCATTACCTAGTTTTAATTAAATCAAATTTTTCAAATTTCTTTTAAAAAATTCTGTGGGACAGCTTTTGAAAAAAAAATATTTATAAAATTTCGAAAAAAAATCGTATGGCAGGTACTGTTATTTTTGGTCTTAAAAAAAAAAAAGAAAAATACATCTGGGGGGAAAAAATTAAAACCCATATCTACCAAGTTTGAAGAAAATCGGTCGAGCCGCTTAGGCTGTAGTCGAACCGATAGATAGACAGACAGACAGACAGAGTTGCGAGACCCACTTTTTTGGTCTTCGCTATCATCGTAATGTCAACTTTGATCAAAATCTCGAGTTCGATTTTTTTTACGAATGCATAATTTGCCTTATAGTACCTATAAGTCGCAAGTAAAAATTGAAATTAAGATATTACAGACTGTACCTACCATAGATATTCAAATTTTGAATTTCTCAGTATCGGCATAACGAATTTTAATGAAAGTTTGAAAAACATTCCAATACAAAACTTTAAAAAGAATATTTTTTGAATTAAAAAAAAAAATGTTTTTTTTTTTTGGAAAATTATCTCAAAAACGGCTCAATATTTTTTTTTGAAATATCGTACAATAATAAAAACTAAGTTAGCCTACCAAAATTTTTTCTTAAAAATGTTTTAAAAAATATGTATATAAGAGGTTATTTTTTTAAAAAAACACTACCACGATTTATAATTTTTGTTCTTGCATAAGCTAATATTTGCTTGAATCATATGACATCCTGTTTTTTAGCTCCAACTACTAACGGAGTTGTTTAAGTCATTTAAAAACTAAATTTAATACTTATGAACAGTTTTGTTTACAATCTAACATTAATTTTTTTTAATTCTTAGTCTCTTACAAAAGAGTAAGTTCGTGCGACCCAGTCGTGCATTTAATTTCTCTAGATTTTCAGTTTTCATATTTGCAATTGTAATTATACTCGTACATTCTTAACAGGTTTAATAATTTGTATCCAAAATAACTGGAAGTTAGAAGTTAATGCTTCAGCAACCCAATGCTGTCTTTTGTCGTTGAAGCGGAACCCATGCCCCGTCCAGCTTTGAATGACCGATACTTGCAATTGGGAAGCCGAACAGTTTTCGGTATGTGAAAAATAAACCTTTTGTAGAATGGGCACACATTCAATAATGGCGCTAACTGTTTAAACTTCCTTCAACAATGGAAGAAGTTTGCCACCTCTTCTGATTCGGCTGTAATCTATAAAGCCTTTATTCGTCTAAGGCGAGAGTACAAATCCAGTAACTCCAGTAACCCACTTGAGTGTCTTGTCATGAAATTACTTCAAAAACGAAAAATGAAAATGGTAGATGATGTTCGAGTAACTATGCATTTCCCGAGCACCACCGCAATGTTTATTATCATTCACTATTTGATCAGTATTTCAGTGAAATGACCAGTTGCCTTCTCCCTTAAAATCAGTTTATCCATCAACTTCGGACAATCTATTGAGTTCAGAGATTGTTTCTTTAGGAGCACTACACGAATGTGGAATGCTTTACTACACTCAATATTTCTCAAATTGGAAAGATTTCAATTGAATTTTGAAGAAAAATATTAATTGTTTCGTGAATCGTCGGAAAAAATCAACTCATGATTTTTACATTCATCAGAAAAAAATAGTGAAAAAATGATGGTGAAAACTAATATTTAACAAAAGATTTCTTGGAAAATGTGAAAGAAATACTGAATCATTGCAAAGCTGATGTCAGAACACACAAGAAGCACTTAAGTTCTACTTCTAAAAGTATTATGTTTGCTACCTTCTTTAGGACTCATGCGTCCAATAAAGTTTATTGATATTTGTTTCTTTGTTTTTTGTGCAAATATTCTCGTTTTGTTTGAAACAATTTTTTGGCTTTGTGTTAAAAGGACATCTTTATAACAAGCACTTTTTAGGAAATATTGGTCAGATTTTCTCGGAGACATTGGTATGCATCTTCTTCAAGAAATTCGGTGTAAATTTGTTTTTCTACAACTTCGTAGGAAACACTTGTTTGATATGTATACTTGAATACTTTAAAACCGCGAAAATTTAGCTTAAGAGTAAGTTTTAGAACTATATTAAGTCAAAATCCAAAACATAGGCCTACCAAAATTTATTCGACATTTTTCTATTAGAAACCATCGGACTGACTATTAAAAATTATATTCGTTCTTTTCACCCAAAATAATAGGAGGTACAAACTTGGACCCTAAGAATTGAAGTCAGGAACTTCATTTGTACATCAAAATTATCATCGATTTTACTTTCCAAACGTCCCAAAATGTTTATTGATGTAATTCAGTGATATTTATAACTGGCGCCCAACGTTTGAAAAAGCGAAATTATCTCTCGAGATTATCTCTCGAAATCCTGATCACACAATCGTGATCTTTGATCAAATTAGGAAATTCAAAAATCTAAAATTAAATTGACCTATATTTGCAGCCAATTATATTTTTTTGGCCTATCCTTTCAACTCTAGAAGATTGTTAGCTTAAATTAGAATCACCTTGTATAAAGTAAGAAAATAAAAGAGTATGAGCTATTTTGCTTTTATTGTTTACGAAATGTGTTAGATATGTAATTAATGCGAATATATATATTACCAAACACATTCATACCGGTATATCTAATGTTATAGCATTTAACACTTTAATAAGATTGATTGCTTTAAAAGGAATAAATTTTATCGGATTTTGTGCGTCCTTTGGAAAATCTGTCTTTAGTTTTGAAGGACAAGAGATAAGCTTTTAGAAAAAAATAACTATTAGTCTACATGTGATTAGGAATAGTTATTTATTATTAGAATGAGAAGCATGTCTGAAAAATTTGATAAGAAAATATTTCAAGATTTTTTAATATACTCAAAAAATCGGAAGATTTCTACCTTTCTTGAAGGTCTGTAGGCAGATAAAAATATGAACTATTCACTTTGAAAAGCCGCAAATACATTCAACACCAATCAGGAAAAATAATGGGTTAAATCCGATAGAGAAAAAGCCGATTTATTTTCTGAATATCTAGAGAAAACTTTTAAACCTCTTGACGGTCAGGCGTTGATAAATGAACAATGGCCATCTGAAAACTTTCTTATTCTTATACGTTATCAGAACTTTATCAAGCTATTAAAAATCTTGAAAATAATAAAGCTCCTGGATACGACCTAATAAATGCTCGCGTGCTTAAAGAGCTACCTAAAACAGCAGCAATTAAACTTCAGCACCTTATGAATGCGACATTAAGGTTTTCATACGTTCCACGCCAATGGAAAGTCGCAGAAGTTTTAATGGTTCCAAAACCGGGAAAGTCTCCGAACGAAAAGAAATCTTATAGACCGATTTCCCTCTTGCCACTGATCTCCAAGGTATTTGAGAAAATCTTATTAAAGCGACTATTTCCTATTTATCGAAGAAAAGCGGCTTATTCCTAAACATCAATTTGGTCTCCGGAAAAGCCACTCAATAATTGATCAGGTGTACAGAATGAAATTGAGAAATCACTAGAGGGAAAAAAATGTATGCATGTTCAAGCGCATTTCTAGACGTCACTCAAGCCTTCGACAAGGTCTGGCACGATGGCCTTAAGTTTGAACTGCGACAGATCTTTCCGGATCAAATATATTATATTCTTGAGTCCTACCTAGAAAATAGGCTATTTCGAGTTAAGCAAGGAGGGAATATTCGGATTTTAAGGGAATCAATGCTGGTGTTCCCCAGGGAAGTCTTCTCAGTCCGATTCTGTTTGTAGTATACACTAGCGATATTCCTCAAGAAGAAGATACCATAATAGGTACTTTTGCAGACGATACGGCTATACTTGCAATATCCTATTCAATTGAATCTGCAATCGAGCTCTAGATAAAATTTCGGTATGAGCTAAGAAATGGTGAATTGGTCTTAATGAATCGAAACAGTGATTTACACAGAGACTTACGATTACCAACTGTTGAAGATGAAATAGCAGTTTTCGCCGGGAAACTACGAACTCACTTAAATGACTATAGAAATAGAATTATTTGACAAACACTCGATGAGACAAACCTTGTGCGCCGACTTCAAAAAACGAGACCGTTCGATCTAGCGCCATAAGGAGTATCCGCTTTCAAATGCGGTATCCGCATGTCTTCTCAATGGGGAGCTACCTGCCAAACGTGATTATTATGAAATTAAAACTACTTCATAAAGTAACTTAGTTGTTGTCGCAGGAACAAAAGGGAGGTGTTTTTTAGTGAGTAAGAATCTCACACTACTATGAGTACCGGGCTCATATGTCTATGAAGATTCTTCACCTACCCAAGAAAAAAAAAAAATTTAATACACCAAGAAGAAGAAATCAAGAAAGGAGACCCTCTGAACTAGGCCAACTATAGAGGCAACAGTCCCTTCAACATCGCAAAAAAAAAGTCCTTTCTTCCGTATATTATGTGAACGTCCGAAGCCTTCATCAACAACCTGATGGGTTCAAATCAGTGCGGCGGCTTTAGACTAGCAAACTTCACCATCGGCCAAATATTCACATTACGGCAGATTTTAGAAAAAAAACCCAGCAGCTTCAAATCGACACCTATACTTTCATCATATGATAGCAGCCATAGGAACGAACTATATAGAGCAACGTCTAGTTTTAGTATCCCTAGCAAAACTTGTCCATTTGTGCAGTATGACATCAAGGTCGGAAAAGATCTCACCGATGAATTTGATGTCAAAAAAATTTTTAAACAAGGCGAAGCTCTGTCATATGAATTCATAAACATAGTTTTGGAAAGAATTGAGCAAGACTCTTGCGTCAACAAAGCTTCGTCCAATCACTCGAAAACGTCGACGATATTGCTTTAACTAGAATATTGCAAGAATGAAGGGTGATGTCCCTGGCGCATTTGTGATCATTGAGACGGACTCGAAGAAGATGACCAAGTATATGGTGTCATCAAGAAAAGAAACCCAAAACCGACGTCTTGGACAGAATGACTCCATAAACAGTTACAACTTTAAGGTAGTTAAAGACTTTGACAATAATACCAACCCTGAAATCAAATGAAGAATAACTCTTGCCAATCACTGCGTCTTTGGACTAAGAAGGTAATTGAGTAGCAAAGTACCCTCTCGAGCATATAAAGAGTCTCTTGATAAGAATATTATCATCCTGGTCCTTAGAGTATTGTACTTTGTCCAGAAGTGGATATGAGAATGTTTTAGTATGTTTCGAGAGTGATTTTTGGTCCCTTCTACATACATAGGTGGGGAGTACAAACTGTACGCGCTGTTCAGAAAAACCGACCAATTCAAAGTAATTGAAGTCCAACGACTGAAATGACTGGGTCAAGTCTTCGAATCTAATCTTGACGGTGAATGCCGGTATTCAGGTGGTGCACACAGGGGAGAGAGGACCTTATCAACCACAACTTGCGTGCCAAACTGGAGACAGCCAGCTAGGGACATAAACCTTCGCTTTCCAATATCTACAAATTGTCTACAACTCTCTAACAAAACCAGAAACTACAATTCCTTACGAGTTATTTAAACTTATATGCCCGCATATAGCTTTTGCGTGTTGGTGGTCGCTTTTTTGTGTATTTTAAACCTTCTGACAATCCCCCATCTATTCACCACCATCATCTATTTCAACATCCAAAACCAATTGAACAACAACGATAATGGATAAAAGTTGTTTTGTCTGAAATTTATCGAAGCATTAATCGTTAAAAAGTTTATATTTTTTTTTCATACGAACTGTTATGTTGTATCTTTTCCAAAAAAAAAAAATTAATTTTTCGCATTTTTTTCCTAATTTCCTCTTTGTTGTCTTATTTTTATAGTGGGACTATATATTTTCCTTTCAGAATAAAGTTTAAGTGACTTCGGGGCAAATAATGTGTTCGTAAATAAGAATTTAATTGGCAATTTGTATCGTATGGGGGTTGGGTTGTGTTTTCTTCTGAAATTGTGCGGAACATTTAATTTGGGAGACAACTTAATGAGTAATAATTTATGTAATGTTTATTTTCTTGAACTGTGTTTCAATCATATTTGTTGGTCCTGCGAAAAAGATCTAGAGACGATTTTTTAACATTTGTATGGTGGTTAAAAAAACTTTTTTTTACATCTTTTAGATAGTGTGAAAAAAATGTCATATGTCAAGTTAAAAACAAAACTGGACATGTGATTCTCGAAATATGAAGTTTGTTTTAAAAAACAATTAATTTTTTCTAAAGATCCAAACAAAATGTTTTCTTCTGAAAATTTGAATTATCCATCTTGTATATTATAAAAATCGCTGAGTGTATGTTGCCCATGAACTCCAAAATAACATGACAGATTTTGATGAAATTTTCAATATATACGTAATTAGAACCCAGTGCTTAATCCTATGAAGCATGGTAGCAATCGGCTCAAAATAAATGTTTCCTTTTGGTGATTCTGTGTCATATTAGTTCATTTTCATTAAATACATTTTTTTCCCTTGGTGGTAAAAAGAAACTGTATTTATAGATATATGCTCAAAACTCGTCAGATGGATGACTAATCTCATTTATCAACCAGAATTTATCTGTCCAAAGGTTAATATCCCCCTCGACGGGATTCAACTTATCGTGGTGGGGGGGCTTACGTCTATTCTCTAGCTGCTTGTGACAGGTTTGGAACGGGTGTGTTTCGGTGAAAATCCGGCTACTACGTGGCTGGAGATTTCAAGGGTACTCTCCAGGTTTTAAGGGATGTCGATGGTAAGAAGGGTTTAATCGGTAAGGTCTCCGGCTACATGCGTGGCTGGAGATTTCTAAGGTTTTATCCTGTTGTGACGGGTCGAATTGGTAAGGTCTCCGGCTACTTGCGTGGCTGGGTGGCTGGAGACTTTTAAGGTTCTACTGGGTTATAACGAGGAGTTAACTGGTGAGGTCTCCGGCTGCTTACGTAGCTGGAGACTTTTAAGGTTATTTAAGGTTTTTAAGGGTTTCTTATTATCAGTAGGAAAGACTAGGAGTGTCTTTCCTAGTTTGCCATAACGTAAATAAAAGATAGGAGTGTCGTTCCTTGTTTGTCGTAAAGTAAGCTAAAGACTAGGAGCATCTTTCCTAGTTCGTCGCAAGGCGAATGAAGATAGAAAGCACACTAAGTTGTTGGTTACTACCTCGGCCGATTTTCTTGGTGTGTTTCCTAAAGGTTGGCAGGCCCAGGGTTTTGCAGGAGCCCATCTGTAAGTGACCTCGGTTGCGAAGCTCCACCGGAAGCTATATTCTGGTGCCATGGGAGATAGTGCCCATTTGAGTCGGAGGTTGAGTTTTACCCTCGGCTCAAACCCTTTCTATGAGGTAGGCCCCCTAGTGGGAGCATTATGGTGGCTTGGTTTATTCCGAATGCGGAGGCATATGGTTTTCAAGATTCTTTTCTTGAATTCAAGATGTGTCATATAGACCTCGCCTCCAAAGCAAGAGGGGTGCATATGCTGCAACATATCACAACTTTGCGACCGAGCTAGCTTGCCATGTCGGGGTTAATGGTCAGGACCCAATCTGACTCCAAATGGAGGTTGGCCTCCCGTGGGAGGCTTCGGGTGTCCTGGTCTACGCCATCTCTTCAGCGCAAGCATGGTCTACCACGCTGTCGTCTACCATAGAATGTACCACAAAGAACTTTCCGAGCAGGTTCCTCTTCGCTCACGCGAGCTATAGGTGCCCTGCTTAATTTTTGTCACGATATCTGCTTCTAGGTAGATTGCGTACAGTTCATGATTGTACCGTCTCCGGAATCGTCCTTCCTCACATATGGGGCCAACAATTCTCCTTAAGACTTTTCTCTCGAACGCAGCTAAGAGGTTGGAGTGCCTTTTGCTAAGCACCCAAGTCTCAGATCCATATGTGTGGGTACTGGCAGGACCATGGTCCTGTACAGCAGCAGTTTTGAAGTAATGTTGGGATTTCTGGATATGAAGAGCTTTGACAGACTATAGTAGGCTCTGTTGGATTTGAGAAGCCGCCCGCGTATTTCTTCTTCTATATCGTTATCGGCTGCTACTATTGACCCAAGGTATTTAAAGGATTGCACCACTTCAAATTCGTGCTCCGCTACCTTGATTGTTTGACCAACTGTTCCTCTCGCATTCGACGCCACCATGTACTTTGTTTTACCTTCACTAATGTGCAGCTCCAGATTTTGTGCCGCCTGCTCGATCTGGATGAAGGAAACGTGTACAGCTTGTTCGGTTCTTCCGATGATGTCGATGTCGTCTGCGTAAGCCAGTAACGGGCTGGACCTGTTGACGATGGTCCCTCTTGTTGCCGTGCCAGAGTCACGGATTGCTTTCTCCAACGCCAGGTTGAAGAGGAGGCAGGCCAGACCGTCCCGTTGTCGGAGTCCATTAAAGATGTTGATTGGTCTGAATAGCTATCCGGCTATTTTTACTTGGCTTGTTACGTTGGTCATGGTCAACCTACATAGTCGTGTCAATTTATTTGGGATGCCGAATTCTCTCATGGATTTGTAAAGTTCTACGCTGGCTATGCTATCATAGGCGGCCTTAAAGTCTATAAACAGATGGTATGTTGGGATGTTAAATTCTAGACATTTTTCCATCGCCTGCCTAAGGGTAAAGAACTGATCAGTTGTTTATTTGCCTGGAATGAAGCCACACTGATATTGTCCGATGACGGTTTTAGCGTATGGGGTTATCCGGTTTTGTAGGATAGAGGAGAGTATCTTATAGGCGGTACTCAACAACGTGATACCCCTATAATTGCTGCACGTTTTAACATCTCCCTTCTTATGTATGGGGCATATTATGCCTTTTTGCCAGTCTTCTGGCATATCGTCCTGCTCCCATACGTGTACTATAATATCATGAATTGCTTGACGTAAGGCTGGCCCGCCGTGATGAAATATTTCGGCTGGTATGCCATAGGCTCCCGGGGCTTTGTTCTGCTTAAACCGGCATATAGCCTTCTCAACCACTTCTATGTTTGGTGGCGGCAACATAGGGTATTCTTCTTGAAGTAGTGGAGCCTCCACTTCTGCAGTGAGCTGACCATTTAGCAATTCATTAAAATACACTTCCCATCGCTCCAGTATGCTTTCAGGATCGGTGATCAGATTTCCCTCTCCGTCCTTGCAGTATGTGCAGCGTGGTGTGTAGTGCGTCATGTTTCGGACGGATTGGTAGAACTTCCGCGCCTGGTGCGGACCTCGCTCTCGGCTGTTTTCTATTTCACAGATTAGGTTCTTCTCCCAGGCTGATTTTTTTTTGTCTGTGTAGCCGTTTTTCTATTCTTCTGAGCTCTTTATATTCCTCTTCGCGTGGCCGCGTTCTATGAGATTGTTGCATTGCTCGGTACGCAACATTCTTACGTTCAGTCGCTAGCTTGCATTCATCATCAAACCAGTCGTTCCGATATTTACGACTGCTGCTTAAGATACATTACAGTGCAGTACATTAATTCTTCCTTTAAATCAAGCTTTTAAAATTTGTAACATTTCACTAATCTAAATAATAAGATTTTCCACAAAACCTGTCCTGAGAGAAACAAGAAACACGACTAAAAGAATTACTAAGCTTGAGGAGTTCGCATTTGTCAACTTGATTTCTGCACGAACCTCTCCTTAAGGCCTAAAAAATAATAAACCTGTCATTGTAGATGTTATACCCGATAGAAGATGGCACATTAAAATGTCTGTAATGGGCAAGGATTATACAAAGTTAATATGAAGTGCAATCATGCGTGTCAAGTTATCAAAGCAAATAATTGATAATTTGCCCGTAATTACTTTTGACAGCTCTAATTTAATTTTGTTTTAAAATGTTGTTTGTTTTATTGATATGCTTATTTGTTTTATTGACATGCTTATTTGACATCAAGTAATCAAAGTAAGCCTTCAAAAACGGGTTAAGGCTTATTATAACTCATTTTTGATGGTATCATAATTTGTAATAAGTTGTGAAAATTTCAATTTTGTCTCTCAAATATTTTCTATGTTTTTTTTTTGTTGTGTCCATAACTTCATATCAAATTAGACAAATATATACAAACATAGAATACTTAAATTGATACATATTTAAAAAAAATAACGAAAAGCAAACCAACAAAGCTACCAAGAAAAAACATAGAAAACATAGAACGACAAATTAGAAATATAACAACTAATTGGAAGCAAAAAACGAAGCCATCAAATATTAAATATTATAAGTTTAAACCCAATTTCATATAAAATAAGAAAACATAGAAAATATCGAACCATAGAGGATTTTAAATTATGACAAATGATTAGCAGACAATTAGGAAGCAAACAAAAATAAAGTTTTAATTCTTTAATAAATGTCACAACATAATTATAAGATAGTAAAAGGCAAACCAGAAGGGCTGCCAAAAAAACATAGAACGATAAATGTAACAACTACTTAAGGGGAAATAGTGAAGCAATAAAATATTAAATATTGGAAGTTTAAACGCAAGCTCGGAAGGTAACTTCATATAAAATAAGCATTGCATCCACAAAACATAGAACTTCATATCAACTTAGAAACGCTGCCACAAAACATAGAACGACAAATTTAACATAAAGCCATAAAATATTGAATTTCATATCAATATTGCATCCAGAAAACATGGAACTTCATATCAAATTAGCAACACATCAAAAAAAAAAAAACATAGAAAATATCGAACTACAGATTTTAAATTATGGCAAATGATAAGCAGCAAATTATGAAGCAAATAACAATTAAACATAACAAAGATGTTTTAATTTCTTAAGAGTTGTCACAAGAGGCAAATCAGAAACGCTGCCAAAAAAAAAAAACATAGAACGACAAAGTTAGGAACTACTTAAGGGAAAATAACGAAGCCATAAAATATTAAATATTGGAAGGTCAAACGCACTCCCGGAAGGTAAATTTATATCAAATTAGCTATGCATTCAGAAAACATAGAACTTCATATCAACTCAGAAACGCTGCCAAAAAATCCAGAAAACATTGAACAACAAAAATAAAATAAAACATTTGAAGTTTTTACATCTTTTCGAAAGGCTGTCTAAATTTTGTTTCAAAACTACATATATACAAAAAAGTAGGAAAAGCACTAAGAAAAACCTCAAAAAATCAATTTTGCTGTAGAAGCTCTAATGGATGAGTGTTCTTAAGATCCTGCGAATGAATTCAAGTGATTCTTTGAATTGATTAAAAAATTTAAGGAAAAATATGAAAGAAATTCATTCTATAATCCAAAGAAGTCACGTCACGTCAAACAGAAATTCAAAATATTCGCAATTCAATCTTCGATTTGCAGCTCATTCTGTATCAATTCTGATTCTCGTTTCAATTTTTAGGACACAAAAAACCGCTTTTCAAAAAATTAAATTCTAAGGACTTAGAAAAGATTTTAAAACTGGTTCATAGATTCGAAAGGCAATATAGCACAACCACGGAACATAGATATTCAAATTCAAGGTTTTTTTTTGTTTTTTGATCGGTAACATTTGAATTTTATATTTTGTAAAATTTGAACTCACGAGATTTTGAAAGAAAGACAATAACATGGGCAGCCATTTTTAAAACAGACCTCCCACCATTGAGTTTTCTGAATGAAGAATATGGAGCCGATTTGCTAAAATGTTTGTGTCTCTTGTTTTTTTTTTGCACTACATCTGTCTCTTATGTAGCTAAGCCGGTTAAGCTTGTCCTATACCTATACCTAAGCACCAATAAAATGTCTTGCGAAATCATCTCATTTCCTCTTCCCAAAATCGTGTTTTTTTTTTCTCGACGGTCCTGCCATCTTTTCACGCATATCCCCGTTAACTCGCCTAAAGGAAACTTAATCAACATAATTGTTTTTATAACAATAACGAAAATAATACTTTCCACCGGAAAAAGTTAACTTCTTTTTTGGCTGAGTTTAAAAAAAAAAATATTCCATAAATCAAGTTTGCCACCAGTTTAGAGGGTAGGGTAGAATTTTTCGTTTAAAACCAAAGCTATTACATATAAATTATGCACACAGAAGTTTATTGAAGTGAAAGTATTAAAAAAAAATATGTTGTACCGACAAAGTCGACGAAAGCGTCGAAGCTTCAGGCGGGAGAAACAACAACCCCTTCATGAATATAAATATGCATAATACTATATACAATACACATATCAACTCCTGCCCCCAAGTCATCACACATGAAATCATTCGTTCATTAGGGAAATTCGGACACGTTGAGAAGAGGGCAAGAGGAGCTTGTTCGTCGTTATTACCATAAAACTAATGAATATCAAATTTCTGGGTTGTACCTATCTATCACCTTTCATCTGCTGAGTTGCGAACCATGAGAAGTACCATGAAATGAGCGGATGTACGTATAATGTGCTTATGGGGTCTGTTTACTTTTCATATGTTCATACAAATAGGTAGATACTGGTCTTCACAAAAAATAAAAATACAAGAAAAAATTTGGATTATAGAGCGGAAAAGCCGAGATTAGTGCACTTGGGGTTTGAGAAAAGATCCAATTAAAATGTTAAAGAAGTTTAATGAATCTGCAAAGTTTTGGGTATCAAAACAAAAAAGAAGAAGAATAGAGGAATATAGAATTTGCCCTCAGTGTAGGTATATTTGAAAAAATTTCAGAATCAGGTATTGAAACCTAACAAGGTATTTAGTATAGTCCTTTAGTTTTAGATATTCCAATCCGAAATTAAAGAAGGTAGATTTTCATTTTCATGTTCTATACAAAAATGTCGAAAATCTCGTTTTTTCGCAAACCAATAACTTTCAAAACGCTGAATGAATTCGAAGAGAAGTTCAAACAAAAATCGTAGAACAACCACTTATTAAATTTCACCATATCGTCTTACTTACTTACTTAATCGGCTACCGATCAGTGAAGGGCCTCTGCTTGACACCCGACAGCTCTCCATCCTCTGCGATCCCGACAACGCTGCTTCCAGTCATCCAGGCCATGCGCTCTGGCATCGACAATAGCTTGGTATTTAAACCGGAACTTCGGTCTTATTTGTCGCCGCCAACCTGGAGGCTGGGATTTGAAGACTCTCTTAGCTTGAGCATTGTTGTCCATTCGCGCAATGTGGAAGAGACAATGTAGTAGGCGTGTTTTGGCTTTCTGGACAATGTCCACATCTTGGTGCAGGTGATAGAGTTCGCGGTTATATCTTCTCCTCCATTTGCCCATTTCGCACACAGGAACAATTAACCGTCGAAGAACTTTTCTTTCCAAAGAGCCCAGTATCCATCTTTCCATTTCTGCTTATAGTCCAGCACTCGGCGCCGTAAAGCAGGGCTGGTAGTTTATAGGTTTTGTAGAGAGTGCACACACTTGTTGCCTGGAGTAATTATTCGTCGGATCTCCACGTTCGTGGAGTTAATATAAACTCGGGGATAGATGAACTCCTTAACTACCTCGAAGTTTTTGCTATCAATAGTGACATTTTCTCTTACCGGTGGACAGATCTTTGTTTTTTTGTTGACAGCATATAAATTGGTTTTGGCATCATTTACGTCAAGGTCAACAAGTCTCGCCTGATATTCAACAGTCATGAAGGACTCTATCACAGAGGGTTGGGAACGGCCAATGATGTCGATATCTTCCGCATACCCCAACAGTTGGAAAGATTTGTTGAATATAGTGCCCTCCGCCATTACATTAACGCCTGCTCTACTCACAATCTGCAGGTGTGAGTGTTCGAGTCGGTAGTAGCTTAAGGCATGTCCGGGGCTCTGAGAGACTTGACCAATGGGCGTGTGTTGCTACTGAACCATACATCAGACCATGGCAACAAACATAAGTCAAGGATTATGCACGGCGTGGTGGCATGTCAGTTCGCGTACAGCATGCGTAATTCCACGATCAGGGTGGCGGCTAGCATAAGGCCATGGTTGTTGGATGGTGGTGAGGTGTTAAATGCATGGTTCATGGTCTTGACTTTTGAAGAGCTCGTCCACTTCGGTGGGCCGGTATTGCTACTATTGACAATTCTTACACTCCAGGTTCCTATCGACCACCTCGTGGTGCCTGTGGATAACTAGATGGGAACATTCTGGACGGTGTCCTTAAAGTAGGAATCCGCTAAGGAGTGTGTAACAACTCACCAGAGGGATGCACATTCTTGGTTGATGGTTTGGGCTGGGTGTGTGTATATCTGGGGCTGACAGGCCCTGAGTTTTGCAGGAACTCCTCTGTAAGTGACCTCACGGTTGCGAAGCTCGACCGGAAGATATATTCTGGTACCATGGGAAATAGTGCCCTGAAGTCTGAAAGCTATAGCGTACGTCTTCTGGCTCTCCTATTTTATCTTCGGATAGTGAGGTGCAGCTGTCGTGTACGTGCACTCTTTCTTCGAACTATCTATGAAGTAGGCCCCCTAGTGGGAGTATCGTGGTGGCTTGGTTTATTCCGAATGCGGAGACACATGGTTTCCAGGCGTACCTGGATTCAAGAGGTGTTAGATAGACCTTGCCTCCAAGCAAGAGGTATGTTCATTCCTGCAACATGTCACAGCTTTGCAACTGAATCGGCTTCGGCTGGGTTCGGGGTTAATGGTCACGACTCAATCTGACCCCTATGGAGGCAGGTACTCACGTTAAATAAAACATAGGTTCTATTCACAATCTGCTCTAGAAAGACATTGAAGATATCAGATGATAGCGCATATCCTTGACGAAACATTCTGCCTGTTTAGAATTGTCCAGAACAGTTGATCCCTAGTTGCACATAGCACCGTGGATTTTCCAATGTAACGCGACACAGTTGGATCAATTTTCTCTGAATCCCGAGTTCGGACATCCCCAAATAAAGCTCCTGACTATGAATGCTGTCATTAAAGAATGAATTATGTATTGGGGGTATTGTACTGCGATATATGGAGATATATTTTGCCCTCACTTAAAATTAATGAGATTGCTTATCTTATAGTTCTTCCTCCAAATCTATTGCTCTTAGGAATCCTAGTATTTGGGGCACTTTCAGGGAGGAAAGGTCGCTGCCTTCCACCTGCTATTGTCCCAGTCCCCAGGTGCATGAGTGGACAACATGTTCCTAGTATGTGGTCCGGTGTTTGCAGAATCTACATGTGGCACTGCTTACAATACCAAGTAAACCTAGTTGTCTTCTAAGTTTGCAGTGTCCAGTTAGGATACCTGTTATTATTCTTAGGTTATTTTTACTTAAGGTGATGCAGTTTTCAAAACATTGCTGGTTGTAATTGCCCAGTAGTAGTTTCGCCTGCCTTAGCTTTGGGAGTTCTTACCAATTCCTGGATTTGCTTGCTTCGTCTTCTTGTTCAATTTTGTGTTTGATGATATTTTTTCCAATTTTGCAATAGTGCTCAGGTCCTGTTAAAGGGGGTGATGTGCCTCTTCGTTTCCATGAACATGAAGGTTTGTGACTGCTGATTAAGTCTCTTTCCCTGAGATTAATAATTTTGCCTGTCCCTTCCCTTCAGAATCTCATGATTCCTCAAACTGTTGCACTTCTGATGACCTCGTGTAGAGGGGATAGATGAAGGACAACCTCCATAGCTGCAGTAGGGTAGGTTCTCATTGCTACCGTAATGCAGACACAAGCGAGCCTTTGGACTTTTTCTAGGGGTTTCCTAGTTGTTGATAGCTCAGTTCTCTTGTGCCATGCATCTGCACCATATAGGTAATGATAGTCTACATCCACCTGAGGATGTTCGGTTTCCAGCCCCATGACTTGACCTGTAGGTCTCTTGCAAATCATTAGGGTTTTTGTGGCTTTCCCGACTATAGCTATACTAAGAGTTTGTTCCAGGAATTTACTTTCTGTTGTAATTCAAAAGCTAAAGGGATAGGTTTCATAAAATGCTATCATATACGGCTTTAAAGTCGAAAAAAAGATGATGAGTCTCGACTTGAAATTCGTTGGTCGTTTACAGGACTTGCATCAATGTGAATATTTGAATCTATGGTCGATCTGCCAGGGGGCACAGGCAGGGGCGTCTTTATAATTTTGCAGGCCCTGGGCCCAACAGGTTTTGGGGGCCAAAAAGAGTATATTTTTTTTTAATTTTTTAGGTAAAAAAAATCATTTCAAAATGAATTTGTTTTTCAAAAATATTTTTACTTTTTATAAAGAACTAAAACAAACATAAACAAATAATTTTTTTATAGTTTTATAATTTTTTTAGTTACCTTTAATAGTTGAACATTTTTTTTTGTTTATTTTTGATAATTTTTATAGTTTTTTTGGTTGATTTGTAATGTTTTTATATTTTTTTTGTTAAGATTTTTTGTAAGTTTATTTCTTTTTTTTTTTTTTGGTTTTCTTTTTAGATAGGTATGTAAGTTAATACAATAAAATATTATTGAAGACATACTTTTCTGACTTTGTCAGTAGCAAAATCATGAATTAAGTCATCAAATTCAATTTGCCACAGTAATTCATTTTCAATTTCATCCACTGTAATTAGACTGTACAATTTTGGAATTGTAATAAGATCTTCATTTACATCTTTATTGAATTCTTTTAAATACTGTACGAGGTGCAGGCATTCTACATCAAGTTCTTCTGCATTAACATCTATGGTATTTTTTTGAAAATCGTTCGCAAGAATTTTGCAACACCTCTGAAGTCAAATGTTGCAATCGACAAAAAAAAGCCAAACAATGCATTAATTTCTTGGTAGCAGTTGGATCGTATTTTTAATTGCAAAGTAATAGTGTCAGTAATTGGGAAAAAAGTTGATAATGTAAACTTTTCTTTCCCAATTAGCTGGACGGATGGTGCAGGACCATCAAAATATGTGGCACGCGAACTTCGTACTATTTTTCGTTGCATTAAGGCTAGTCGCGCACTGGCAACTGTGATCGAAGTTTAATCACCAGTTGAAAGAGAACCGCGCACTGGCAACTCTTTACTCACGCTCACACTCTTTTCTCTCTTGCACTTATAAAAAACAGCTCAACTGTTGCGGGGCAATCGTTTAGTTTGTGTCAAAACACAAACTTTTTAGTTTCGAGAATCGAGTTGCTCTAAGTGCGCGGTGTTCCATATAAGCACATATGTTCCATTTTAGCAGCTAAACAGTTGCGAAACTAAAAATTGAATGTGCGCGCCTAGCCTAAGTCTTTATAATTAGCATCCGGATTCTGAATTTTGGCACACGCTTCAAATTTATCAAAATTCTCCCTTAGATCATTTATGAAAGAGCATAGTGAACAAAGCAAATTAGCAGCAACTTTAATCGTTATTGTTTCTTTTTGAAGGTTCTTGCTGGTTTTATGAATTCTTTCTAATATTGTGTCCCAAATTTCTGTTAAAATAAGAAATTCTAGTTTTGACATTTTCTTAAACAGACTTAGCGCTTCGCTTTTTGTTTCTGGAGCTTGCTCTGGATCTCTAGAGATAGATTTCAGGACTTCAGTAATTTGTTTGTAACCACGATGGAGCGCGTTAACTGCATCAGCTCGTGCAGACCATCTTGTTTCAGAAAGACTTTTAAGAACTCTATGTGAACCTAAACATTCATTTAATTTATTCCAGCGATGGGTAGAAGCAGAAAAAAAATTTTATATTTTTTGAACCACTTGAAAGAAACTTGTTGCCTCCTACACACAACAAGATGCATGAAGGCCTACTAAGTTAAGAGAATGTGCTGCACATGGTATAAAGATAGCAAATTCGCATTTCTCATTTTAATCTTGCTTGCAAACCAGAACATTTGACCGACATATTTGACGCATTATCATAGCTTTGTCCTCTACAATCCTCTATAGGAATATCATGATTTTCCAAAAATGTCAAGAATAGCCGTGTTTTTTTGGAAAAGTTATCCGTAGTACAGTAGGATTTTATATGAATAACAAATACAACATCCGCAGTAGGATCACTGCCGATACTTAAATAAACGTCAAATCTCTATCCGCAGCAGGATTTCACTTCTCCTTTTATCGGCAGTGATCCTACTGTGGATGTTGCATTTGTTATTCATATAAAATCCTACTGTACTACGGATAACTTTTCCAAAAAAAAAACGGCTATTGTGTCAGCCAAATATTCAGACTTATGCTCTTTAATAGGTATGAATTTAAAGAACCTTTCGATGGGAACACAATTTTTAACATACCGAATTACAGAAGTCAACTGGTCGATATGAGAAATGTCAGGTGTACTATCAACTCTTATGGAAAAATATTTTTCCGATCTAATTTTACCTAAAATTATTTTCATTAGGACTTGTTTTCCCATTATATCAATGAACTCGTTGCAAATATTTGCTGATAAATAGGAAGTGTATCCCTTTCCTGAGTTCCCACATTTTTTTAAATGATCTGCTAGGAATGAATAAAATTCACCTAGAAGTTCCAGGCATCCCAAATAACTTCCATTGTTGGGTGACCCAATGGTTTCGTTCTTACTACAAAATGGAAGCCCTCTTGATGCCAAAAATTTAATAACTGCAACAATTCTTTTGAGAACATTTTTCCACCTGCGTGTGCAGGTGTATGATGAAATTAGATTCATATTGCCAGAAGTTTAAGATGTTGAGGATGAGAATTTCTATTAACCTTATTTCGTTTTGTTATATAATTCTTGTATAGATTCATTCATTTTGAGTTGGTGGAACTGGGGGCCAAATAATTGCGGGGCCCTGGGCCCTGGCCCACCGGGCCCATGCCTAAAGACGCCACTGGGCACAGGTACATTATCGTTTGTCAAATCTTAGTCTTAAAAACCTTAAAAAAATTGGATTTAAACTTAAATTCTATATTTTATTTAATCTAATCAATAAACCTTTAGATTAAATAAACACGCTGACTCAGCGAAGTAACTCATTTACTCAACCAATTAGCTCGTTGACTCAACAAATTAACTTTTTCTGAATAAATTCTTCGCTCTGACGAATTAACTTTTCCACGAAACGAATATACTCAGCAACGAATATATTCGCTGACGCAAGGAATAAATAACACAAGTCTGCATCAAAAAAGCTGTCTGGATTTTTTCAACTAATTTCTATGTATTTAGGTGTTCTGAAAACTAAAAAAAAATACTAAAAAAATTCCAGAACGTCAGGTTATTTTACAAAACGCAAAATTTTATTATAAAAAGATGTTTTTTGGGCTTATTTAGTCATAAATAATAGGTACAATTTTGTTTTGACTGCTGTTTTTAATTGTATATAGGCCATAACTATCATTTCTTTCTCATTAAAGAACGTCCTGGGTGAGCTAAATGAACAAACATAAAAATGTAACCTGAACGTGCGCGCTCTGGTAGTTTAGAAAGTGGCGTAGATGAAAAAAACCGGTCGTTGTGTGCAACCTGCGACATTATTCACCACTTCCACCTTTTCTCTTATAAGTAATTTAGTATAGTAGTAGGAAGTTTAAATCGTTTTAAAAATTGAGATTTTGTGTAACTTGATATGTATATGTCTGTTTTTTTTTCGAAAAGCATTTTATTTAATTTCAATTAAAACAATAGTATGTAAGTAACAACACTTTCACTAGATGATTTTTTTTTTCCGAAAAAAGCTTATATACATGTACATACATGTTTGTATGTACAAATAGTTTATTTGATATGAACATACATATTTTAAGACTTCAAAATTTCTTTATTTAAAAAACCGAAAACCTGTTATTGAAAAAAAAACGTTTTTTTTGTCCGATTAAAAACAGATTAAATCGGTTTGGAAAATAGCCGGAAAAACCGAAAACTGGTGAATTGGGAAAAACCGCCATTCCTATGGCGTAGTACAATTAGGTATTAACTCGTCATTATTTTATATATCTTGGTTTAATATAGTGCAATGTCGTCTGTGCGGAAGTGTGTGAATTCGTCTGACAGTTTCTGTTATATTTGTGGCGAGTATATGGTATTAACGCAACAACTTAATATTACGGACTTTGTAAAAAAAGTATACTTTGCGTATTTTGGCTCGAAACTTGGAGATCAGGATAAAGTTTGGGCAACTCATAAAGTCTGCAAACGATGTGTTGAAGAACTTTGTAATTGGGTTAAGGGCAAGAAAAAAGCGTTCCGATATGCGATTCCTATGGTATGGCGCGAGCAAAAGAACCATAGTGATGATTGTTACTTTTGTTCGTGTAATGTGAAAGGATATAATTCAAAACGGAAGCAGTCTATTTCATACCCCAATCTGCAATCAGCTATTCGTCCCATCCCTCATGGGACCGAAATACCAGTGCCCAAGGCCCTGCTACCTTGGAAGAGATTACAAGTTCTGACGAAGATGGTGCTGTTTCTGCATCCGATGACAAGCAAAGTTTTGAATTTGAAGATGACAGCAGTCCGAAATTCTTTTCCCAGGGCGAGCTTAATGATTTGGTAAGAGACTTAAATCTTCCCAAAAACGCTGCTGAGCTGCTTGGATCAAGGCTCAAAAGCAGGAACTTACTTTTGCCGGGAGTGTCTTTCTCCTGATTTAGATCTCGTGAACAGCAGTTCTCTTCTTACTTTGCCCAAGAGGACGAGTTGGTTTATTGTACCAATATTGAAGGTTTGATGGATAAATTTAAGATCTCATACGACCCAGCACAGTGGCGTATTTTCATAGATTCTTCAAAAAGAAGCCTTAAAGCAGTTCTGCTTCACAATGGCGGTTTCTATGCTTCGATTCCTGTCGGTCATTCGGTACACCTCAAGGAAGCCTACAAGAACTTGGAATTGGTTCTTGGCAAATTAAAATATAAAAACCACGGTTGGCAAGTGTGCGGTGATTTCAAAATCTTGGGCATGTTGCTTGGACAACAATCTGGGTTTACCAAATTCCCTTGCTTTTTGTGTCCATGGGATAGTAGAGACCGAGAAAAATCACTGGACCAAAAAGTGTTGGCCTCCGAGGGAGCTTAAAGTTGGCGAAAAGAACGTCCTGCATGAAACTTTGGTGCCTCTTCATAAAATTCTTCTACCACCACTTCATATAAAGCTGGGATTGATGAAGCAATTTGTAAAGTCACTTCCAAGAGATGGAAATTGCTTAAAATACTTAACATCAAAGTTTCCAGGGCTCTCGGAGGCAAAGTTGAAGGAAGGTGTTTTCGTTGGACCAGATATAAGACGACTTATGGCTGATCCACAATTCATCACAACGATGACGGATCCTCAAAGAGAAGGGTGGATTGCCTTTAAAGAGGTCATAGAAAATTTTTTAGGCAATAACAAAGACCATAACTACAAACAAATCGTTGAACAAATGTTAAAAGCATTTCAAGCTTTAGGTTGCCTTATGAGTTTAAAAGTACATTTTCTAAATTCCCACCTCGACTACTTTCCAGATAACTTAGGAGATGTGAGTGAAGAGCAAGGTGAACGATTTCACCAAGATATTAAGGAGATGGAAAAAAGATACCAGGGAAGATGGAGCGTCTAAATGATGGCAGACTACTGTTGGACGCTTCAGAGAGACATTCCAGATGCTTCCCACAAACGAAAATGTACCAAAAGGAGTCTCACTGGGAAAAAGATATGTGTTTAGTGCTTACTAATAAATGTACTCGTATTTTAGATAAAAAAATAAGTTTTGTTACGCAATTATAAATTTAAAAAAAAATATTTTTAGTCTTTTATTTTTTATTTTAAGATGATAAATTGTTTAACATAGATACCCATATTGTCAGAAAACGAACGTGACGTTCTGTGACAAAATGAAAGTCATTTTCGGATTCAGCACACCCAAAATCATAAGAATAACGCAAAAAAAATCAAAACAGCTCTCAATTTTTTTTTTTTTGCAGACTTGTGTAATTGAAGCGGGAAATATTTAAACGAATGAAGTCAATGAACTTAATGACAAAACAAATACACTTGTGAACGAATGGGTTTTACGTTGACTATTGTAATAAGAAAAAAATCTATTTAAAATTTTACCAACCAAAAAATAATTAAAAAATAATAACTTAAATTGTTCTTTGAATTCACAATTTTTTTATTTTCATTGAACTAAAGTACATTTTTTCTCAGCTATTTGTTGATATAAAAAAGTGAAAACTTATGAACAAGTTACCCATATTATTCTCGGAATATAACTAGTTTCTCTGAATTCTTTTATATCTGATGGAAAAAATTGTCATTGACCGAAAACAATTAAATCCAGGCGATTAAAAAAAAAAAGGTAAACATACAGGTTAGGTTCATAACAATACTACATACATTTAAAAAAAAAATTAAAACAAAAACAAACGTGTAAACATTCTGTGATCATTAGATCTCTACTTTTTTAATTAAACTTAAAATTAAACTAAAAACCAAGCAGAAATTCATCAGGAATCACAATAACATGACAAAAATACTAAAAAAAAACTTTAACAAGTTTTCTAGTAAAACCAGTAAAACTACTTACCAATATATCAACGGATAAAAAAAAAGAATGTAACAAAACATGTCCCAAACAGCAATCATGGATGACATTCATTTTTTTTAAAATGGACAAATGGTTTCCGAAACAAAAATGTCGTTATAGCCAAGTTGAGAACTTGAGTAAATGCAATTTATTATTGATGGAATTATAAACTAAAAAAGCACATTAAATACAAGCGTCATTGAAATACAATGAGAAAACCTGTACTATAATTATTGTTTCTCAAAATTATTTTTTTTTTTTTTTTTTTTCGAATATTGATTTGAACAAAATCCGTTTAATTTTAAAATATTTGTATTCTATTTTTGATTTTTTAATTAAATTTAAATTCCATCAAAAAATTCAAAATCTGCCTTTCACTCATAATTTAGTCGTTAAATTGTAAATTTATGTTGAAACACAACTAACGAATTTGTTATTTTGATTATCTGTTTCTTTCAAAAAAATTAGATTAGAAATTAAGTGATTGTTTTGTTTGTGTGTCATCGAGAAATCCGATTAGCAAACAAGTTTTAATCCAAATTTAAAATTTATGCAAATATTTCCTTTTAAAAGGTGCGAGCGACATTTAAATCATGGCGATTTATAGCACGATATAAAATAAAATCCACCACTGGATCGCACGAATTTACGCTTATGTATGTTTAAGAGACTTTGAATTTTTAACACGAATCTTTTGAGAAAAAGAGAGGATTAGGATAAAATTCATTTTTTAACAAGTTATTTAGAAGTTAGATACAAAAACAAAAAAGTATAATTTTTTTTATATAACATTTCTGAAACATATTCAAAAAAAATGTTGGCCCGCCAAATTTAAGGTTTACTATTTGCAAAAGAAAATTGAATTTCAGAAAAATAAATCGTTGACTCGTTTATGAGATATCGAATTTAAAAAATAAATTAATATTTCTTTTTAGTTTTGAAATGCAGTTTTTTTTTTTCAAACAGCCCAAATATATATATAAATTAGCCGTGCTTTATGGAAAATTGATAGCCACTCAGTAAAGAAAATTGAAAAAAAAAGGATTATAGTCACTCTCTTTTAATCTCAAAGTTTGACACGAATTTTAGAGTAATTTCGAATCTATTTTGACGTATTTAGAATATTTCTTTCCATATTCTTGCCAGCCCCTAAATTACAATTTTAATGAGCAAAAACATCGATTTTTCGTTAAAAAAAAGTTCAGATTTTGTAGATGTTTTTTAATCCATCGAGATGTCAGCCATCCTCCAATGGAATTTGACCGTTTATGACTTGGTTGATGGGTAATATACTATATTTTGACATATTAAGAGTATTTCTTTCTAGATGCTTTTTAAAAGCCCTAAAATCGCAATTTTTCTGAACAAAAAAAAATCCAAAAAATTTCGATTTTTCAGTGAAAAATTTTAGATTTTTCAGAGGTTCTTCAATCAATTGACATTTGAGATTTTTTGTACGTCTTTTACAAAATAGACATGAAGGTTTATTTCCAAATGTCTTGACATAATAAAAATCTCTGAGAAAAAAATATGCATTCCAGAACACATCCCAGTACCAATCTTTTCGAAGCAAATGTTTTTCTGCACTCGATTTAAGCGCCATCTATGTACTCGTACATGCATCTCAATATATCAACAATTTTTATCCATTCTATATTCACTCTGATTGCTGACCAAATTATATTCACTCTTGATGTTTTTATTGTTTTGCATGTAAAATTTTGCTAACTTGGCTATTCACTCTTTCAAAAAACACGGCTATTCTTACTTCCGACTTATACGCACTATAAGGCAATTCATGCATTCGTAAAAAAATCGAACACGAAAAAAGTGGGTCTGTCTGTTCGACTACAGCCTTTGTTTTGGATTTTTAAAAAAAATTTCAATTTTTTTTTTTAAACTCAATATTTCGAAAACATATTTTTTTAAACTTGATAATGAAAAGAGTTTTCTTACAGTCTACAGGTTATGAGAAAAAAAGTTTATTTTACCTAATAATAACGGTACCCACGGTACACATATTAAAAAATGGCTTTCAAAAATTTTTTTCGAAAACAGCGTCTAGAATTTTGATAACTTTTTTTTTCGAATAATTTTTACGATTTATTATTCAATACAATTTTTTTTTGACCTCGAACCTAGTGCACACTCTTCCGGAAATCGGAAATTATGTCTGTACATTATTGATAGTGACTCTGACCATGAAGCTGTTCAACTATCGATTAACCTCAACCAACCCATACTCCTTAAAACAGAAGCTCCTGAGAATTTCATTAATTGCAGACGGTTGGATATTGATAGACTTCACAGAGACATCGAAGACAGCTTAACTCTCCCACCTTCAGACAGGAATTTTCTAGAAACCGAAATCGATGCAGCAATTGTCAACTTTGAACATGCCGTATCTGATGCCCTGGAAAAGCTAAAAAAGGTCTAAAACGTCAAAAGAAAGGTACCAGCACCTTCCCGAGTACGTTCAAAGTCTGTATGCTCACAGACAACGTCTAAAAAAACGTCTCCAGTGGACCCATCAAAGTGAACTGAATACAACCAACAGAAACTACCAGATAGTTTGGAGTGAGCTACAGGAAGTCAACATCATGTTCCGGAACTCCATTCAATACCACAATAATATCCAATACCAGAAAAGATTACTAGCAATCAAGCCAGGACCAGATGCTTTCAAAAACATCAATAGGATCGTTGGAAAACCGCCACAAATACCGGAAACCATTATCAGCAAAGATATTGAAGCTACCTCGGCCCAAGACAAGGTGGAAGCTTTCGCCGACTACTTCGAAGGAAAATTCACACGGAACCCACCAACTGACCCAACTTTCTTACATTTCAACAAACACTGCAGCCAAATCCGGATAAAATAAATTTTAATATCATCAATCCAGCAAATGATCCCACCGATAGTCCACATTTATGCAATCTAGAGGAGGTTGTAGAAATCATCGGCAATTCTAAGCCAAAAAAGTCTGCTGGACCAGATGGTCTTTTTCATCATTCATTCCATCACACTCATTTTAAACAACTCCATCAACAACTGTTACTTCCCCCAGAAGTGGAAAACAGCGAAGATTGTGCCAATTCCAAAGAAAGGTGCTTCCAACTACTACAGGCCAATATCACTTCTCAACAACATCAGCAAATTACTGGAAGAATTAATCTTACGAAGGCTGAAGAAATTCTGCTGTGAAAATTCAATCATCCCTGATATGCAATTCGGCTTTCGAGAAAAACACTCAACCTTGCATCCACTGGTAAAATTCCAACACGATATCACCACAGCCCTCAACAGTAATCGTGTCACCGTCGGATGCTTTCTGGATGTCGAGAAAGCATTCGATAGCGTGTCGATAGACGGCCTAATCCGCAAACTTCATCTTATGCAAGTACCTCCGCCATTAATAAAAATTCCTTTTTCTTTCCTATCTTTCAGGAAATTTTTCGTTCGAGTAGATAACTGCAAGTCAAACATGAAGACCATAAGAGCTGGAGTCGCCCAAGGCTCAAAACTAGGCCCCTTCCTCTACAACTTCATGACTTCAGACCAACCTTCACCAATTGGATGCGAGAACCCTCTGTATGCTGATGGCTCGCTCACCTATGCCACATCAATGTCACCACTAATCGCTGTCCAAAAAGTAGAAACCCACATTAACAGACTCTTCCAATTCTACCAGAAATGGGGCATCCGAATCAACACTTCGAAATGGTAACTTGTCTGCTTCAGAAGACCTTCAACTGGTAGAGGCCTTCGCACCACATCAATTTGCAGAATCAACTATTCCTTTCCAGTCTGGTTTTCCATCTCGAAGAGAGCTATGAAGGAACTTCAACTATTCGAAAGGAAGATACTGAGGATCTGCACTGTACTTTACTTCGACCGCCAACGACAGAAACACTACAGGAACGAGCATCTCTACACAGAAGCCAATTTAATCCCACTGGACAAATATCTAGTTCATTGAACGAAGAAACTAATGGGGAACATCATCGACCACCCGAATAAGCTTATGAGAAGGATGACCACAGAAAAACGACATCCCGAACCGAGGTACCTCAGTGTGATGGAAACTCTGGATGACAACGTAATCATGGACAACGAAGAAGTAGTCTCGTTCTACGCTGACATTGGATTAGCCTACCACCTTCATCCAGATCATGGTGGCGTCGAATGCGAGAGGAACAGTTGGTCAAACAATCAAGGTAGCGGAGCACGAATTTGAAGTGGTGCAATCCTTTAAATACCTAGGGTCAATAGTAGCAGCCGATAACAATATAGAAGAAGAAATACGCGGGTGGCTTCTCAAATCCAACAGAGCCTACTATAGTCTGTCAAAGCTCTTCAAATCCAGAAATCTCACCATAACTTCAAAACTGCTGCTGTACAGGACCATGGTCCAGCCAGTACTCACATATGGATCCGTGACTTGGGTGCTTAGCAAAAGGCACTCCGACCTCTTATCTGCGTTCGAGAGAAAAGTCTTAAGGAGAATTGTTGGCCCCATATGTGAGGAAGGACGATTCCGGAGACGGAACAATCATGAACTGTACGCAATCTACCTTAAAGCAGATATCGTGACAAAAATTAAGCTCGGTAGACTCCGGTGGGCAGGGCACCTAGCTCGCATGAGCGAAGAGGAACCTGCTCGGAAAGTTCTTTGTGGTACATTCTATGGTAGACGACAGCGTGGTAGACCATGCCTGCGCTGGAGAGATGGCGTAGACCAGGACGCCCCAAGCCTTGGGGTGCGCAACTGGATGGCGTCGTACTGTTCGTCAGCAAATCGAAAATAAAAAAAAATGGTTCTATGGGGGATACATTCAATAACAATTTTTCGTTAATTTTTTTCAACAATAAGCTAGCGTTTTGAAATCATATTTTTTGATTTTTTGATCTGTGCAACAGTTTTTGGGAAAAAAATATTTTCTAAAATTTCGAAAAAAATATATGGCTGGTACAGTTATTTTTGGTCTTAAAAAAAGTGTCGTGGGAAAAATTTTAAAATAGTATCTTCAAAGTTTCGGAGAAGATCTGCAAAGCCCTTAATGATGTAATTCGAATAGAGAGACAGTATTGCGAGATACACTACTTTCGTCTTCTCTACCACCACTAATGTCAAGTCTGATTAAAATCTGGCACACGTTTTTTTTTACGAATGCATAACTTCCCAAGTAGTAAAAAAAAAAAACAACTGTAAGATCTTTAATAATGATTAAAAAATTCACTTCTATCTTTTCTGTGATTATTATGCTCTGTAGGTTAGGAATAATTTCAATGCGTAGATACATTATGTATATCAGGGAAATCAGCACCAAACGAGAATCAATAAAGTGGATAACACTTTTAGAGCTTTGGGAGGTTAATGTGAGTGATTTTTCGGTTGTCTTATAATACAAAAGACAATATAATGTCATGGACACTTTGAAGGCTATTAAATTCACGAGAAGAAATAATTAGAATATAGATTGACTTAAGAATATGATTTGTATATGAAAATAAAAAACAAGTTTTTGGATTAGATACGTACATTTGATGTTTTTTCTTGAAATTTCATTACCACGAAATCATAAACATGAAAAATATTTATTTCAAACTAAGACGAAAATCAATGTTATAATTTGATTAAAAATGTCTTTCCTCATAGTTCCTCCCCGACTTGCAATTTTACAACACAAAGAAATAAGGAAGTTTTGAAATTAAATTTGATTACGTTTGTCGAGCTATATCTTCTAATTTCATCACAATGTAGAGTCTAGCCCGCAAGACGCAGTAGAATGGAATGTCAAAACTTACTTATTGACAAATGTGTCCAATGACAAATTTTTTGGTTTCGTGAAATTGCAAATCGAGAGCTTTCGATGAGGGTCTATGAGTTAAGACAGTATTTTCGGGTTATATGAAGTTTTATTTTATACACCAAGATACAATTTTTGAAAAACAACACAAAGTTCTGGTTAAATGAACAGCGCTAAGTCAAACTCATCAGATAAAGTGTAAAAACTACTTTAAGTTAACTGGATATAAATAAAATCGTTATTAACCTTTGTAAAATAAATGTTTCTGATTTCGTGATTTTTCTTGTTAATTAATTATAAATCCTTAATAGGGCGTTAGGTCAGTTTTATTGAATATTGATTTTCAATAAAAATAAAATGCACGACTGGGTCGCACGAGCTTGTTCCTATATAATAGTCAATCTATAATTTCAAAAATGAATGTTATTAGAGAAAAACTGTTCATAAGCATAAAATTAATTTTTTAAATGACTAAAACAACTCCTAAAGCCGATGGAGCCAAGCACACTATGCCATGTGCTTAATGCAAAAATTAGTTTATGCAAGAACAATATTATAAGTCTTTGTAGTGGTTTCTTAAAAAAATAAGCTTTTATATAAAAAATTCTTAAAACTTTTTTAAGAAAAAAATTTTGGTACGTCAATTTAAATTCTTTATTATTGTTCGAATAAAAATTAAATTTACTAAACAAAATATTAAGCCGTTTTCGAGATATTGAATTTTCCAAAAAAAAAAATAGATTTCTTTTTCAAATTAAAAAAAAAATTTTTCTTAAAGTTTTGAAATGCAATGTTTTTTAAACTTTGTATAACCTGCTCCCTAAAAAATTTCATTAAAATCCGTTATGCCGATAATGAGAAATTCAAAATTTTAAAAAATCGTTCTATGGTAAGTACAGTCAGCAATACTTTTTTTTCAATTTTTACTTGCGATATATGTATGTAGGTACTATAGGGCAAGTTCTGCATTTGGAAAAAAAATCGAACTCGAGATTTTGATCAAAGTTGACATTACGATGATAGCGAAGACGAAAAAAGTGGGTCCGACAATTCCGTCTGTCTGTCTGTATGTCTGTACCTCGAACTACAGCCTAAACTACCGGACGTATTTTCTTCAAACTCGGTAGTTAAGGGTCTTCGGTGATTCCCTAGAGGAAAAATTGAATTTTTTTTTAGCTCCAAAACTAAGGGTACCCCCCATACACCCGTAATGTAAAATCTTATTTATCTCGAAAACGGCTCTATATTATGGACATGGACTATACTTTAGTCAGAAAAAAATTTGGGGGGAAATGTTATTAGGGGTACCTGCCATAGACCCGTTTTTTTGATTTTCGACTTTCTCATTAACGGCTCTAAGGATTTTAACCCAAAATTTTTAGCAGGAGTCCCCTTAAGTTTAAAATAATATTGTATATAAAAATATTCGAAAAAATATTTATTGGGTTTTTAAAAAAAAAAAAAAAAAAATTTAAATCAATATCTTCAAAACCTATGAATGATTATTTTTTGAAATTATTTCCTAAAACCAATATTATTAAATACTTAAAATTCGCATCCCACATTGTTTTTGAAAAATTTTAGAGAAATTTCTTATATAAAAAATTTATTTAATGATAAAACGATTTTTTAAGGTTTATTTGCATAAATTCATACTTTTCCGGAAACCAGACGGCAATTTTATGCATTTGAACATTATTATCTCATTAAGGGTAGGTCTACCCCAGAAGCAAACTCAAATCTCATGTAAAAACGTGTACATGTATTGGTGTACAAATATGGCTCTCTTAGTTAAGAATTTTTGTGTTAAGAAAATAAATTTAGCTCGTCTCGTCTCTTCAGGATACTTCTTTTTTCGCATCACGCATAGAGATAGAGAAAGATGGAATAGAATATGAAAAAAAAATAACAGAAAACGGGAACAAGGCACGAGTGGCAAGCCGCACAGGCAGCGCACAAGCATTTGATTTTGAATTGACTCGGATTGCGCACAAGATAAATGAAAGTTTTTTTTTTTCCTTTTGTATTTTGGGTAGAAAAAATAATTTTTCGTGAATCGTGATTGTTTGAGGTTTAGGAAAGGCAAATTGAGTTTTTTGCATTCAGCGCTCACAATTAGACACAATAATAGACGGTTTGTTTTCTGTTTTATTTTTGGTTGCAGGTGAATTGAAACTTTTCGCATTTAGGTAGATAGCGTTTTTATTCTTTGCGTTTTTATACAACGTTAATCTGTTGGTTCTAGGACTTTTACTTTTCAGGATATTTTAAAAAATAAAGAAAAGGGAGCACAGATTTAGACATTAGGAACCCCGGGGAATTTGCTCTGATATTCATAATTTATTTTTAATGTAGACAATTAATTTTAGGAAAAAGTTCACAATTCAAAAATTGCTCAACTAAAAAAATTATTAAATTTCCTAACCCAAGTAAATTAAAACACTTTCAAAAATAATAATGGTAACTATGTACCTATACCTATAAAAGTTCTTTTGAGTCTTTTTCAAAGGGCTGTAACTCTGCGAAAAGTGGTCGTATTGGGATGAAACCAAAAGCGTTTTAAACATTTCTTTTTCTTGTTTCAGAGTTTCTAAAAATAAAAAATATCCATAGTGAAACATTTAAAATTTTTATTTTTTAAAGGGCTTCGTTGTCTTGAGATTATTTATGATTCAATAAAATTAATAAGTGCAAAAAAATATAGCCTCAGATTAAAAAGTGGTTCCGTCTTTGACCACTAATTTAAATGTAAAAATTGACAACATAAAAGGAAAATTGGGCAGTTTTGAAAACATGAATAAATTCGTTATAGATAATGGATTCTTTGAAACAATTTATGGAGATACATAATTGATTTTTTACAATTGACCGTTCAGTTAAGAAAAGTGGAAAGGTGTTTTTTAAACAAACAGATTATCAATTTTGAAATTGGTTGATCAAACCATTTGTTTATTAGCTATTGTTCCTGAATATTATGTACCTAATCATCAAAATAAAAACAATGATAACAATTTTCATAGTTTTGCATTTGTGACATATCTTAGACTTGAAGTCCCTATCAGCGTTACCACTTCCGGAAAAAAATTGAAGGAGATTTGAAGAAAAAAGTGAAGTAAATTGGGAAAAATCGAAGTAGATTTTAAAATGACTTTTTACTTGCTTTTAGACAAATTTGAACTAGGAATTTTCATAAGTTGACAAAAGACACAAAAGAGTAATGATTCCGTCTATCTGCAACACTGTACCTCAATCTGCAGCCTAGAGAAGAAATTGAAATGGTTTGTTTTACTTTAGCTCGGTTCCTTCCATACAGCCATTATGAAATATTATAATTATTTTGAAAACGACTCTAATGCTTTTTTTTTTATTTAAATTATGTATAGATAACTGTACCAACAATGCAGTCCACACTTTAGTAAAAAATAAATGTTATTATCGGTACCTGTCATATAACCTTCTTTTTATTTTCTACTTTTTCATTTGCGACTCTTCCGATTTCGATCAAAATTTTTACATCGCAGATTCTTTGATTTTGAAATAATATTGTGTACGACAAATGTTTTCCTTAAATGTGTACTTTTAAATACTTAAAATTGTCAATACATTTCTTTTAATTTTAAAGAAAATTGTGTACAAAAATTTAATTTAATTTAATTAATAAAACTATCTTTTATAAAAAATAACATTAAAATTACTATATTTAAATATAGTTTAATTTTAAATTAAAAACACATATGCAAGCGAAATTTTCATACAAAGGATTCGTGTACACATCAGTGCGTTGAGTTCCTATGCTTTTAAATTTACTTATTTGTGTATTTTTATTGTTTTGATATTCTTTTTTTTTTTGTAATTCGATGAATCTCTTCTTCGTTGGATTAGAAATTACCTTTCGGACCGTTTACTAAAAGTAGTTTTGGACGGTTTCAAATCTGATATTGGGCATTCAATCCCTAGAATCACGACGTATTTATTTCGGTGTAATGCTTGTCAGAGATTTAATAAATTATAAAATCAATTTCCCTTACTTGCTTTCGTTGATTGGCTTTCATGTTCCTTTTCGTGAATTACGTAATAATCGTTTATTTTGTGTACCCTTTCATAGGGTCAATTATGGAATCAATGAACTCTTAACTCGCTGTTTAAGACAAGCTAATTCTTTTTGTAATGCTATTGATTTTAATTTATATTTAAGTAGGGACTGTTTTAAAAAATCCTACTTTCCTAATTTCTTTTTTTTAATTTTATTCATAACCCCTTGTCCTTGAGTGCGCGTTTAATATAAAAAAAAATACTACCTAGAGTGAAATAGAGAAAAAGAAGTAGATTTGAACTTTTTTTTTGTAAAATTGAAGTAGGTTGAAACAGAGATTTTTAAAATGAGATAGATTTCAGTATTTGGCTGATGGTGCGAAGTAAGAAGTAGATTTTAAATATTTTGAAAAAAAAAACTATATCTACTATAATTGAAGTAAAATGGTGCCACTGGTTCCCATTAGCTGAAACAAATTTTGTAGAAAAAGTTTGTCAATTTTATTTCCAATAACATCATTGTATTTTAATTTTACTTTGTATACTAGTATACTAATTTTAAGCTTCTATTTTATTAAGCAAAAACTAAAAATGCATTTTATATAAAAACTGATCTTATTAAAAAAAAAACGAATTTCATTAAGTCATTTCGAAATTATTCACAATTTGTCAACTAGCAACGTAACAATTGGTGGTCGTAAGTAAAACGTGTTAGAAAAAAATGTTGATGGGCAGATATGTTGAGATAACCGGCTAAGCTTTAATAAAAACGAACTTAATATTGGTTTTTCAAACATGTCAAAATCTTCATCGAAAAAAAAAACAAAAAATGTGCTCTTACATATTTTTATATCATTTTTTAATTTTGACACCAACAACATTATTGGAAAACTAATAATTGTTTTTTTTACAAATTAAAAACTAAGTGATAATGAATATATCGTCGTCGTTCTATGAAAACTCCCTAAGTCCATTTTTTGTGTTTTGAGATATTTGCATTTGAACTTGGAAATTAATATAAAAAAATCCAAAAATTATCAGAAAAGCATGATCTCAGGCTTCAATTGTAGAATTTGTTTGGCGTAGGCATTGTGCAATAAAATTTTTTGCAAATGGTTTATCCGAAATGAATTAAATAAGAATTGCATCACATTTTTTTTTTAAATGGACTTAGGGAGTTTTCATAGAACGACGACGATATGAACATACATATGTAGGTATATTATATAAAGGTCGTTCTTATTAGAACTAGGCCAGATTTGCCTATTGTCCTTTGTTAAAAATTATCTCATTTCGAAATTTTCAACGAAATTACATCATGTGGCCTAATGAAAACGAAGTAGGTATTACATATGTATGTATTTTCTATTTGCTTACTTTTTATCAATTTTTTTTGCTTGAGTTTTTTGTTTCCTTTGTTTGTTTTTGGAGGCAGTTGTTGCAAAAAAATATTTATAGGTATGTACAAAATAGATTTGCACAATAAAAACACAACAGAAAATAACTGCAACAAGAGTATTATCTATCACCATGACATATTGAAATAAAGGAGACAACTCTTCCTATGTAAAACCAACAAAAATACATAAAAGAAGCGCACTTCCCATATTCTTTCTACATACTTTCACCATTCTTCTACCAGTGGAATACGTCACCACCGAAAACAAAAAGTGATAGAATTTTCCTTCTTAACTTATTTATATAAATATGTACATACATAGGTATTTAGGTTAATAGATACCTGCATAATATTGTACATAATATTTTGGCGCCATCCACTTGCCATATCCCTTGGTTGTTGCGTATTCGCTTGCAGTGAAATGCAATTTGCGTTCATTCACAGGATTAACATGTACTAATCTAATATATTTTTAATACATCCATTACCTACCTATGCAAAATTAAATCAAAACAATCCTTACGATACCAAATCAATACAAGACGTTGCACCTCTATATTACCTATGAACCTACCTATCGGAAAAAACAACACAAAATCTATTGTAGATACTTATATTCATATGTATCTTATTCTATACACAACATCGCAGATTTCCTTTCTTCCATCATGTACACACCCTTTGGCAAAAAAATGAAGATCACTATGCATCGCAATTTATTACTATGAGTGTACCTAAAATGGCTTTCAATAGAAGAAACAAAAAAAAAAAAAACAGTAGAATGATGATAGATCGCAAATAAAAAAATACAAAAAAAACAAAATTTATGACAGCGAATGTGTGATAACCTACTTATATTCTTTTTTATACATACACAAAGAACATTTTTCCACCCTACCTCCGACAATGTGGAATGGTCATTGCATCATATACCTACTAAAAACAATAATTTCTCACACGTTTTTTTTATTTTTTCTGTTCTTGTAATACGAGATGCAAGATGACAAGTCATAAACAAGAATAAAAAACTAAATGAGTCCAGACAAAAAAAAAAGAATCAAGAGAGCGGATGGGCAGACAAAATTCTTTTGCACAGAGAATACGAAACCTTCTCTTTCAAAGCGCTGATATTGCAGTGGCATTCTTGTGAACTGATAACTTACTTGTGTGCGTGTGCAAAGGAACTTTTTGTTAAAAAATGCAAAATAGACCTCTTTTATAAAAATAAAATTAAATAAATATTCAGTGAAAAAAGTATTTTGTATTTTTGAATTTAGTAAATAAAATATCAAACAAAAATAAAAAAAATATGTGAGAACTGTATTATTAATACTTTTCTTGCAAATGCATTACAAATACTGTCATATTGAATTGCATTTTTTTGAACTTTAGATGAGTTTTATTAAATTTTTAAGAACGATACGCTGTTCAGGGAATATAAATCTTTGATTAAAAAATTATTTCCAAAAATTAAAAAATATAACTCTCAATTTCCCAGGGTAGAGAACAAAATATTTGTAAAAAAATGTATATTTTTTTACTTTTGTTAGTAAAAAGTTACTGTAAAAATAAAAAAAACAAATAAAAAAAAATTAACGTAATTGCACATACTTATTGGCTTTGTACAAGAGTGAATTTTACTTCGTTATCTTTTATACTTATGAAGTTTTATCCAGTAGAGCATTCATACCACTATGCGAATTTCCTTCGTTTTTCATAGTTTTATATATTTTTTTTTAAATAAATAATAAAACAGAATAAAAAAAGAAGAACGATACGTGATTTGGGAACATGTTGTTTCTATAAAAAAAAATATAAAAAAAATAAAAAAGTAATATTTTCGGAATTTCCCTATCATTTGAATAAGGACCTTACTAAAATGTATGATTTTTCCACTTGTGTGGCAGTTTATGGGCGCACAATTTTTTTATATTTTTTTCAAAACTGCAAAAGTATTTTGAATAACATTTTTCTAATCGATGACCGTTTATTTCATTGAAATATTCGTAAAATTGTGAAAGTTATACAGCTTAGCGCAAAAGCCTAACCTATTTTTTCAATGGACTCCTACCCTTAAATCCATGTTTTATATAACAAAATGTATCTTAAATTCCAAAGTACTTTTACATAAGAGCAAGTTCGTGCGATCCAGTCGTGCATTTTATTTTTTCATTAAATTATAGATCTTAAAAATTAATGGAAAGAAAAAAAATTTAAGCAAAATTCTCGGAACCGTTTTCGAGAAAAATACGATTTTCGAAAACCATTTTTTAACATTTGTATGAAGGGTATACCGTTAGTTTTAGATAAAATAATTTTTTTTTCTCATATCTTGTAGATTATTTTAAGAAACTTTTATTTATCAAGTTTTAAAAAAATCGATCGAAATATTGAGTTTTCAAAAAAAAAATTTGAAATTTTTTTTTAAAAATTCCAAAAAAAAAAAAAAATTGAAAATTTGAATACACAATAATATTAAAACTGCTGAGTAGCCTCAACATAAAAAATATTATAAAAACCGATCGTTTTGAGAAAATCAAAAACAAAAAAAATGGTTCCAAGGGGGGTACCAAAAATAATAATTTTTTGAGATTTTTTTTTTCAACCATTGGCTAGGTTTAACTAAATAAAATTTTATGATCTTTTTTTTTATAAATCTGTGGGAGTTTTTGAAAAACAAAATATTCATAAAATTTCGAAAAAAAATCGTATGGCAGATACCGTTACTTTTGGTCTTAAGAAAAAAACATCCGGGGGGGGAGGGAAATTAAAACCCATATCTACCAAGTTTGAAGAAAATCGGCCGAGTCGTTTAGTCGTTTTAGTCGAACAGACATACACACAGAATTGCGAGACCCACTTTTTTGGTCTTCGCTATCATCGTATTGTCAACTTTTATCAAAATCTCGAGTTCGATTTTTTTTACAAATGCATAACTTGCCTTGTAGTACCTATGAGTCGCAAGTAAAAAGGCCTGCAGAAGGGTGCAAACACACCCAAAACGTTGCGGCTTTATTGATTATTGAAAATAAGTATTGAATAAAATCGACCTAAAGCCCACTTAAGGACATATATGTACATACATAACTTGTTAAAATAACACTGCGGTCACGTCCCACGTTTTAATAATTGTGAAAATCGAAAGAGGACTAAGGCTTTTGAGATGATTTTTGAAATTTAAAAATTTTTTGCCCATGTCGATTATTAAAAAGTGGTCTCATCTCAAAGTCTGACCAATCTAAATTAACGTAAGATTCATTCGTTCATTTATGATTTCATTGTATTTTTGCAATAAATTTACGAATTACAAATCAACGGAAAGCTCATTTAATTTGACCCACCCTAATGTGGGTATATTTTTCTACAAGTGTATTTTTTATCTTTAGCAATTCAATTAATTGTATAATTTTTTTTTGTCATCTCATGTGTACATTAAAAAATAAAATAAAATTCTTTAAGCACATTTAAAAAAACGAGGTTATATTATTCATGTTTTCATTCCAGGTATCTCTCATGTTGCAATCAAATTTTTCCAATTTTTCTGTCAACTTTAAAAGTGAGGATGCAAAAATTATCTTTCACCATGAAAAAAATGTCACGTTTTCACACATACATAATATGCAATGAGCCACGATACAAAAAAAAAAAAAGATTTTGGTATGTATTTTTTTTTATTTTTTAAATCAACAAACAGCAACATAAACTTATTATCGACCCTCTGCACTTAGAGTAGATATGTATTATTATAGTGACAGCATCTCAACCTCATTTGGCATCCCAAAACACCCTAGCTGGCTCTTACAAAACTACACAATGGGACAATCTTATAGAGTGGAAATAAATTCTAGAAATCAATTTATATTTATCGATACACATAAGCATATGTTAAAAGTTTTAAATTTATTCATAAATCGAATACACTTTAAAGCTCAAAGGATTTTTGAAAATATTAATTATAAAACCTTCAAGACCGATCAAAGTCAAGAAGAAGTCCTGATCGTGGGTGTGTTTCATACGAAAATAACTTCCTATTTTCTTAGACAGTATTTGACGAAAGCTTAATAAATTTAGATGGGAAAAATTCGATTGCGAATATGGGCGTTGTGGTGGGCGTAGTAGATAATCAATTTTTTTTTCAATTCATCTACTAGCCAACTATTGGCATCGTGTCAAAATAAAAACTCGAGATCTTGATGGAAGCTTACATTATGTAGGTAAATGACAAATTCCTTAAAAGTGGTTGTAAACCGTCTGACGGTCAGTCGGTCTGTTTTGTATCTGGGTATGATAGCTTCATCGAATTGTATTGAGTTGCACTCGGTGTGAATATTAAAGCAACAGGAATATTACATGTCTTCTACAACTTCAGATTCATTTATCTCGATTTTTTTTTAAAGTCCCGAAGTACCTAGTTTACTTAGAAACTATTATGCATTGTACTTAACGATATATTTCTGTCAACATAAGATAAGAAGAAGTTAACGCAAAAATAAAATCACATCAAAAAAAAAAAAAAAAAAAAAAAACAACAAAATACTTGTTAGACAACCTTTGATGTTTGGGGGCTACACGGATATTTGTATTAATTTTTTTTTGTCGAACTCGTGCAGAAAAATATATCTAAAATGCCGCCATTGGGCGTGTATAGTTAATATGTATTTTTATGTGGTGACATTTTCGTTCAGTTAAAAATACATAGTTAAAAATTCATTTCCTTTGAAATTATGTATGCAGGTATAGTGATTCACACACAGGTGTGATATTTTTTAACCTTAAGAAATTCTTTTTAAATTTTTTGTTACGTCTTATTTCATAATCTTTTTATGTACATTAAAACTAGTGCAGAGCAAATTGTTTAAGACAAGTCCTGGTGCTCGTTCGTTGGGTTGTGATTTATTTCATTTCTTATTTTTTTCGCTGGTGTCTTGACGAAAGTTATGCAATCCGAATTAGGTCTTTGGTTAGCTACTCCATCAGTTGAGATATTACCGATTTTTGTAGATTTTCATGAAGTTTTAATATGATGCAATAGAAAGCTAATTTTTAGATTTATACTTCCTTGTAGTAGATCTAGTTGGAATGGACCATAAAAGAGTATAAAAAATGTCTTGACTTATCATTTATTGTGTCTATGTATGTATTATATTATTCGGTTTGTAGCAAGGTTTCAGAAGCAAGTTGTCAAAATATAAACCATAAAATTTATAGACTTGAAGTTTTAGGAAAATATGAGATATCGAAGTGGTAGGTAGCAAACGAGGTAGGGTGTTCCTACTAAGGCATCTCGATTCATCCAGGGGGCAGCGGAGGAATTCCCAGTTGGAATCAACGGTGGCGTCTACATTTCCAGTTAGGCTGAACTACTTAGTGAATGCCATACATGTCTACTCCGACATATTTGGAGCGGTTTATCCAGCTACTCGTTCTTGGAGTTATACTAAGGACCCTCCAGGTTAGGGGCTACATAAAATAATTTTTAGTTGCGAAGCATGAACAAGCCTCGGATACGGACGGATTCACTGATGACAAATTTTGGTGGGGGCAAAACCCCCATTTATTCGGCTTAATACAAGCTAATTCTTAATCTAACTTAAAAACTAAGAACTTAAGCTAAGGTTAGTGAGGGGGAGGACGGTTCAGAAGCAGGAGTTTTAAGGAAGGAGTGCTCAGGTTAAAGTCGAAGAAGCATATGTTTAAATTAACAGCCCGTAGCATGCGAGAGACAGGTTCGTTGGAGCCGTAAGAGGTTCGGTGGGTGGGTATATAAAAGAGACGAGGGTTTCGTGTATTACGGGGATTAGTATTGAGAGAGATGGAGTTGTAGAGCGACATGCAGTCAACGGAACCGGAGAGTAGTCGATGAATGAAGAGAATGTCTGATATCTCTCTTCGTTCTTCCAACGAATTCAGATTGATTAGTTTAAGTCGATCTAGATAGGGAGGCAGAATCAGAGGATTGTTCCATGATAGACCTCGAAGAGCAAAGCGTAGGAATCGACGTTGGATGATTTCGATTCTGGAAATATGAGTAATTTGGTAAGGGCTCCAAACTTGAGAGGCGTATTCTAGCAGTGGACGAACAAACGATATGTATAAGGACCGGGTTACATAGGGGTTGGAGAATTCTTTGGACCATATTTTGACGAAACCGAGCACTGAGTTTGCTTTGAGAATGATATCGTCTATGTGAGTGAGAAAATTAAGCTCTGGGTCACATATAATGCCAAGGTCACGAATATTATCAACTGTGGGTATGGGTTGATTATGGAGCAGGTAGAGACGGGGAGGAGATTTGTTACGTTTGCGTGAAAAAGTAATTGATTGGCATTTGACGACATTAAGCTCCATGCAATTTTTTAGACACCAAACTGAAAAACTGTCTAGATCCTTTTGAATAAGCGAAGAGTCATGTGTTGAGGAAATGGTCTTGAAAAACTTGGTATCATCAGCGTACAGAGAGACAGAAGAATGTTTGATGACCCTATCAATATCATTAATAGCAAGAATAAACAAAAGTGGGCCGAGGTGGCTGCCTTGGGGGACACCGGAGGTAGCTAAGAAAGGGCATGAGGTGGCAGATCTAAATCGAACGCTGTAATAACGGTTTTCAAGGTAAGAAGAGATCCACTGTAACAAAGAGGGTTCAAAGCCGAGAGTGGACAATTTGAAAAGAATAAGCTTATGGGAAATTTTGTCGAAGGCCTTGCTGAAATCGGTTGAGATTACATCGACTTCGTAGCCTTTTTCTAAGGCTGAAAGGGTGACGGATACAAATTCAACAAGGTTAGTGGTTGTAGACCGGCATTTGAGAAAGCCATGTTGTGAGGGGGAGATGAGAGATTTGCAGTGGAAACTTAAGGTTTCATACAAAATACTTTCAAAGAGTTTGGGTATGTGTGAAAGTTTGGCAATGGGACGATAATTATTAACATCGCTCTTCGGACCCTTTTTGTGAATAGGGGTTATGAAAGATAATTTCCATATCTCAGGAAACTCTCCTTTATTTAGGGAAAGGCTGAAAATTTTTGAGAGGGGGAGAGAAAGGATGAAAGAGCATTTTTTTAGAAGTATGAAGGAGTCACAGCGTTGGTTTCAGCGTTCTGGATTTCCTCAAGGATAGATAGACTGTTGTGCACCATTACTGGTTGTGGTGCGGGATATCTGGGTTCGTCTAAAATATCCTTCAAGAGCAGCCGTAATTCCTTCGAATGGTTGTTTAAGCAACCCATGTCCTGATGTATCTCCATCGTCCGTTGACCATTGCTGTTAACGTCATACCCGATAGAAATCACCTCTGCAGAGACTCTGGACATCAAAGTTGTGACATTATGAAGTTCATCATAAATACCGTTAAGCAAGGTTAGATCCGGTGTATAACGGGGAGAAACTGCTTTAGAAGAGGTACCTTGCAAGCAAACCTCAATGTCGGATCGGACAAAACATGCAAACGAAATATGGACAACGAACTTCGGATCTGTAGGTGAAATGTTAGACCCTTAATAGACCACATGCAGCCGAACAATTAGCGGAAGCCCTAAACTACTACAAAGCAGATATTAACGCCATCCTAGAGATGCGATGGGACAGACCGGGGAGACGAAAACTAAAAGGCAGCGATATCTACTATGGCAACTGCTATCGAGAACAAAAGCAGCGTATATTTGGAGCGAATTTGTGGTTGGAACTAGGCTCAGAAAAAAAGTCTAGAGTTTTATTTCGAGAGGAAAATTCTCCATGTGATCTTTGGTCCCTTCTGCATAAACGGGGAGTAGAGAACATAATAACCGTGAACTGTACGGGCTGTGGAGTTAAACCTGACCTAGTCAAACGAATCAAAGTCTAATGAGTGTGATGGCTAAGTCATATAGAGCGAATGGACCCAAATGCTCCCGCCCGGAGTCTTCGAATCCAACACCGGGAGACGGCACGGTAGATGAAGACCGCGACTCAGGTGGCGCACACAAGTGAGAGAGGACCTCAACCAACTAGACGTGCGAAACTGGCGACAACTACCAAAAAAGCTTGTTAGTAGTAGAGGCCCTGGTCCACCCCGAACTGTAGTGCCATCTAAGTAAGTAAGTTTTAGAAGTGATAATTTAACGATTTTGATGAATGTTCATCCTGAAAATGATTCCTGTTTTAAAGCTAAATTTTTTGAAGTTCAAATTTTTTCTATTAGAATTTATGTGTTCATTTAAACCAAAAATAAAATTAATTTTACGCAATGATAACATAAACGATAAAATAATGTTGAATGTGAACCACACCTAAACGTCAATTTTTTTTCTGCATTTCATTTGACATTTCTCAATTTCAGACTAACTTAATTTAAACCATGGTAAGATACACAATCGAGCAAAGCGTTAAAGTTATTCAGGATTATTATGAAAATGGGCGTTCAAATCAAAATGCATATCGTACACTTCGTGGTTTTTTCAGTCAATTTAATCGTCCAAATGTGCGTACAATCGGAAAAATCGTGCAAAAGTTTGAGCAAACCGGATCTGTAGGAGATGTGAAAATACCAGTGCATGCTAGTACAGCTCGTACTGCAGAAAATATTGCTGCTGTTCGCGATAGTGTGGCTGTAGAGCCATCCACCTCAACTCGTCGTCGTACCCAACAATTGCACCTCTCACGCTGGTCGTTGATGAACATTATATATACAGACTTGCATTTACACGCTTACAAGGTGCAATTGACTCAAGAACTAAAGCCTCTTGACCATTTCAAGCGTCGTCGTCAATGGTCAGAATGGCGGCAAGAAATGGCAACAGTGGATGATCAAATTTCGAAGAAAATCATCTTCAGTGATGAGGCACATTTTCACCTCAGTGGATTCGTCACTAAGCAGAATTGCAGCATTTGGGCGAATGATAATCCAAGAGTGATTGTCGAAAAACAAATGCACCCACAAACAGTGACTGTTTGGTGCGGTTTTTGGGCTGCCGGCATCATCGGGCCGTATTTTTTCCAAAATGAGGCCGGTCAGGCAGTTACTGTGAACGGTGTTCGCTATCGTGAGATGATAACGAACTTTTTATGGCCCGAATTGAAAGATATGGATGTGGACGATATGTGGTTTCAACAGGACGGTGCAACTTGCCACACAGCTAAGGAAACAATGGCTCTTTTGTGCGACAAATTTAATGGCTGTGTTATCTCACGTGGTAGCGATGTCAATTGGCCGTCAAGATCATATGATTTGACACCGTTGGACTTCTTTCTTTGGGGTTATTTGAAAGGAAAGGTGTTCGACGATAAGCCAGCAACTATTCAAGAGCTAAAGGATGAGATAATTCGGCACATTAACGAGAACCTCAGTTATACCTCAGCGTCATCGAAAATTTGGACCATCGGATGGAGCTGTGCCGAGGTGGCCGATATTTTGTTCCATACATAATTGAACCATACCAATATTATCATAATAAAAAAAAATGACAATAATTTCCTAAATAATTTGTGTTTTATTCAAAATCAACATCGGCCCTTAAGGTTTAACCACTCTTTACATACCTAAGAAGGCGGTCCGATAAGTACTTAGTCTCACCACCCGATGGTGCTAGTATCGCAAGGGAGATTAAGTATCGCCTAGTACATTCTCTTAGACGGCTGCTGCCTAAATTTCAGCAGAATCAGACTCGTAGTTTCGTTTTCACCACGTGTGGAAGCCAGCTTGTCTGATAAATTTAGAAAAATGGAAAGAGCAATATCGGTCGATTTTTGTTTTTGAAAGGAAAATCGCGCAGCGGAATCAAAGAGCGCTTGGATGCTGTGTACTTCGATGGCGAGCGTCAAAAATTAGTACAACGAGTTTCAATGTGGTCGCACATCGCCACGTTTGATGAGCCTCGTCCAGGTGCCCCGAAAATTGCTACCACGGAGGATAACGTGTCAAATATCCACGATCTCGTATTGGAAAACGGCCGATTGAAGGTGCGCGGGATAGCTGAAACTGTAGGCATCTTTAAAGACGCCGTGGGTCATATCCTTCATGAAATTTTGGGCATGAGAAAGCTGTCGGCGCGATGGGTGCCGCGTTTGCTCGCTCGGACAAAAAACGCCGCTGCCAAATTGGTCGAATTGAAATACGAACTGCTGCCCAATCCACCGTATTCTCCAGATTTGGCCCCGTGCGACTTTTTTTTTGTTTGAAAATTTGAAAAAATCACTCACCGGGCAGAAATTTGAGTCGATTGAGGAGGTCATCGCCACCTACTTTGCAGACCTAGAGAAAACCTATTTTTCGGATGAATTAAATAAGTTGGATCATCGCTGGATTAAGTGTATCGAGCTAAAAGGAGACTATGTTGAATTCAGATTATGACTTGGCCAGCACGATCATCCAATAGAAAATTTAAGGGGTGATCCTAAAAGAGAGGTAAAGAAAACTGAGCCTACGAATAATCGAGAAATATGGAACGTAGTGGAAGAATCTTGGGAAAAAATATCAACCGAGAATTTTTAGTGTTTGATGGATTTAATACAGCATTGGTTTAGAGCTGTTATAAATATTAAATCAAATATTTAAGTACATTTAGTTTTATAATAAGTTTTTTTTTTTGGAAAATGTTTGAATGCTATTATTTTTTTAAATATTTCTTTAAAATAAAAGCTAACATGAATTTATGTAAAATATATAAAAATACGTATCTACGTGTGTTTTATTTAAAAGTTTAATGAAAATCAGTTCTTCATAGCACCTTTATACAGCATTTTTACATTCAATGGAGCTCATAATCTAGAGCCCCCCGCAACTTTTTTGCAAAATTGATTTTCATCAAAACAAAAACCTTACTCCACCATACATAAGTACGTAGGCAGAATTTCGACTTTATGTTTCAAGGTAATAAAATCTTTGTTTTCGCATACCAGTTTGTGCATGTGTCTGTATATAAGCTTATCAGCAAAAATAAACCATTCCCATAAAATAGATTTTATTTATTCACAGTTTCGCACGCGTTTTTCTTTGAAAAATTACGCAAATTATTCAAGGCTTATTCCACCACACCGCGACATGCCACACACACACACATCTCTCAAAAAAAACTTGTAGGTTTTGCCATAAATTCTCTTCATGTCTTTGACTATGGCAATATCTTTGAAAGGATTCCGTTCATATAACAATAATCATCTTTAGATAGCGCATCCATTAAGGGATTAAACAGAGCCACTAAATCCATGATATCACCCTCACACAGCACCTAGAGAGACAAACGACTTGTGGTGAGTCAGAATGGAACTGATGGGATGTCACTCCTATTCAAAAAAAAAATAAAAAATAAACACATTAAGGACTTTTTTCATTTGTAGGAATGTGTTATCGCATATCCTTGAAATCATAAAACTACATTACAACCAAAGTGTGTAAGGAAAATAAAATATGTACCTATATCCTTTTTTCAACAAGCTGCTATACCTATACCTACCTACAGAGCTGAACACAGAAGCTGCGTATCCTTGTGTAAGTACCCTCAACGATACAACAACAATAAAAAAAAACAGAATCATATAATCTCATATCCTTGTGCATTTTTTATGGAATAGGTATATCCTTGTTGTACTGCAAAACATATGCTGCAACACACACTATCAGTGGAGAGGAGTTCTCCTTATTTTCATTCTTATGCTCAATGTAACCAAACAAATTTGTATCTCTTCTTTGTCATATATATCTTTTATCTGCAAGGCAAAGGCGATAAATTTAACAGCTGTTCGCAAGTACATAGTGATTGTATCTGTGTAGTATCTATGAGTTGTAGATGTCATTGTAACTTTGATGTGCGCTATGGCATGGTAGTCTTTCGTCTTCGTCTCGCGTATGGTCTCAAGACGTATAGACGATACACTCAAAAAATTTATTAGTAAAATGGCTACGAATGATATTCGTAAAGAAAATATTCGTGCATTGTACGAATATTCGTAAAATGTACGAAGTATTTGTACAGTGGTATATCTACGAATGCATTCGTAAAATTTTACTAATAACTGTCGTACTATCCACGAATCTATTCGTTTAATACACTAATTTCATTCGTAAACAAGAAGTAAAAAATTTGTTTGAGTACATTGTACGAATTATTGTGTACATATAACTAATAATATTCGTTAATTTCTCGTACGAATGACTTCGTACTTTAATCTTTTGCATTCGTAGTATTTACTAATAAATTCGTACTATTTACTAAGTAAAACTAATATTAGTAGACAGAATTTATTCGTAGGTAGACTGTACGCATTATGCGTAGAATGTACTAATAACTTCGTATTTTTATGAAGTGCATTAGTATTATTTACTAATCATCAGTAAAAAAATAATATGTGTTCAGCTCTAAAAATTAAAGGTATTCCATTCGTCAACACGTTGAAACGTGTTTTTGCATAGTGCGCGAATTATTTATAAGGTAATGGACGGTTCACAATTTTTTGCTGTAGTGGTCTGAATTAATTATTAATTTTGTAAATTCATACGGTGTATGTATAAGATACAAATCTTGAGAACCAGACCAACATCTACTTTTTTCGAAAAGGCGAGGTGAGTACCTAGACACACATATACATATACCTTAAGGCTTATTTAATATTTGACATACAGCATCCAGAAGCAGCAGCGCATACATACATATGTGGGAATTTTTCGCTAAAAGAATTTTAATGTAAGTACAATATTTTTTCGGAAGATTTCGAATGTCAAATTTTAAATTTATTTTCAGTGGCCTTTTGAAAATAAGGAGTTTGGACATATTACCTACTGTGATTGTTAATTTTATTAATAATGAATTAATTAATTTTCAGATACTTTATATTTTTTTTAACTTTATTCATATACTCGTATATGATAGTAAAATGAATTAAAAAACTATTTTTAACTTAAAAAATACATTACTTTTGTTAATATTTCTTACAATGGATATTTAAGGAAATTTCAGAGAACATATTTAATGACAGTAAGTTCTACAATAATATTCGTACAATATACGAATGGAGCTGTATAATTTACGAATGAATTACAAGGGCATTAGTAAATATTACAATGATATTCGTACAATGTACGAATGGAGCTGTATTATTTACAAATGAATTACAAGGGCATTAGTAAATATTACAATGATATTCGTACAATGTACGAATGGAGCTGTGTATTTTACGAATGAATTACAAGGGCATTAGTAAATATTACGATAATATTCGTACATTGTACCAATAGTATTCGTACAATATACGTTTGTTTTTCTACGAATACTAATAAAATATTAATAATATGTACTAATAAACCTCTATTCTACGAATACTATTCGTGGCTGAAAACCACGAATAAAATTCGTAGAATGCACGCATGAATTAGTAATATTTACACACGAAATTTTTTGAGTGTATGAATAATATAATTCATTTAAGTCGTTTTGTGTAACATATTTTGTGGGCAATTTGAAATTGGAGGGGATTTCCATTCTTCTTTGACAAAAAAAAAATGAGTTATGATTTAGGTTTAATATTTACACAAGTGTGATTTTAAGCGACTAGATATTTGAATTTGAGTTATAGTTAAAGCGAATTGAATGCATCTTCCTCAAGCAAAGTTATAAGACCCTTCTGCACATGAAGCATATCGTCATAGACTCGTACAACGCTTGTATACAAGCTGGTGTGTCGATCACGTTAAATGCTGCTTTATCAAGGAAAGGTGTAAGGCTTTTTTACTCGTTGAATTCGTAAGGAACGTTTTTTAAATAAAGGAGACCAGATCACGCAACACTTTCTTAAAACGAAGCCAAGCATAGCAATTGCTTTCGAAGCCAGAAAGTTCATATGCAAGTCGAAACTAAGACGAGAATCAAAAATAACTCCCAGATCCTTTTGCATCGCTACCCGATACAGATCGCACCGAGAATTTTCTATTCGAAGAAAATTGGGTTTTTAGATCTTGAAACTAACATTACGGACCATTTACGAATATTCTAGCGCAGACAATTAATTTTACACCAGTTTGTAAGCCTATCCATCACAGTTTCAATTAATTTCCAAAATTTGCTATTACTGAATCCGACGAATGAAAGTTGAACGGACGCGCTAACAATCCCTGCACCACCGACATTTTGTTCAACTTATATGGTACTAATGAATTCGCAATCCATTCGCACTCTATCATTTTACATTCGCACCAATTTTGAGACATTAAACAATGGAAAAAATATAAAGTCAAAAGCGTATTATACTGAATGTTAAAGCGTTTAATAGAAAACAAACAACTAAGAACGCAACCAGTAAGCCAGAAAAAAAAACGCACTCGGTTGGTATTAAAGCGTCTCCCATTCAAGTACTAACCACTCAAAACGATGCTTGATTTCGTTGATCGATAGCGATACTATTATCAACGCCTAGGCCGGTTGACTAAATGTCTGTAGCTGACAGTGTCGATACGAAAGTTCATACATGATAATGTAATTTTAGAAATCGACAATGTAGCTCATCCGGCGAATTTCATAATTCAGTTTTACAGCGGATGCAAAAGGTCAACGGATCGTGACAACTCACCGTGAGTAAAATTCTGCGAATTCTGTAATCGACATGAATATCTTCTTGAAATTTCAAACATTACGAAAGGAATTTAGTTTTCATATAAAGCTTCAAATCATCAGCAAAAAGTAAACCATTCGAGTCCAAAATGAAATTCGGTATATTATTAAAATAAAAGGAAAAATAGAGGGCCCAAGTGGCTTCCTTGTGGGACACCCGAGAATGAACATGAAACTGAACATGAAACATCAATATCAAATGCGTTAGCAAAATCAGTGAAAATAGCATCAACCTGAAAGTGTTTTTTTTGTATGTTACATAGGCAAAAGTTTGTAAAAGTCGCTAAATTCGTTGTAGTGGATCTACCACTTACAAAATCATGCTGATCTTCAGATATAAAAGAACGTAATAAGGAGTAAAATTTTTTTTTTGGAATCAACTGTAACTTTGCAATTGGCCTATACTTTTCAATATCATCTTTAGATAGAGGAAGATAGCCTAAAATGGCCCACCAAGGTAAAATGACTCCCTTGCAAGAAATTGTAGAATCGAACAGAATTAGATGGTTTTGGTAACACAATTCTTTAGTTTATCTGGCATCACTGACATAAACTAAATATTAGCAGCTTCAAGCTATTGTTTGAAATTTTACAGGTCAGCTGTCTCTAGCCATTTATGGTACAAAAGTAAAACCAATAAAATGTTGTAAAAAGTTTGGTGACAAAAAAAATTATAAAAAACATTAAATTTTGGAGAAAACAGTAAATGAATGTAAGTATTTAGTATTTCTTATTAATTTACTGAAATTAGTTGGCCTATAACCATTTCAGTGTGTTCGGAATTAAAACTTAAATAAAAGAACCCTAAATGGGCGAAAATGGCCTACTAAGCACTCGCCTAAAATGGCACAGTGTGGCATTTTATACTTACCCTTACATTTTCATTTTTTTTTATAGTGAAAATGGTCGAAAAATATAAACGATGTACAGAGACGCAGTCCTGGACTGATAATGCATTAACAAAAGCCTTTAATGCCGTCCAAGAAAAAGTACTTGCAATAATTAAGTATTATTATAAGTTCTACTTTATCTTACTTTATTTTAAGTGAAGTTGTTTTAAATGAATTGTTGTTCTTATTTTTTTGTATTGATTATTGTTTATGTTTATTTTAATTTGAACTATGATTTGTTTAAAACAAAGTTTGAAAAATTGAAAATGGGTTTTGGTTTACTTGCAATTTTTATCGTTGGAATTTGAAGAGTTTTTGAAAATTAAATACTTAAAATACTTTTTGAAACTTTTCAAACTCGCAAAGCAAAAAAATGTAAGCGTTATTAATTAAGCTTTGAAAAGAATATAACATTTAAGTTTAAATGTCACATTTTTGTGAGATATGACACATTTTCCTTAGAGGGGCCATTTTAGGCCACCTTCCCCTACTTATTTATGAATTGCAATCCAAAAACATACCCCGTGAGAGTGGTATTTTAAAGATATTTTGAAGAGGATAGAGTGAATATAGGAAGCAAGTTATCAACTCCAACAGTAAACGAACTGTCGAGAGAAGAAAGTTCATTTAAAATATCAGTCTCTGAGATATAAAGAGAGCCCATATTAATGGAACAGTTCTCGAAAGTTACCTCCCTAACAGATTGAGCCTCATAAACAAAGTTCGATTGGAAAAAGATGAAACGGACTGCTTTTCTTTTTCGTGAGAAAAAAGTCTTTTGCATCTTTCCAGGACTCAGCTTAATCTTCCATTTATAATAAAATGTTTCCAATAGTTCAATTGCATGTCCTCGATAATTCTCAATGTTGAGAGCGAACTCCTACGATGAAAATATGGCCGCTTCATTAACAAAAATAGCAGATTTACAATACGGAAGCTTAGGAACATCTACAGGCGAATCTATAAACAAATCTTAAAGGTTACTTAACTTTAAAATACCTCTAAGCAGCTCTTAAGTATGAAATCGGTATCTATAATCAATTTTCACATTTAAGTAACGTTACTTAAAGGCCTCGTAACTTAAACGCCATCAACCGCGTTTAAGGGTCACTTAAAGGCATTTTAAAATGTATTTTGACATATCGATTGTCATCTTTGAAATTTTGAAGTTTCAAATTGTGAGTTTGTGGGTATTATTTGTTGTGATATTATATTAGAACTATAAAGTACAACGATTTAAGAAACATAAAATTTGTATTGATTAAAGTATGTGTACGCGCAAAGAAATTTCGTCCACGCTTCCCTCTTAGCCTTTGAAGTGTTTGTATCGACACTTTCTTCCTCGTTGTTGGAAGAGAATAGGCGTTTTCCTAAATGCAGTGTTGCATCGCATCGTGGATTTTGATGCCCTTGCAACGTTTTTCTTTACTCTGAAATTTACTTTTACAATTCATTAAAAAAAACTCTAAAATTTAGAATTCGTATTTAATAAAGTTATTTTATTGAAGCAAGTGAATAAAAAAAGCATCAAAATTCATGATGCGCTGCAACACTGCATTTAGGAAAACGCCCAATCTGTGCATAAAATAATTCTGTTTTGTAGTGTATTATTGCAAATTCTAAAATAAAAAAGTTTCCTTGTAGGAGGCATCCCAATTTTCACATCTTTTTCTTTTATTTTTGGCGGCGGGTGTGTGTTCGATAGCCATTTTTTTTTTTGATTTCACAAATAAAAAAATGTATCTTCCAAGTATATTTACTGAAAGAAGGTGTCACAAAACAGCTGTGTTGTATAAAATGAAGCAGCATTTGTTTTTTTTTTCTGTACTAGATTTTCACATTCTTTTACGTTACGTGACACAACCATTGTTTAGTTAAGTACCAATGCAAAATCGATTATAGATACGAATTGAAGTTTCGTAATTTAAAGCCAATTTAAATATTTAAGTATGCTTAACTAAATAACCTCTAAGATGCAGTTTAAGAAAATCTTATAGATACGGCTGCTAATATATACAGATTATATAAGATTGGACCAAGAACTGAACCTTGGGGAACACCAAAGTCAAAACATTATAAACTGGAAACGTCTACCACACAAGAAATTTTGTTTTATTTTACTTAAATGGAAACTCAAAAATTAACATTGTATGAACGATTCCATTGTGCGAAACAGAATCAAACGCTTTTTCTATAACTATTAAAATCATTCCTGTTGACTGTGCAAGATTTGGCACAACATGGTAACAAATATGTTCCTTTATATATTTTTCATAAATTTTACTAATGTTGCTGATCAAACTTATTGGCCTATAACTTTAAGACATTTGCAGTGGTTTTCTAGCAACAACCTGTGCTTCTTTTTCAGGTATTAGAAGAATGTTTGAAATTTAAGGCATGAATTTATGAGAAATGTTAAAAACCTGATTCCACACCGTATACTCATCTGACGAGTGGATTAATATGGTTATCCCAAGTAAGATAGCGATTAAAAGTTACTCCAAGATTTTTTGCTGTTTCAACATAATCGATGGGAGCATTTCTTAAAACGATCGAGGAAAAATAAGAAAGATCTAAATTATTTATTGAAATTATCAGACATTTAGACTTCTTTGGGTTTAAAATAAGGTCATTTAGATTGGACCAGTGTACTATGCTCTCTAAATCTTCGTTAACACTTATTGCACCATGTTCAATGATTTCAAGAGGACAGCCGAAGTACAATTGTACATCATCAGCATACATATGAAATGAACAATTCTTCAGTTTAGATGGAAGCTCATTAACGTACATCGAAAACAATAAGGGTCCCAGAATGGAACCTTGAGGGACCCCAGTAATATTAGGTAGAAAGTCAGATAACTTGTCACAAACTTGAACTGCTTGTTTTCTTTTAGTAATGTAGGAAAAAGGTTATTCTGCAGCGCCAAATGAAAAGTTTTAATGCTGCATAAGCTGTTCATATAATTTTATATGATGCAGTCAAATCGAATGCCTTGAAAAGTCAAGCAACATTGAAAAGGTTACTTTATTTCTTTCTAACGCCTGACTTATATCGTCAGTAACGCTCAACTATGCTGTGATACAACTGTGTTTTTCACTAAATCCGGGTTGCTTTGATTTGATTTCCCTTTGAAGAATTCTTTCTCGAATCCGACATTTAAACGATGTCATATTCCATACATAATGGCATATGTACATGGGCCTTTCAAATAAAAAGGTTAATTTGGCACCTCACACACAGCTTATTTTATTTTATTTTATTTTATTTCAATATTGACCCGTTCTTATTCGAAAACATTGCAGCACCAGTAACTCGAATAGGGAACACCATAAACATACGAAGGCGGTCCGATAAGTACTTAGCCTCACCGCTCGATGGTGCCAGTATCGCAAGAGAGATTCACTATCATCTATTACATTCTCTTTCCTCTACTGTCAAAATTTCAGCCGAATCGGACTCGTAGTTTTGTTTTTACCACGTGTGGAAGCCAGCTTGTCCGCGAATTTTAGAAACATGGGAAAGGAGATATCGGTCTGTGATTCGGTTCTATTTTTATGGAAGGGAAATCGCGCAGCGAAATCAAATAGCGCTTGGATGCTGTGTACGGTAACTCTTCTCCTTCGATGGCGACCGTTAAAAATTTGGTATAATGAGTTTCAACGTGGTCGCACATCGGTTTTTGATGAGCTCCGCCCAGGTGCGCCGAAAATGGCTACCACAGAGGATAACGTGTCAAATATCCACGATCTCGCATTGGCAAACCGCCGATTGAAGGTGCGGGGGATAGCTGAAACAGTAGGCATCTCAAAAAACGTCGTATCCTCCATTAAATTTCGGGCATGAGAAAGCTGTCGGCGCGATGGATGCCGCGTTAACTCAGTCCGGACAACAAGCGCAACCGTGAGATCACTTTAGAACAGTGGTCAAATTGGTCGAATTGCACTACGAACTGCACGGGGCGAATTTTTTTGTTTGCAAACTTGAAAAAATCAATCGCCGGGCAGAAATTTGAGTCGAATTAGGAAGTTATCGCCAACACGAAAACCTACTTTGCAGACCTCGAGAAAACCTATTTTTCGGATGGGTTTAAAGAAGTTGGAGCATCGCTGGATCAAGTGTATCGAGCTAAAAGGAGACTATATTGATAAATAAATCGCCACTTTTCCCAAATTTGTATAGGCTAAGTACTTATCGGACCGCCCTCTTATAATCAAAAATGGAATAGAATCACGTTATGAGACGCAAACGGTTACACCCCACTGACATCTGTCAAACAAATTTCAAAATTAATCGAATTCGTTATCGATATTGCAAATCATCTATGACGCTTGTCAATATTAATTTAATAAAATCAACACAATCTAAAATCATATCCATCTATGTGTGTACAGTACATACATCAAAAATATAAATAGTAATCAAAAATAACAGTAGCAAGCAAAAAATATAAAATAAACTAAATTCCAATAATATTATTGGTTCCAATGCATATATTTTCCATTAGTTTACCTCGAATCCAATTATTTTGTATTTTTTTTTTTTGAAAATCATCAATATATTCCAACCTATGTACGAAGGGTTGTACGAGTAGAAACCACCCCAACCCTCTAGTTTGTGGATTTTGGGAAATTAATAAAATATGACGGTGTAAGCAAAACGCAATCATCGCAACAAAAAAAAAAACATTTAATCAGTTCGTTCTTATTGGTTATTTGGACCGACCTACCACCTACCCATACAAACACACACTACAGCAAAACTGCAACATTATTAATCATAATCAATCAATGTCCGAACTTGTCATCAACGACCTTTTGTGTTAAGTTCAAGCGGCTGCTATTTTTTTTTTTAGTCAACTATACGATATCCTTCGTCCTTTTTGGTTTGATTTTCATGCATTAGTTCTGTATCAATTCATTATATTTGTGTTAAGGGTATACTTACCCAACCGAACCCTTAAAAAGTGATATGAAATATGAAAAACATAACCACATTGGCCAAATTAACAATGTTTCATCTGACACACGAGTCTTGCCGAGGAGTAGGCTTCGCCTACGAGCAACGGACAGAAAGATAAGCAATAATAATAAATTATGGAGGCAATGCGCCTCCACCCCCGCCGCCGACCGCATTATATTTTGATTGACACGGGTTCAGGCAGAGTGATGGAAAAAATAAAGAAGAGGTAGGATATCCATTCAGTAGATGTACACACTCGTACGTCTTCTTGTTGCCATAGACCAACTGTGTTTAGGGTATGAATTTCACACCCTTATAATGGAGAACGCTTTATCACTTTGTTCGGAAGCAGTTTGGCGCAAAATTGACATGCTGTTGAGGGACATGACTTGATGCACCCCTTACAAATGTATGTATTGTAGAAACTAAGTGTTTGTTTGGATAGCCTGTTCAAACGGAACCGTATGAAATTATGCGATTAGATAAATTTTGATATGAAAATAGAAGGATTTACACAAAAACAAAAATGGTTGAATGAATATTTACAGTGGTTTTTTCTATATACATGAGTAATGCGTATCTTAACATAATCAAGAAATTCAAAACCCCAACAATAGAATTGAAAAATAATCCATTAAGGTTGAAAGTTAAGAAGGCCTGTAAGATGTGCTTGTGCAGTCTTTTGTTTGCTTCGTTCAATTGCTTTTTTTCAGTCTATGGTACACTTGACCTATTCGCCTTTTTTTATTAGATTTAAATTGTTGTCTTCTCCAATGCTCAGAGCTCACATTGACAGTTCCGACGTTGTGCTGGCACAGAGATAAAACAACTAACTTAAATCTAAAGGTCATTTATATGACCTAATTGGCAATTGGATATAGTTTTATGTGACCAATTAGCTGCGAGCTCTTTCTGTATCTACTGGAGAAGACTCGTGGTTTCGCTATCGAAAAATTTTTAAGCGTTTTTTGATATACTATTCCTCTTCATTTATGTCAATAGTGATATTTTACCCTAGCCGATGGAAAGATGCTTGTTTTGTTTTCGTTTAATTTAAGACCTTTTTGCGCAATTGCTGTGAAGGACTCGTCATTACTCTATTAGTAAACACCTTTGTTGAAGATGGTGCTGCCATGTTAATGCTTGCCCTGAGGACTATCGGGTCCTGAAGTAGATTCAAGAAGTCACATGATAATGCATCTTCTATGGATGTTTGGAATAGTTCGGAAGAGCTTTTCCTCGGTGGCACATTGCAGCGCGTATATCGAGGCAGTGCAGGATCACTCTGTCCATGATCGCGAGTTTGGCCATGCCATATGGAGAGAGATCCAAAATATGAATGCTATTATATGCGAATTTAAAGTTTATTAAAAGGTTCTTTGTCTCGGCTTGAAATACTTTGGCCTTTTGCCTAATTTTCTTCTACGATCGATCTGTCTTAAAGGTACTTGCCGATTGAAGTGTTGCAGAATGACTTAAGACACTCAAACAGTATGTTGAATAAAGGGTTTTCCAATAAGAGGTGTTATTTTGAATAGCCCGCTATTTCGGTAGCTGTCACTTTTGAAGCTGTCATTTTTTGACATTTGACAAGTAGAAACTACGCTATTAATAAAAATGGAAGGATACACGCTTCAACAACGCATTGAAATTATTAAAATTGGGTCCTTGAAATGCATGAAAATGAACCGGAATTTCATCGAAAAATCATCTTGACTGATGAGGCCCATTTCCACCTCGGAGGCTACGTCAACAAGCAAAACTGTCGCATCTGGGGCTCGGAAAACCCAAGAGTTATTGTTGAAAAGCCTCTCCATCCTCAACGCGTGACTGTTTGGTGCGGTTTATGGTCCCGCGGGGTCATTGGACCTTACTTTTTCGAAAATGAGGCTGGAGCAACAGTTACGGTCAATGGATTGCGCTATCGAGAGATGATTAATGATTTTTTATGGCCTGAATTGGATGGTATTGATCTGGACAACGTTTACTTTCAACAAGACGGCGCTACGTGCCACACAAGCAATGAAACCATCGATCTTTTACGGGAAAAGTTTCCGGACCGTGTTATCTCTCGAAGAGGTGATCACAATTGGCCACCGAGATCTTGTGATTTAACACCTTGCGACTTCTTCCTTTGGGGCCACGTGAAAGATAAGGTCTACGCCAACAGCCCAGCGTCGATTCAAGACCTCAAAGATGAAATTCGTGAGGCTATCGAGGACATAGGGCAGCCACTTTGCGATTTGGTTATGGAAAATTTCATGAAAAGGATATGGTCCTTTAAGCGTGGTCTTGGCGGCCATTTGGCTGATGTTGTGTTCCATTATTAACGGCATACCTTCCTCTTTATAATGAAATAAACATCCGATCATTTATCTCCAAAAATGCCATTGCTATTAACTGGTTGAAGCGGTAATAGTGGTTTTGCAGAGAACCCACGTAAGTCGTATCTTCATGGCGCTCAGAATTTTGACGGCAGAAGAACAACCTCATGCAGCATTTTAAGGGATGATTGGCGTTAGTTTCTGTATCAAGTGTAATTGACTCAAGGAATATTGGCAGCAGCCTCCCCTCCACGTCGCTTGTAAAACTGCAGGGCTGCACCCGGTATCTTGTACTCGTATGCAACGTTTAGCAGGAATATGGCTTGGTGATAGAGCACTTATCGTATAGTACCCCTTTTGGCATAATGGTTAGTGCGTTGGACTGTCATGTAGAAGGTCTTGGGTTCGATTCTCAGTTGTTGCAAGAAAGTTTTTTCAGAGGTGTACTGCCTCTTACGAGGAATTGACAAATCCTCTAAGATTATTTCTTGTCATGAAAAGTGCTGCTCATTAGCTGTTCGGAATCGGCAGAAAATTGTAGGTCCCCTCCATTCCTGACAACACGCAAACAGGAATGTTTGAGAGTTGTAAGTAACTAGGTGATGGTTCTCTTCGAGCTGTTGCACCACAAAATTTATTTAAAGAGCACTCATCGGGAAAGATATCTTCGCAACACTCATACATGCTTGATGATTTGATGCATGGTTCATACCAACGCATTACTTTCGTTATTGGAAAAACTCTCCTAGAAAGTCCGAATCTTGCAACCTTGTTGTTATTCTTAAGGTCTTTTTTTTTTTAATCTAGGCCCACTTCTTCTAATACTGGGTGCTGGAAATGATTCTTCATTGACTAGAACTGGGTTATCTTCGTGACATATTACTCACTCTACGTGATGTCGATTTACCATCTCCTGCTGCAATGCTACCTAAATACATGTTCTGATTTCTGTGCTTCTCTGACTGATAGGTAATCGTCGACGTTTTGAAGAGGCTTCGGTCTTAAGATCCAATTGTTGTATCTATGGCAATACTATATAGATTCTTCAACAAGCTTGAGTTAGGAGATCGTATACGTGTTCTTCTTTAATCGGAGAATTTTTGCCCACCTCATACTCTTCCCCACTCTCCTTGTTATGCACCCTATCATTTTCACATTCCGTTGGCATTCCCTCGGATAATTGCTAGTTTTCGGTGGTTCCGGGTAACTTTTTGGTGATATTGCAATACTATTCTGAAAGTCGAAATTCTTCTTCTCTTCAGGGAATTTTGCAATTTCTTTTTGTAAGGCAGATAGTGGAACTGTCAATTTTGCCTCAACAAGTAAAATAATTATGGATTATAAGTTTTCTCTTGGAAATATAGCAACGTCTCAGGCTTTTAATTTCTTACCACATGGTCGATTTGATTCACAGCAGTTTGCTTTAAGCCAGTCGCGCACATTGAATTTTTAGTTTCGCAACTGTTTGGTTGCTAAAATGAAACATATGGGCTTATATGGGACTCCGCGCACATAGAGCAACTCGATTCAAGCAACTAAAAAATTTGTGTTTTGACACAAACTAAACGATTGCCTAAAATCAGTTTGCTATTTTGTGTTACACATAATCATATGCAACTGCGCGCACATTCAACTAAAAAGTTGAGTTGTTTCCTATTAGCGCAAGAGAGACAAAAATTTAATCAATATTTTCCTTTCACCAAAAATCCCAACAGAAGAGAAGAGTCATACATATAAATTAAACTAGTTTTCTCTCTCATTTGCTGATTGCAAAGATTAAATTGTTGCTCTGCCTGAAAAATCAATCTGTATTACTGCTTTTAAACGAAGAAATATTGTCTTGCGATTTTTAAGCCCGTAGGAGAGAGACGTGTGTGGTGGCGGAGTTACACAAAGCGAAAGATGACTCCAAAAGAGAAACTAAAAATCGCTTTCGTGTAAAAGCAATATATCCTACATGATTATACGTACCAGCGCGCACATTCAACTAAATAGTTTCTCAGTTATGTGTATGTATTAGTGCAACTTCGTTCAGTCAGAGTAGAATAAACTAGGGAGTAAGTAGTATAATATCCTGAGAAAGTGCATTCTCAACGCCATACTATTTCGCTTTTAATTTATGAGAGAGAAAGATTTTGCGTAAGTGTTGGTTAGTTTTTCTTGATCGCACGTAAAGAGTTGCCAGTGCGCGGTTCTCTTTTAACTGGTGATTAAACTAATTGATTTCGATCACAGTTGCCAGCGCGCGACTAGCCTTAAGGTCTTTAATAGTGGTTCGTCTTTAACCTACAATGCCACTTTTATTTCTCCTATATCTCTTCGATATCAACAAATCTAACGATCACCAACAAATTCTCCAGTGTGGAACTTGGTCATGATTTACTCTTAGCCCTACTTTTTGCTGCTCGATGTGTTACTCTACTTTTATACTTTAAAGCCCACACTCTGATAAAAGTAAGTTGTAGTCCCTTTTTCTAGTTCCCAACTTAGACATTTATGTTCAACTTCAAAGCTTTAAGTTCTAATTTTTCCTCTACCTGAGCTATCACATACAAAAGATCACTTTAAACATGAGTACCAATGGGTCCTAAATTTTTTTTTTTTAATATTATTTTGGAAATAATACACATTAAACATTTTTTAATTATTTACCTAGTTATTTGCTTTACTAAATCCGTTTATCAAAATTGTTTTACATGATTCAAACACATACGAAAAAAAAAATAAATAAATTACTTTTTTTTTATTACGTACTGACCTCAATTTCTTCTGAATAAAGCTTAATTTGAGTGCGCGCTTTGTCAAAACAAAAGTAAATATTAACTATGAACGTTCCAGCCCAACAAACTTGTTCAAATAAATTAATGTATTAATTAATCATAAACCAATAAAGAAAAGTAAATGCCAACATTAAGGACTGCACGCTACCTGATGAAAATATGTGTACCTGTTTGTTTCCTTCGTCGTCCTTGTGCCTGCCTACCTATGTAGCCTACCTGTGTAGCTAAATGTCGACACCGAAACGTTCACAGGTTTTTTGTGATAAATTTTCCTCATAAACCATAATCATCCGGTCAATAAATGTCAAAGTTTATCCTTTCACACCCCTTAACAAATATCAAAATTGTTTTGGCTTAGTACTTTCTTTCCAACAAAACATACACATGCAGCATTCACCTAATGATGATGGTGAAGTATGTTAAGGTAAAGTGAGGTCCTGATGACCTTAATGATAAGGATGAGTTATATAATTGGTGTTGGGTAAAATTTATTAAATATCCCAGCAACGTAAAGGCACTACACAAATACACAAAACTGGACGTTTGTTATGTAATTGAGGGTCTTTTGGACTGCTTTTATTTTTCGTTTACTTTTTTTTGGTTGAGAGGATGAATTTGAGTTAATTATTTAGCAAGATTTGTTAGATGCCTAATGAAAGCAAAATTAAATATACTCTTTGTAGGTACATAAGGAATATTTATAATTAAGTCACCAGGGAGGTTCGGACTTGGTCTAAAATATTTTCATTTATGCTCCATTGGAGAATTTAGTTACATAAAACGGGGAGTATTCATTTCAATTAGTGTTGTTTTTTGGATTTCCCTGGACTTTTATATGAGGTTTGCAGAAATCCTTGGCAATTATTCATTTTATGCATAAATACTTCGAACCCATATTAAATGTATAGGTTGTTATCTTAACAATGGCTTAGGTACCTTTAAAAAATAATTACTCCTTGAAGTTCTAGTTTAAAATAAGAATAATTCAATTAGTGTTGTGTTTTGGATTACCTTGGATTTTTATATGAGGTTTGCAGAAATCCCTCAGAATAATTCATTTTATGGATAAATACTTCGAACCTAAATTGAATGTATATGCTATTATCTAAGCAATGGCTTAGGTACCTTTAAGAAATAATTACTCCTTGAAGTTCTAGTTTAAAATAAGAATCATTCAAAAGTTTACCCGCTCATTTTTAACCACTGAATATATGAAAATTCCCTAGATTATCAATTTTCAAAAGGATAGCTGACTTTTATTAGAAAAAAATGGTGAAACGGTTTTATCTGTATTGAAAGTCAATAGTTTTGATAAACTGGGAATTGTTTGAATGCAGTAAGGATTTGTTTTGAATAGTTCTTATGACAATATGGTTATTACATTGGTTGGCAAAATAATCCTCTTATGATCCAACTAAAATCTATTTGCAAATTTTTCAAATATGTATTTCTACTGATATTGGAGAAATCATTATTTAAAATGTACAGTGAACATTGGAAAATGTGAACCCCCTAATACGTGAACTATCCGAAAACGTAAACACTGTAATTTTTACATTGACTGCTCTAAAACGTGAACAAATCGAAAAGCTCTAAAACGTGAACAGAAATTTTTTCAACATTTCTACATAAAAATGCACTGAATTAATTTTTTAAAACTTCGGGGGGCCCCATAATATTGACAATGCGTATTCGTAGGTCGTTTTCTGCTTTCTGGCATAAGAAAACTCCTTTCTAGCCGCATAGCACCGCAGCTCCCAGCAGATCCAACAATTCTTTCTTCGCTGACTTTTTCCGAATACTACTTAAAAACAGGTAAACAAAAATCGTTGTAGACAAAAATATATACATATTAATTTACCTTTTGCCTTGTTCTGTCATTTTTTTTTCAAATTAAAAAATTCAGCTATTCAACTAGCATCCAAAAACCTCACTTTTGACTTCTCTGAACAAATTATCGATAACATTATAGATAATTGGCATCACCGTTTTTATCAGGACTTAGATTAAGTCTCGAAAATTATCTAGACTTAGCTAAGTCTGTATAGACCCATGAGTTGTTGTATTTACACGTAAGGCGCATAGTACCTATGTCATTTTTTTTTCTACAATTCCTTATGGGCTAGCAAAAAAAACACGCCTACTATCCACAAAGATGTCAATCAGAATCAAAGGCTAACCAAAGATTTTCCGAAATATCTTGCAGACTGTTGTTACATGTTTAAGAAACTATTTGTGCATTATACTCGTATGTGTGTAAATTCCTTTGATTTTTTGACAATCTATGGCTGCTCGCAAAATTTTATTCCCACCTGCGACTTTCAGTGCGACTTTTCAAGAGTTTTCATCCACGGAGCATCTAGATCTAGAGAACCAGAAACTAGTCACTTATGCCGGTCGTCCACTAGGCGATCAACGCACAAATTTCGAATTCAACGCATTCAACTCTAATGTACGGTGCCTTTAATTCTATTCAACCAATGGGTTGGATCTAGTTGTTGGCCGTTGCTCAACGAATTGCGCAACAAGTGTACGGGTAGTGTACGAGCTCGCGTTGCTCCTTGAAAATGTTCGATCAACACGTTGAGCAACATTTTCAAGATTATGTGTTGCACATTATTTGTTCAACTTTTTAATTTTCTTTGGGATTTGATTTCTTGACGTAATATTGTGTTGCGTTGCGTTGGTTGCAGTGAAATGTGTCTACGTGGTTGAACTATTGCGTTGCCGTGAAATTGCAGTTGTTGCAACTTGCAAACTGTAGTTTATTTTGGTTTTTCGTCATGAAAGATGATAAAAAAACAGAGTGGACCACGGAATTAATTTTGCAATTGAAGAAAAGCCCAATATATGGGACAGAGCCCCTCTTATAAAAATCGAGATGCCAGGGAATTGGCTTGGTGTCAAATTTCCTCGAAAATGCAATTGCCTAAATTGGAAGAAAATGACAAATGGACACTTTTGAGGCAACAATTCATTTTTTAATATTATTAATCCGGCAGCCACTTTTTTTTCTTAGAGGAAATCATAATCATACGGAACAAATTTAAGAATATTTTAAAGCGAAGGCGTGCGTCGACAATAAATGTATGTACCGCACTGAAATCAAAATTATTTCAGGTTTGACGTTGAGTTTTTTGTTTATTGTGGTGCGTTCAACGCGTTCCTCAACGAGTGATCCTTGGTTAAGTGTACGAAGGTATCAACTCGTTCATCAACTGGTTGAGCAACCATATCGAAAACGCAGTTGATGAACTCGAAAAACTTTTTTTTCTGGCAAAATCGAACAAGTTTATTAACTAGTGTACGAGGTTATTCAACATTTGAGTAAGTTGGTCAACTAGGTGTACCGAGCTATTCAACACTGGAATAAGTCTTAAGAGTTGATCAACTAGGTGTGCGAGGTTAATCAACATATGGGAAAGTTGGTCAATTATATGTACGGGGCTCCAAACGCATTTTGTTTAACTTTAGTTGCTCAACGTGAATTACGTAAGTTGCTGTACTAGTGTAAGAGGTTGTAAATTCGTTTATTCAATGAAAGAGTTGAATAAAAAGTTGAACAAAGTTTGTTGAACTTATCGCGCACATAGTGGACGACCGGCATTACTCTTCTAAACCATTACTGTGTGCGACTTGTCAGCACGAATGTTGGACATTTTAAAGTTTTTCCGATTTCGAACGGCAAAGATATGAACCACCTTTCATGACAAGAGATATAATTGATGGATTTGTCATTTCCTCGAAAGGGGCAGTACCCCTAAAAAAATATTTTTTTTTTTGAATTAACAGCGGCTGTAAATCAAACTCAGACTTTGGTACGACAGTCCAACGCACTTTATTAACTATCATGGCAAAAGGTACTATAGTACTAGTAGTGTCCGTAAGGTTTTGCTCTTATTTTAGGAACCCACCTTTATACCATTAAGTATGACGGCAAAAAGTTTTTTAGTGTCACTCATCCCATTTCAGTTTTGATTCGAGAAGGTGGTTTGATTTTTTAAATACTAGACGAATTTTAAATCGACGAGTTATTCGGAAGGCCCTATTTCTGTGAAAATCTAAATGGAGGCCCATTGAAGTGCGCCTTAATTAGAAGACTATAAAAACAAAAACTGATCGATCATAATCACAACCTTCAACATTTCACATACAAACATACATAATGTAGGTAACATTGAATTTTGTTCTCACATTTTATAGCCATTTACTAGAGCCCAAAAAGCAATTAACATTTAATGGTTTCAAAAAAACTAAGCAATTTTTCTTAATTTTATTAACCATTAGTTGGGGTTTCTGTGAAAACAAGAGTCGCTTAATAAAAAGCATTTATCTACTCGAAATTCAAGTCCTGATTGTTGTCATTTCATTCAAACGGGTTTAGGTGGTCCAAATACAGATGAGCAACAGATTTTGTAACTCTGGATCTTATCCATAAGTTGTTTTGATGAGTTTCTTTTCATTAAGTTTTGTCGGTATTTACCACGAAACCTTATAAAGAAGTCAATATATATCAAATTCAATAGGTAAATTACCAACCTGGGTAGGTAGGTATCTGCCTTAAGTCTGTTAATCAAAAATACTAATCATTTCGCAACAAAACAAAACTAAAGCTCATTTCTTTCTTCTTTTGTTGTGTTTTAGACTAACTTTTACCCTAATGCCTACCTACGTTAAGTGTTTCTACTCAATAGACTATTGGCATGTACATAGGTAAGGTAGGTATGCAGAAAAGGTACCTACTACCTAGTAAGTAAAAAAAAAACAATTTGGTACTATTCTTCAAGTTGGCAACATTTGCAAACAATACTCTCTTACCTTACGTATTCCTACAAATTCACTGTCAATTCCAATTTCCTTATACAGATTAAAATTCTCTTCTTCATCCGTTGAACCGTTAATTAAACTTCATCAACAATGGTGAAAGAAACAAGCCCAGGCAACACCAAACCAAGACAATCAATGAAGAAAAAAAAATGTAAGTAGACGATGAAGAAAAATCCACGTCTCATCCTAGAAGACCTACGACCAACTTGTAACTTGTATGTACCTACTCCTTCGCTGCAGTATAACATTTTGCTGATGCTGGCAAATTCAATTAAAAGTCGAAACCACTAAGAAAAATAAAAAACCGCAAGACTGTATCACATACCCTGTACCTGCGCCTGTACCCTATGTCGTTTTGTCCCACTTAAACAAAAAGCCAAGAAGTTAGCGAAATAAACAAACTTCAAAACAAAACATAAGCCTGTGGCACTGTGGGTTGGGTAGATAGATATAACAGAACAGGTACGTTGCGAGTTGCAAAAACAACGGTACATTCAAGTCATTATTATTACCTAGCACCAGGCCCAGCACCTCAACCAAGGCGAAACAGCTCAGAAAAGTAATAGACCTTACAACTCTTTTCGTGTTTTTTTTTTTTTGTTTACTTTTGTCATTGTCAATGGATTCTTTCCAGTTCCTGAGTTTTACCGCTATAACTTTGGTTGCATGTATGTGTCTGCTGGTTCGTTTTTGTATTGATATCTCTTCATATAAATGCGATTTAAGTTTGTCACTCAGTACCTACTTCATTCAAACTTCGATACTGTTATGGTGGCAAGCGGAAACTGAAGTGATTACGGTTAGCACAACACATTCAGTCCTATCCGAATTGGCATACATCGGGATAGAATGAACTCAAAGTTGGCAAAGAAATATACATCACTCGTTGAGTTCTAGAAATTGAACGTATGTACTTTTCTTAGAAATTCCGAAGCCAAAGATTTAATGAAAATTGATTAATAGTCGTTTGTACCGTAGATAAAAAAATGTATGTAAACATAAATATTTTAAACTTTTCGGAGGTTTTCTGCAAAGTTCCCTTCTCAAAAAAATATTCTTGGGAATAAGTGTACCCAATTTTACAACAATTTCGATATCAATCTTTTAATATCTATCGATATTTGTATGAGCAATGCATTTGAGTTTGCCTAATGACTTACAACTCTCAACTATTCCGGATGTGGAGGGGACAAACACACAAATCTCTGCCAAGTACGAAGGGCTAAAATGCGACGTCCTTTTTAGGGGAAGCTTTTTTTCGGACAAGAAATACTCTTTGAGGATTTGTCACTTCTTCTTTTTGTTTTGTTTTAAATGGCGCCCGGCGGGAATCGACGTCCAAAGTTTGGCTTGACAGATAAACGCAATTAAATCGTATTTATGTTAAAACACTGTTTTTGAATAAAGTAAGATATTCCTTAAAGTTTTTTTAAGAATTGTGTACCTCAATGTTTTAGGATCTAAAAATGTTCTTTTTATTAGGAATTTAGTTATAATACTTGTAAGGCCTTGGTTTTCTACAAGGTATCGCGCTACAAAATTTATTTATTTATTAATATATTGTTAAAAAGCTAAATACAACGTTTAAACAATATCTATTTAGTTGTTTTTGAAAGTCAACAAAAAGAATTGATCAAACTCAGTATTTACGAAAAGGTGGCTTTTACCTGTGGTCTCCAGTTAAAATAATTTACATTGGGATCATTCCTTGACAAAAGGATGGCCTCCAATTATAGTGCAATTCTACAATCCCTATGATTCTGTCAAATTTCATATATTTCATAGTTCAAATGGGACTTGTTAATATAGAAACTTGTCATGTCAAGGTTAACCTAAAGTCATGTAGAGGTACCTTCCTGCTTTTGGTGTTTATTGATTTTTTTTCAGATTTTTAAGTAGATTTTAGTTTTAAAGTTGGAATAAGCGGTGTCAAAGTCAAGGCTTTGAGTGATGATATTGTGATAGTAGCCTCAGGTATGTACATACACATATATATGTCCCGACACTGTTTGAGCTCTTATACAAACATTTCTTAACTCTCTAAGAATTAAACTGGTTTTGTTAACAAAAAAAACGAAACATTCATTTACGAAAGGGAATTCTACACTTGCAATAACATTTTTGGAAAGAAATGGTGTTCAAGTTCAAGTCCTAAAACTATTCATTGGTTAAACATTCTGACCAAAAAAAAAAATGTTTCATTTAATGGACAGCCTTATATAAGTCATCCAATTTTAAAACCATAACTTAAATACAAAGACTGGCGTTCATTAGTACAATTTGTGCCAACAGCACCTTATAGGAATCGTTCCTTTTCCGCTGTCAACTTTATTGGCACAAACATTCAATAATAAGTAACAATTCTTTTTATAATTTCGACACAGTCAAAGCATTATGACAACCAGTGGCGGCTGTACCTTAAGTGCGCTCGTGCGCTGAACCACCAATTCAAAAGATTTAAAAATTACAAAATATTACTGCATCTTTATTTTTAGATTCCCATATTAATATTTATTTTTTAAACATACAAGAACACAAACAAGTAAAATTTCCAATTATGACGAAACAATGTAAGCGCTTTGCTTTACTATTAAGACTTACTTTCCCTGCAAGTAAAAATTCTCGTGCGCTTCGGCGAGCGCACGAGGACTGATAATATAACTTGTATGAGTTACAAGCAAGTATCCCTGACGCAAAGATATTTCATTGAAATATATGGAGAATTAGCCTGCTCTCGTGCAGCGCACGAGAACCGAAGATTAACTACAGCAACCGATGTTTGACTAGAATGCGCTGCGCCTGCGAATATGTAATGTTGTTTCGCTCTATCCGTGACTGGTTAAATAGTGTAGGTTTGTAGGAGTTAGGTTAGTAATTGCTTTTTATTTTGGTTTTGGTTCGATTCTGTACTGTGTACAGTGTGTGGTGTGGGATAAAATTAACAGTGATTAGGTATATTAAAGACAGTAATAAATCTTTTTAAGATAAAGTTACCTGAATTCACGATTTGACGCATTTAAGTGAAAAAATAAAAAACATGATTCCTTGCTAAATGTTATAAGTGTGTCAGTTTTATACATGGTCGAAATTCTTCGAGCAATTATACAAAATAATAAAAAATCGACATATACCTACATGTAAATTGTTGTTTTTTTGCGATTTTTAATCTTAATACCTACTTAGTAAGCAAGTAAAGTGCACCACCTGTTCAACAACCCACCAGCCGCCACTGATGACAACCCTTATATTGATATGGTTTAGCACAGGTAAAATGGGGAGCAGTTAAAATGAGGTGTCGATGCAAATTGGTCTTGAAAGCTTGTGCATCATAATGTGGGGGACAAATAGAGATCGGATCCACATTCCGGTAGTGCGGATAAAGAAATAACCTCTATATTTGACAATATGAACGAAGCTCAAAGGTAAACAGATGGGCATTCCTAGCTAAACGAGTTTTACGGCCACCGGCGATTTCATTTACACTTTGTTGATAAAAAAGCGATAAAACAGTGAAAGACAGTAGACGTTACCACGGTGTTCGAGAGAAAGTTTCCGTAATTCATATTTTTTCGATTAGTTGTAGGGCTCCATTCTGAATACTATCTAACAGGTTCTAGCAAACAATACAATAAACACAAACTGATATTAATAAAGTGACCTTTTCCATAGATGGAAAGAAATACTGTCTATACCGACAGTTCCAAGACATACATGGAGTATGGTCAGTCATCTTTTCCGATAACCCAAAATTAAATACGAGTAGAACAATCTCTGCGGTAACTTTCAAACGGAAGTGGATTGAGTTTGTGATACTGCAGTCTCACATGAGAACTAGTGAAAAGTAATTTTGATGTCTTCATTGACAGCTTAGAAGCAATTTACGTTACTTCCTTAGGCTAGGACCGCACTTGCGATTTTTCGTCGAGGCGATTAAAAAGTCGTAGTCGCTACAAATTATTGTCATGCACGCACTTGCGATTTTTTTGCCGCGCGACTATTTAATCGCGAAAAATAAAACACACTTTTTATGTGAGTGCACGCATTTGCTACAAATAAGTAGCGACAGAAAAATCGCTTGAAAAAATAGAACTTGTATCATTTTTATAATCGCTACGATTTTTAAGTCGCATGTGCGTGCATTCGCATTTAAGGCCATGTGTCCTACTTTATCGTGGATTAAAAATCGCAAGTGCGTGCATGCCCATTTCGCTTTGCGACTACGATTTTTAAGTCGTAGTAATTTAAATCGCAAGTGTGGGCATATCCGTTTGAGTACAAGTGTTTCATTCAAGTTTACGACAATCGCATCGCAAGAAAAATGAAACAATTTGCGACTGTTAAATCGTCATGATTTGTTGGTAGCAAGTGCTTTCATTCTCATTTTAATTCATGTGTTCTATTTTTGCGACTAAAAAATCGTGCGATTGAAATCGCAAGTGCGGTCCTAGCCTTAAACGAGTTGATTTTACACAACAAACATAGTGATATGTGCAAGAAATAAACGGCAGATAAAGACTGGTGCTCTCCATTTTTTGTCCGAGGCAATCCACATACGGTCAACAATTGAAACTTGTCCGGTTTCAAAGCCGAACAAGAAGCTTTAGGTATATTTATTTCAGCCAAGCTGGCCTTAACTGTCGCTCTAGATTGGAATCATATCGGTTCACTACTCTATGGGAGCACCAGAGGAGCGGAATGGACATCAGCACATATGATTTTTACATATGTAAAAGGTTTTAGAATGAAGAGGCGGAGTGAGAGCCCAAATCTAGCCAGAATCAGAGACACAACCCTCCGAGAATACTTGCTAGACGAACTAGACAACATCTCGTTTTAAAGACTAAGAAACATCCTTTCAGAATTCACGATTGTTCTGGGAGGTAACACACATCTATGCTTCCACAGTCCTTTACTCAGCCTTTCTTATACCAACCACCAGGGTTCGAAACTTGCCCCGTTCGGAGCAAATTAGCTCCACTTTTGAAAAATCTACGCCAACGCTCCGATTTTTCGAGATTTACTCCACTTTTTCACACAGACAAATTGTCTAATTTATATACAAATATGACATTGTTGAAAAAAAAAACCATTAAACCTTTGTTAAACATTCTTTCTGAATTTGTAATTTGTTTATTTCAACAAAACAATTTTTGAAAATAATACTAAGTTCTCCAATGAAACCTGTAATTTATTTTTCTTTTTTGCTAATACGATTTTGTTATGTTCATATGTATGTTTTAATTTTCTTAAAAAAGTAAGGATTTTCTTTTTGTTTCAAACCTACTCCGGAAATCTTGCATTTGCTCCACTTTTTTTTTAAATTTGCTCCGAAATTTCATGACTGAGGTTCGAACCCTGCCTACCGCTCATATACATGTACTGCCGGGCACTATAGATCAATACTTTCTAACCTAATTGACGAATTGTTTTTACTTGCGACTTATAGGTACTATAAGGCAAGTTATGCATTCGTAAAAATAATCGAACTCGAGATTTTGATCAAAGTTGACATTACGATGATAGCGAAGACCAAAAAAGTGGGTCTCGCAATTCTGTCTGTCTGTCTGTCTGTCTGTCTGTCTGTCTGTCTGTCGGTTCGACTACAGCCTAAACGGCTCGTCCGATTTTCTTCAAACTTGGTAGATATGGGTTTTAATTTTTTACCCCCGGACGTTTTTTTTTTTTTTTTTTAAGACCAAAAATAACGGTACCTGCCATACGATTTTTTTTCGAAATTTTATAAATATTTTTTTTTCTCAAAAACTGTCCCACAGAATTTTTTAAAAAAAAATTGAAAAATTTCATTTGGTTAAAACTAGCTAATGGTTGAAAAAAATTTTACAAAAAATTGTTATTTTTGGTAGACCCCCTGGGTCTATTTTTTTTGTTTTTGATTTTCTCGAAAACGGTACAGCCGATTTAAATAATTTTTTTTATGCCAAAGCTCCTCCAAAGTATGAATATTATTGCATATTCAAATTTTCAATTTTTATTTTTTTGGATTTTTAAAAAAAAAATCAAAATTTTTTTTTGGAAACTCAATATTTCGAAAACCCCATGCTCGATTTTTTTTAAACTTGACAAAAAAAAGTTTTTTAACATAATCTACAAGATTTGAGAAAAAAAATTTTGTTTCATCTAAAACTAACGGTACCTTCCATACAAATTTTAAAAAATGGTTTTCGAAAATCGTATTTTTCTCGAAAACGGTTCCGAGAATTTTGCTAAAATTTTTTTTCTTTTGATTAATCTTTACGATCTATAATTTAATAAAAAAAAATTTTAAATCTAGATATTACTGACTGTACCTACCATAGAACGATTTTTTCAAATTTTGAATTTCTCATTATCGACATAACGGATTTTAATGAAATTTTTTATAAAAAAGCTCCAAAAAAGTTTAAAAAACATTGCATTTAAAAACTTAAGAAAAAATATTTTTTCAATTTTTAGAAAAAAAAAGTCGTTTTTTTTTTTTGAAAAATTCGATATCTCAAGAACGGCTTATTATTTTTTTTTTGGAAATTAGACCTTTATTCGAACAATAATAAAAGCTTAAGGTTGGCGTACCAAAATTTTTTCTTAAAAATGTTTTAAAAATTTTGTACATAAAAGCATATTTTTTTAAGGAACCACTACAACGACTTATAATTTTTGTTCTTGAATAAATTCATATTTGCATAGCATTCTGTTTTTATCTCTTACTACTAAAAGAATTTAAAAAATTAATTTTATCCTTATGGACAGTTTTCTTTAATAACATTCGTTTTTAAAATTCCTAGTCTATTACATAGGAGCAAGTTCGTGCGACCCAGTCGTGCATTTTATTTTTTTTTCTTTTATAAAAATCAGTTGGAACTTTTTTGAGAAAAACCAAATTTTTAGTCAAAGACTTAATGCAGGTAAGTTAATTTACGAATATTTTACGAATCCACACCTTGACATATTTTTACCTATAAAGATCGCAACTTAAAATGATTGATTTATTGGTGCAAGATTTTAGTCGAATTAGTACGATGTTCAAAACTATTTTGTATGATACTTCGTTTACACGACGATTTTACAAATTTTAATTAATTTAATTAACAGCATACTTTGTCTAACATTTTATCAAAGTTAAAATCATCAAATACCTATTTTATTTATTTAGTACCACGCTAAATTTATAACTCTTTGACATTTGCAAACGTCAGAAAAAGGTTTGTTCACTTAGTTTTTTGTACGAACTGTCATTGTTTTGGGTGTGTTCAGAAGCAATTTATTAAGATACTAGTTAGATGATGTTTAAAATTAAGAACGATTTAGTAAACTACTGTAAAGTTTAAGTAGTATCACACTTATACCTTTACACTTTCCTGCTTAAAATATTGAGCCTATGTTTTTGGCCAAATTTGAGTGCACTTCGGCTCAATGTCCCCTTTTTTTTCATTGAAAATAAAGTAAATATTAATAATTCATTTCCTCTTTGCTGGCGAGTGCGATTTTATTTTCTTTATCAAGTTTGACTTTTTTGTTTCATTTATCTTTTCGAACAGAGTGCATTATTTTGTTTCAATATGTACATAGTTATTATGTATAAAGAGTGTTGGCGTATTCATTTAATATTATATTTGTGACGCGATGCAATCGCTTTAAAATGTGTTGCGCATTTCAATGACCCACTATATCAACCTTTGAATGTAGATACCCATATAAAACTCAAGCACTTTTAGGAACATAACAGAGAGTAAGGGAATAAGAAGAAGTATGAATGCATTCAGCAAAGAACAGAAATTCAAAAGGGAATCCTGATTTAGACAGCAACAAAAAACTTTTGGCATTTAAGTAGTCTTCATTTTTAAAACGCTTTCTTATGTGTTACCTCTTGTATGCGCGTATCTACTGTGTTCTGTTCTGTTCGCTCACTAATACTCTCTACCTGGCTGTTGTACCGTTATGTTGACCGATTATATAACGGGATTCTTCTTCTTATACTTCCGTCAATACGTGATGTGTATTTAGTTAGGAATGGAATAAAATTACATACCTATATCCATACCCGTAGAAAGGCAGAGATTTGTTTATATTCTTGGCTGGCCACAGCTTGATTCTTGACCAGGCTTCGTGGCTTTGGTTCGCTTTTGGAATACCTATTTTTCTTTTCAGGTTAAGTCATCTCTGTGGTTTCTTATGATTTTGATCTTCATCAGTTCATTACTACCTAAACCTGCTTTATTGTTCGGATGGACTCTTTTGCATAATCCCGTTTAGTTGAAACATTCTTTCGAACTGGTTTGTTATTTGAATATTTTTTTTTTTTAAGACAAGCCTTGGAATGAGTGCTACTGACTGGTGTTAAAAGATGACGGTGTAGTTATAAGAAGTGTTAACTGTTACCTAGGTACATGGATAGAATTATCTTTTTGAGGACAGAGAGCAAACTTATTTGGAGACTTGTTTTTAAATATATATGTATATGTACGTGCTGTTTAATAATAGAATAGGTAGGTATTACATATACTACAGTACGTACCTACTCAGAAGTATCTTTCTTCTAGAACGTATTAAACAGATAGAAAGATCACAACAGAAAAAAGAAACGAGAAGAAGAGGGCTAAGCTCTTACATATATGGGTGTACCTATAACAAGTCCGTGAAAACTCTGGAGCTCGAAAAGTAGGTACGCCAAGATTTAAGTTTATGCAGTTTGATATCAAATTTCTAAAGTAGATTAATATCGAAACAAGTTTTCAGAAGCTTTTTGTATGCAGAACGAGACTTAGCTTTGTACGAAATTACAAGGTTCTACGTTAGCGGGTAGTGTTCCATAATTTTGATGATCTTAGTCAGTGAGTCATTTATACGGTTTTAGCTAGAGTTGAAATTTAGTAAGGTTCCGCAAATACTCTGAACTTGAAGCTTCTGACTTTATTAGTACCAAAGTTTAGAAGAGGTCGAAAATCACCTAAATTTGTTTTCCTGTAAAAAAGATGCAGTGCGGCGAAATTGTTTGGGCATGCCGCCCTTTAATACGACCTCGCAGTTTGCTTTTTGGGAATTTAAGATAGAGAACTCAAGAGTTGAAGTTTCTTGATCATTTGAAATGATTAAAACACTCCGATTGGATTTTGCAAAGGTTCTAAAAAAAATACTGCATTTCATTGTATAAATAACAAATAGCTACAAAAAAAGGTTTTGTTAAAGGTGCGAAGAATTGACATATTCCCCAAGAGCATTCTTTGTCATGAAAAGTGCTGCCGTTCGGAATCGATAGAAAATTGTAGGTCTCCTCCATTTCTCCAAACACGCACACAGAAATGGTTGGGGAGTTGAAACTCACTAAATCTTTTTCTAAGAACCTTTCTCTCTCCTGTAAGGACCTAAATATACGTCTTTAAAGCTTTTTAATGCCCTTAAGTCCCCGAAAATTAGTGTTCATTTTTTTTTTAATTTGCGCATCACTCAAAGGTTAATGAACTTTTTTATAATGGTTAACACAATACGAGCATTAGAAATATAGTAATAGGGACAAGATCGTCGGGACGAAATGCTGATTTGAGTTAAGCAAAGCTAAAAACCATCAAATGATTTTTTTTTAATTAATATTTGATTCAACATTTCCAATTAAATAAAGCTAAGCCCTCTTCTTGTGTGATTTACTTCAGAAGTATATTTTTTGAATTTTTATAAAAAACAACTCATAAAGGGTGTTTTCAATAAAGACGGGTATATTTTGACAGTTCATGGGGGCCTTTTTGTTTCACATATATGGGCAAATCTCAGAAACTTTTGACTTTAGACTTTTGAAACCGCGTAAAGAGAAAATAACTAAGCAAACCTTTAAAATTATATTTATAGCACCATTGTTACATCAGAAAATATAATTGATGGTGTTCCTCTTTTATTAACGAATGCTTCAAAAATTCTCACTCATTTTCCGGCGACGCACTATGGGACCAAATGGTGCAAACCATCTCAAAAATCCATAACTTTTTCGTTTTTCAATATTTTTTTTGAAATTTTGCACACTTATAAATAAATTATTTTATTTTTTTTTAATAAAATAAAATAACAAATTTGTAGATTTTGTTTCATTTATATGGGAAAAATTTGTTGGAGCAAGAATTATTGCAACAATTTGGATGAAATTTGTACAGTTTTCTTCTTTTACCGGTGAAAACATTTGAAAGTAGTTTTTTTCTAAAATCCGCCCACTACCACGCCCATGTTTTTCAGATTTTTGTTATTTTCTTATTTTTAGTGAACAGGAAGCCGAAAATTTGTTTTTGAGGTTTTTTAAACTTAAGCCATCGCATGTATATTTTTTCTGCTCACTTTCCCGCCTACTTTCACTCCCCTTTTTTTATTTTCAGCTTAAAGTTCATTAAGAGTAGGCATTTTTTAAATTAAGTTTTATATGAAAAAGTGAGTTTATGAAAAGTGTTATTTATTTTTAGTAAAATCCGTGTAAGGCCACGCCCCTTTTCGATATATGAAAGTTTTTCGCCCTTAAGCCAAAAAAAAAGGAATTCAAAAGTACACCTTATTGCTAGTTATATTAATAAATGTCCAAAAGTTCTTAAGCCTCGTCAAACAATGCTTGTGTTATTTATAACTATGTACCTACATTTGTATTATATGCAACCATAAACCACACACCCCCTCCCACCCTCAAATGCTTGGCATTTATTTTTATTTAATTATGATTTTTTTTAATATAAATATGAGTAAGGAAGTTTAATATTGGAAAACAAAAAATATTTTATTCTAAAAATAAAATTTAGAATTTTAATAATATTGGAAATAAATGATAAAAACTTATAAATTTTGTGGAAACATAGTCACTTATATGATGTTTATGAAAATGTGTTGCACATGTTTTAACAGTTATATTTTTTAACTTTTGACAAAAAATAACAATTTTTTTTGAAATTTGAGCTAAAAGTAATAAAATGGTCTAAAACTTTTTGGAATACACATTTATGTGCATCAATAAAGGTTCTACATTTTTGCCAAATTTTAATTTTTTTCATCACTTAACAATAAAGTTATAAGAATACGAATTTTTATTCTAAAAACTTATTTTTCTTCCTCATCATACGTTTTTTCTTCTTAAACAAAAATGCATGAAAATGCGAGTTTTTATTTTATTTTTTTCCAAATTAAGAATATTTTGAGAATACTAAACAGCCATTAACTAACCGGAGGCAGTCGGAGCTAACAGAGAAAACTTCAATTGAAAACAAAAAAATGAAAAATATACTGCACCTTACTCATTTTTTTTTATTAATTTACTGGTGAACTTAATTAAAAAAAATATAACTGTTTTGTAAAGAAGAGGGCTTGGGCTTTTCAAAAAGGTATAATACTTATGCATTCTGTCCAGAAAAATACGAAATAATTGACTTCAAACTCTCACTTCTAATAATTCTAAAAAATAAAAATATCGAAATGCCATTTTTAACGGTAATTTTAGGTACCTAGAACAAAAGCAAGATACAAAAAATTTACTGTGTTAGAAAGAACCCTATTTCTAGTATATAATCCCATCATTAGATTTTTCAAATTACGAAATTCACCAAAACCATTTTTGAGATGGATTTCATCATTTGGTCCCATAGTGCGACGCGCTGGCAACACCGGTTTATGCTTCTTCGAAAACGACACGATGGCATCGATGTCACCATCAACAAAAACCTCTATCGATCGATAAAAGCTAATTTCTTCTGGTCCAAATTGGATGATATGAATGCGAAAGATATATCTATGATTCTATAAGGATAGAGAGCTACGTGTCACATAGGTGAATTAACTTTCTGCACGAGCAAATGCGCAAATACCGGCGGACGGTATGACGAAAACCACTTTGTTGAACATTTCCATAATTGTATTGTTAAGTTGAATGTTTACCTTGAGTTTTATTTGTACATGAAACCAATACTTCCCGTATGCAGCAACTTAAATTCCTTGCTCGAAATAATTACGTTTGAATTCAATGGCATTCCAAGTGAATTCACCACGCATGTCACCCGGAAAGTTCCTGAACTCTAATTTTGTTGTAAGCTTTAAAATAATTAAGTCATCCAACTTTAAAATAATTGGTTTTGCCAATAAGGTTTTCCATTAATTTATTTTAGTTATATAATTGCTAACTTCATGAACATTTTCAAAAACATTTCACCCTCTAAAATTAACAACTCAAGCACGCAATCCTTTTTAAGAATAAAATAAAATAATAATATCATAAAATATTCGTAAGTACATAGCCCTTTTATAACCACACAGCCATGCGTGTCCTGCGCCTTAATTAAACAAATAACACAACAAAATCATCAAAGCACGTCATGTTATTTGAAATTAATTGAATTCCAATTATTTTATATCACAAACTGTTGTAGTTATGTAAGGATATGCTTTAGTTAGGTATATGTGATGTCGAAAGTCATTAAAGAAAATCACTTTGAAATAACTATTTTCTAACTCAAACCAATGCAACTTTATTCTTGTCTATAAATACCTAGACATATATCTACTCAAAATAGTGGTTTAAGCTCAGGGGGGTTAGTTTTTCCATCAACTATTGTTGGTCTTCGCGTAATTGTAACTCAAACTACCTATGAAACCACTCAATCACGGAATCACGAACTTTTTTTGAATTGAAAAAAAATGTAATTGCATTGCAAATCGATACTAGACGAATATCTAATTCTAAGGAAATACCTCGTTTATGGACGTACATCGCGACCGAAGACGGTGAGGTAAGAACGTACTCATACGTCCTTCTTACCCTCATTCCAAGATATGTGAGTACACTCTGACTTACTTGTTTAAGGTCAATTCTTTTGTTTTAAACTAGTGAACTAATAAGCCTGACTGAGAAAAAGCCTCCTGTTCTGCTCCATAGGTTATTTTGACACTGACAGCTGTTTCCCACTTGAAGTCTTGACAGAAAGACAGTATCATACCTCCGCAGAAAGAAATGAGTCGCTTAAGGGTAGGACCGCACTTGCGAATTCAATCGCACGATTTTTTAGTCGCAAAAATAGAACACATGAATTTAAATGAGAATGAACGCACTTGCTACCAACAAATCATGACGATTTAAAAGTCGCAATTTGTTTCATTTTTCTTGCGATGCGATTGTCGTTAATTTAAATGAAACACATGTACTCAAATGAATATGCCCACACTTGCGATTTTTATTACTACGACTTAGAAATCGTAGTCGCAAAGAGAAATTGGCATGCACGCACTTGCGATTTTTAATCCACGGTTTCTTAGCCGCAATGAATTAGACACATGGTGTTAAATGTGAATGCACGCACATGCGACGTAAAAATCGTAGCGATTATAAAAATGAAACAAGTTCTATTTTTTTGTCGCTACTTATTTGTAGCAAATGAGTGCACTCACATAAAAAGTAGTGTTTTATTTTTCGCGATTAAATAATCGCGCGGCAAGAAATCGCAAGTGCGTGCATGAAAATAATTTGTAGCGACTACGACTTTTTAATCGCCTCGACAAAAAATCGCAGGTGCGGTCCTAGCCTAAGGCGATTTTTTGTCGAGGCGATTAAAAAGTCGTAGTCGCTACAAATTATTGTCATGCACGCACTTGCGATTTTTTTTCCGCGCGATTATTTAATCGCGAAAAATAAAACACACTACTCACATTAAAGAGTGCACGCATTTGCTACAAATAAGTAGCGACAAAAAATCGCTTGAAAAAATAGAGCTTGTTTCATTTTTATAATCGCTACGATTTTTAAGTCGCATGTGCGTGCATTCACATTTAACACCATGTGTCTAATTCATTGCGGCTAAGAAACCGTGGATTAAAAATCGCAAGTGCGTGCATGCCAATTTCTCTTTGCGACTACGATTTCTAAGTCGTAGTAATTTAAATCGCAAGTGTGGGCATATTCATTTGAGTACATGTGTTTCATTTAAATTTACGACAATCGCATCGCAAGAAAAATGAAACAAATTGCGACTTTTAAATCGTCATGATTTGTTGGTAGCAAGTGCGTTCATTCTCATTTAAATTCATGTGTTCTATTTTTGCGACTAAAAAATCGTGCGATTGAAATCGCAAGTGCGGTCCTAGCCTTACGATTGAACAACGTTAGGAAATATTAAAACTTATTTCCAAAGTTAGCTTTGGCCGAAATAAAGCACACACCGCGTCTGCTGTACGCAAGTTTTGTGCAAAAAGTTCGTGAGACTGGTATGCTAGTGGACAACACTCATGGTTCCCTTGCTCGTGCTGTGCGTACAGATGAGTGTGTTGCTGTTGCAGCCGAGAGGGTAAGGCTTTGAAAATGAGGCTGGGAAGAACGTTTCGGTCAACGGTGGGCGTTACAGAGCCATGTTAACCGACTTTCTTTTTACTAAAATTGAAGACATGGATTTGGGCCATCTCAATGTTCATGCAGGATGCTACAATCGATCTTTCGCGCGCCAAATTCCTGTTATCAGTTATCTTTGCGATGTCAATTGAACTTTTGATGTGTGGAACCTTGAAAGACCGATATTATGTCAACAATCCGGAAACGATTCAAACACTAAAGGCCAATATCATACAAGCAATCCGTGAGCTACAGCCTGAAACAAGACTTGGATAATTGGAGTGATAGAATGAGCTACTGCGAAGCCAGCCGAGACAGCCACTTACACGACGTGGTGTTCCATAATTAATGGGAATGTTTGCACTAAATAATAAAACCATAATACATTGGAAAAATTTAATTTTGTTCATTTTGTTGATTTTTTAAAAAGAAACTTGTATTTGGCCAACACTTTATGAGGTCATGCAACAAAACGTTTTCGATATGTATATACGATGTATATAGGAAAAAGCATGAGAATCTAAAAATGTCTGTGTACAGTGACTATATAAGCTCAATTGAGAACGCTGTTAAGACTGACTCGCAAGCTTTTTGGAAGTTTTGTCAATTTGGGAAAGCCCACGTTTTTAGTAGAACCAGTATATAGATCTGGTTCCAAACAAGAAGTAATTAATTGTAGACCCATTTCATAACTCAAATTAATTCCCAGTTTTTGAACCGGCTCTTTATAAATGCATTTATGGTCTATGGACCAGGTTAGGTTGTTATCGTCACACTTAGATCAATGTAGATCCATTGTGTTACCCGTGAGTGTAAAATCACTCTTTTCTGATAAAAACCTATGTATTCTGTTAATCAGTCAAGCCTAATTTTGAGGCATTGACGAAGTTCAATATGTGAATTCTTGAAATATTGGAAAGATCTTCTAGATTGCCAAAGAAGAAACTACCAAGCCATTTCCTTCTCTGGTGGCATAGCGAAGGGCAATGACAGACAATGTGTGATACTTCAGTAAATTATGTCCGGTGATTACGAGCATAAGAAAGCGAAGGGACTTCTTACTAAATTGCATAATTTTATCAGTCCTCTGTCTGTTAAAGCAAGGACATACTTTCCTAGAAGTATCACAGGTGTCAAGTAGACTCCACATTTCATTGGATTTCTTTAGGATTAAATCTGAAATTGTCTGTTTAATGTTGCAGAGTGGGATACTTAGCATCTCTGCTTGACTAGCGTCAAGCGCTGATATCTGTCTTGCCAACTCATCGGCATTTTCATTACCTGGTATGCCGCTGTGTCCCGGTACCTAGCAGAGTCTAATAATGTGCTGCGTGCCAAGAACCTTAAGCTCTTCGCGACAGCAAAGAGACAAGCTTCGATTTTATCACAGTGCCAGAAATTGCTTTTATTGCCGCTTGGCTGTCAATGTAAAAGGTGATATCAGCCCGTGGTATAACCATCATTGATACCTGTCTAGCAGCTGTTGTCACTGCCAGGACCTCCGCTTGGAAGACACTGCTATGATCTGGGAGCCTAAGTGAGTTGTTTAGCTCAAGAGGTTCTGAGAAAAAGCCTGCACCAACACCTGTTTCCATTTTGGAGCCATCAGTATAGATTGCTATTGCTGATTCACTGGTTTAGGGTTGGTTGTTCAGTCATTCTTCTCTGCTTGGAAAGGCAGTTTGGAATGGTTTATAAAAGTCAAGTTCGGGTGTTGTTTAATCTGTAATGATACTATAACCCAAATATTTCTGAAGAATTTGAGCATGTCCTATTGCACTGCAATAGCTGTTGGTCTATGGACCAACATGGCTTCAAAAATGGTAGATCAACTTGTTCGAAAATTTTTGCATCAGAGATATTGAACGTGATAACCAGTTTGATAGAGTTTCTACTGATTTTTCTAAAGCTTTTGATAGCATATTCTGCTAAAGAAAATGAACTGCATAGGTTTTCACTCTAATCTTTAACATTGGTTTGAAGATTATCTGTCTGGACGAAACGATTCAGGTGTCCCACAGGTAAGCCATCTTGGGCCTCTTCTTTTCATATTACTTATTAATGATATTACATCTAGAATTCTTTATTCTAATTGCTTACTATTTGCTGATGACATAAAGCTTTAAAGCATCTGAGATAGATTGTTATTGTGTGATTTTGATGAATTGTGCTGATAATAGATTGTACATGAATATAGCTAAATGTAAGATCATTAGATTAACATTAAGATCATTAGATTAACAAGATCACTTTGACCTTATATTTACAGCATTAATAACTCGTCGCTTTTTAGATAGGAGCATCTTTAAAACTATCGTCCTAAGTTTATTGAAATATAAAGGTTTTATTAATTTTAACTATTTTCGTTAGATTTTTTAAAAAATATTAATTTAGATCGTTTATTCTGTTTAGTCTAAGAGAGCTTGATTGATGGTAAATAAATAAATACATAGTAGAAACGTTCCGGGTAAAAGCTGCTAATGTCATTGAAGTTGATAAAACGGTTCGTCAGGCATTCCAAGAAGATTCTATTTACGCTAGCTTCTGAATTAGAGGATATTTTTGGCATTTACACTTGTATGGTATTGAAACGATTCGTAGACGTTAGCGAGAGAAAGTTTAAGCAGTCCCTACAGTCCTCAAAAGTTATCTTTGACAAAAAAAAAAACACCTTGATTGCATCAAAGTGGAAAAATATTCTATGGTCAGATGAGATAGTTTTATGTGTTGGCAAGAGTTCTCGCCAGCATGTCAAACAGCCCCTAAATACATAATTTACCTAGGTCATTAAACATGGATGATCCAGCATCATGGTTTGGACATGGTTTTAATCGTCTTAGTCCCATAAATCAAATTGAAGATATCACGGGTCAGCATGTTTATGCTAAGACCATGGAAGAGATAATATTGCCATTTGCTAAGTATGAAATGCCACCGAAATGGGTCTTTCAGCAAGATAATGACCCAAAACCTACTAGTAAACTTGCGAAACAGTGGTTGCAGGCTTTACGGAAGTCGTAGGGGTGGATACCCGAAGAAAGGTGTGAAAATTTTATCAATTCCATGCAACGTCATTGTGCTGCTGTTATTTCCAACAAGGGCCATGCGACTAAACATCAGTTTAAGGTTCAAACAAGCAACTATTTTTTGAACTTAAAGCCTAGTACGCAGATAGGGAAAAATTTTGTCTCCTATACAATTTTTTCTTGGGACAAATTTTGTCTTGGATATTTTTCCGAGCAGTACGCAGTTCGCGCGCAAAATTCATACTTTTGTGCATTGCTGTACAAAATGTCTCCACTAAATTTTTCCAGGAAAAAGAATGATACAAGCATAATTTTGCAGGACAAATTTTGACAGCCGAAAGTGATTTTTGGAAAAGTTTTGTAGAGATTAAAATTGTAGACATAAAATTTGTCTTGTCTCGATCTGCGTACTAGGCTTAAGGTCTTAAGGAGAATTCCAAGAACACATTGAAATTTTTCGTTAGCTTTGAAAATAGCGAAATCACAGCCTCACAATCATTGAGGAAAAACTTAAATATCTCAAAAGATATATATTTTTCTTTGAATAAAGTTGGATGAAAAATATTGTTTTTTTTTTTTTTTATTTGTTAGGGTTTTCACGAGAAAAAAAACTCTAACTATGCCTTCAAATAAACGACACGGAGTGTAGAGTAGTCTAGTCATCCGCCATTATTTAATAATTTTCCTTTTCTATTCTGCTGCCAAGGATTATTTTGTTTGCATTGTGCAGAGTTGATTTCCTTTTCTTGTTCTGTAATTTGCCCACCTCCTTCACTGCATCACTGATTTGACATGAAACCGCAAATAACACTCATTTGGTCATTCCATTGTTGGGTGGAGAAATAGCAACTAATTGAAGGATAAATTGCGTTAGGGAACTCAATTACAGAGTAGGCTTGTAGTCAAATAAGTGGTTACTAGGCAATCAAAAGGGCTGACTTTGAAAAGGATCTCTAGGATGATTTTTTTTTTCTGAAGTTCTTTGGCAATATAGAAACACAATCTTTTTAAGTTAACGAATGAAATAGGGTTTTCTTTTTTTTAATTTGGGATGTGTAGAAGAGAGGCCTTCCATGTTCCCAGACTCGAAAAACACGTTCCCAGAGAAAAGCCCAAAACGCAGTCAACTAAACCAAGATATCACGCAACGTTGTTGACAATTTTTTTTTTCTGGCAAATGAAAAACAAAAAATGTCAAGGCAGATTTTGTGTTCATTGGTATGTACATTTTTCATCGAACCATACGTTGTTTGCAAGTTTTTCAGTCCATACTTTTGGAAAACCTTAGCGAAATATGAATGATTGTTGATATTTTTTTGCTAGGTATCACAAAAAATTTGAATCCATCGATAGAGAGGTAGGTGTGGTACGCCTTTTTTTAGTACAAGTTGGATAGCTGAAAAGGACCATATCCACGAATGCTCAACACACACAATTCAAGGAACGAATTCATTCATGTGTTTGGCTATTACCCGGATACATTTGTCCTTTGCATTGAAAACTGGGTTTTTGCAGTTGTTTGTTGTTGTTGCTGATATTGAAGTCGATTCAGTCAGCGAAGCGATTCCTTGGAGTCTCGCACAGGACCACTTCCATCAACCAAACATACTACATACATATATGCTCCATATAAAATTGAACATATCCACAGCCAAACCTGTGTTCAGCTTGCTGGTTTACTCTGTCTATTAGGACGACAACTACCCTCGGATACGACAAAAAAAAAAAAAACAAAAGGAAAAATATTTTTGTCTAACTGCTACATGAGCAGAATTTTCACTTTGTCCTCCTACTTTATGTAATTTTTTATTTTTCTGTTCAAACATTTCAACCAACCATTTTTGTACTATCTACCTCTGGACCATTTTGTTTGCAAAAACCTGCAAACAATTGATAAGGATAATAACACACAGAGAAAAAATATGGGGTTGAAAACGATTTTTTCTTTCGTGCGGTTTTGTATAACTACCTAGAATTTAAGTGAAAAAGTTGGATTTAACTTTTAAGATACTTAAAAGTATCTATTATGAAAATTATGAAGAACTAAGGGTTGTTTTTTGTCATATGAATCAAATTTACTCAATTTTAGGATTTTTTATTTTTTTTATTGCTAACAGGATTAAAAAAGAACAAAGTTCAAACTTGTATACTCTGAAACTGAAGATTAAATCAATCTATACAGGTGTGGTAATAGAGAGGAATATTGGTCCTTTATAAAGGAAAAATTTAGGATATTCAGTTTTTACCTCTTCTTGTTATAAAGAAAACATATTATGTTTCTAGTATAAGAAATTTTGTAATCGTATTTATTTCGAAATGATAAATTTTGATTTATATACCATCCCATTCAATTTTCAGTAAAGGCCTTATCGCAGAGCTTTTTCTAGAATACTATTGCCTGTTGCTGCTATATATACTCATCTATACTCTGTCAAACAAAATAGCAAGTACATACCTTATGGGAGAGTTTTTTTTTTCAATTCAGTAGCGCCAGTTATAATTAACCATTCTGAATTGACTGATGCCCTTCGTAAAATTTGAATACCCATCAGAGCAATTATAACAAAAATGCATCCATTAGTTACCTACTACAATGCCAAGTATTGGTTGAGCGACATCAATTATTTAGAAGTACGCACATGCAATCAGAGATACCATATCTACATTTATAAGAATTGTCACTACTTTTTTTTACGATTTTTGTAAAAAAGGTTTCAGAATGTATTCATTTTTGGAGCTCTCAAAAACTAACAATTCATTTTTAAAACTGAGTGTTATACTATATTTTCTTGTTGTATCTATTTGGTTAATATCTATAAGGAAGAAGGATTATATTGGCGTAGATTTTTTGATCGGGTGCAGTTCAATAAGTGATTAAAGTTGATTTTAAGTGATGTGATTTTAAATTTAAACAGATAGTGAAGAGAAAAAACTCTTAAAAATATTACCCTGTAATCTTATGGCTCGATGGTGTGAAAAAAGATAAAATCAGCTCAATTCAAGATATCTAATATATATTTTTTTAGTTATCTCATCTAAATTAATAGAAATATCTATTGAAAGAAATGTGTTAATTCATAGTGCTCAATTCGGAAACCCAAGGAAGAGCTCAAAAAAAGATATACTTAGTTTTATAAAAGTCATAAGAGTCAAAGTATTGACTATTTTTGTTAGAAAAAGTATAGAAAAATTCCCACTGAAATATAAAATAGAACCATTGAGTTATTTTGAAATCACTTTTATAAATCTCCAATGAACCATTTTAAAAAACATTTTTAAGAACAAATTTTGGTACGCCAACTTAAAGTTTTTATTACTGTACTAGTAAAAATTAAGTTCACAAAAAAACTACTGACCTGTTTTTGAAATTTTCAAAAAAAAAATTGATTTTTTTTTATCAAAATTCAATTTTGAAATGCAATGTTTTTCAAACTGTTCAGAAGCTTCTCTATAAAAAATTTCAATCAAATCCGTTATGCAGATAATGAGAAATTTAAAATTCGAAAAAATAGTTCTACGGTAGGTGCAGTCAGTAATACATATATTAATTTAAAATTTTTACTTGCGACTTATAGGTACTATATAAGGCAAGTTATGCATTCGTAAAAAAACTCGATCAAAGTTGACATTACGATGATAGCGAAGACCAAAAAAGTGGGTCTCGCAATTCTGCCTGTCTGTCTGTCGGTTCGACTACAGCCTAAACGGCTCGGCTGATTTTCTTCAATTTTGGTAGATATGGGTTTTAATTTTTTCCCCCCACATGTTTTTTTCTTTTTTTTTTTTAAGACCAAAAGTAACGGTACCTGCCATACGATTTTTTTCGAAATTTTATTAATATTTTTTTTTTTAAACTGTCCCACAGATTTAAAAAAAAAGTTGGAAAAATTTCATTTGGATAAAACTACCTATTGGTTGAAAAAAAAATATCCCCCCTGGGTCCATTTTTTTGTTTTTGATTTTCTCGAAAACGGTACAGCCGATTAAAATCATTTTTTTTATGCTAAAGCTCCTCCAGAGTTTGAATATTATTACATATTCAAATTTTCAATTTTTTATTTTTTGGATTTAAAAAAAAATTGAAAAATTTTTTTTGGAAACCTAATATTTCGAAAACCCCAAGATCGATTTTTTCAAACTTGACAACTAAAAGTTTCTTAACATAATCTACAAGATTTGAGAAAAAAAATTTGTTTTATCTAAAACTAATGGTACCTTCCATACAAATTTTAAAAAATGGTTTTCGAAAATCGTATTTTGCTCGAAAACGGTTCCGAGAATTTTGCTATTTTTTTTTTGTTTTGATTAATTTTTATAATTTAATAAAAAAAATTTGATTAAATTATATACATAAATGTTAAAAAAAAGCCAAGTTCTTCTATACAAAAACCTTTGTGTTAACAAGTCAGCCGTGAAAAGTACTGAGATCTAAAAGTACGCCAAGTTCTTACTTCATGAAGGTTTAATACCGAATATTTAAAGTAGAATAATATTGAAACAGCTACAATGTAATAGATAAATTTTATTATTTAATGATTACTGACTAAAATCTGATGGGTTCCCTTGTCAAGTTTTTAAAACCTTTCGAATTGGGCATAAAAAAAACTTGCCAAGTAAGCCCATGAAATCTCAGTACTTTTCACGGCTGACTTGTTACAAAAAGGTTTTTGTATAGAAGAACTTGGCTCTTTTTTTAACATTTATGTTTTTGGTCTGATCTCACTCCTTTTTGCAACGATTTTAATATTTTGCCATGTCAAAATTTCGAAAGATACGGAAAGATAAAATGATGTACTCAACTTAGTTTAAAGCTTCCTATTTTTTTTGGTATATGGTATATTTTCTTTTTGTTATTGGTTGTTTTGATTTGCGCTTCAATTGTTTGTTCTTGTCCTGGCAAGATACCTAACACTAACATACTCGTACCTACCTTAATTACGGCAGTCAGAAGTGCTCTATATAAATTAAACATTTTCTCAGAAAGTGGGTGGATACCACGACCCCCGAATAGAAAACCCCAATTTTTATTTTTGGTCCTTTATATGCAATTTGAGCCCTACGGTTCTACCAAATTTCATTGTTCTACTGCAATCGGAAGTGTGCCATGTATAATTTACATCAGTTCTGAGGAAGTGGGTGGATAAGACGCCCCTGAATGGACAATTTCAAATTTTATATTTTTTTCTTTGTATGCAATTTAAGTCCTACCACTTTACCAAATTTCATGGTTTTACAGCAGTCGGAAGTGCTCCATTCAACCAACACCAATTCGGAGAAAGTGGGCGGATACCACGCCCCCTGAATGGAAAACCTCGATTTTTATTCTTGGTCCTTTATATGCAATTTGAGCCCTACCGTTCTACCAAATTTCATTGTTGTACTGCAATCGGAAGTGCGCCATTAATAATTTACATCAGTTCTGAGGAAGTGGGCGGATACCACGCCCCTGAATGGAGAACTTCAAATTTTATATTTTTTTCTTTGCAAGCAATTTAATTCCTACCACTTTACTAAATTTCATCGTTTTACAGCACTTGGAAGTGCTCATTTCAACCAACACCAATTTGGAGAAAGTAGGCGGATACAACGCCCCTGAATGGAAAACCTCAAATTTTCGATTTTTTCCTTAGCTTGCATGACAAGACCTACCGTTGTGCAAAATTACAAGATTCTACGATGTCGGGAAGTGCTCCATAATTTTGATGATCTGTCAGTCAGTCAGTTAGTTACGGTTTTTGTGATTTTTGAGGCCTTATATCTCAGGAACCGCTTGTGCTATAAAATTGAAATTTGGTGAGGCGCCTGTGCCTGACTAGCTTAGCAAATATTCGGAATTCGAAGTTTCTGACTTTATTGGTACTGAAGATAGTGAGGGGTCAAAAATCGCCTGAGTTTGTTCCTGTAAAAAAGGGTGTAGTTTTTTTTTTTTTTTTGTATATACAAATACAAATACAATTTGATTTTCAAATATCATTTTTTAATATTTGTATGGTTATTTTGAGATAAAAAAAAATTTTCTCAAATTTTGTAGATTGTAACAGAAAACTTTTAATTATTAAATTTAAAAAATCGAGCATGAGGTTTTTGAAATATGTATTTAGCTTTGAAGAAAAAAATCTGATTTTTGTCGATTTTTTGAACTTTTAAAAAAAAATCTTTAGAAAAAAAAACGGGGGAAAAAATTAAAAATGATAAGTTTAAAGAAAATCGGCCGAGCAGTTTAGACTCCCAGCAGCCCCGCGGTTCCTCATTTGCTAAGTGCTGTAATTGTAGATATACTGCTAACTCGTCTATTATCCTATTGCTTTGAGGGAGTAGAAAAACATAGACTCATTTTATTTCGCTCCACATGTTTTCGACTATAGAATCTTAGTCACAAGTTGATAGTTCTTCTCATTTTTGTTATATGTATCTTTGCGGCAATTCATAAATCCTATTAGCGTTTTTAAATGGAGAAAAAATAAAAAAATAAATACGTGCATACGTATATGTTTCTTATAAATTCTTAAACAACATGAACGATTTAAATAAAATTTTCAGACAATCTTCAAACTATCCCAGCAGCTGATTCTGTGGAGTTTGGTAGCGGTCGGATTAACAGAATTTTGAGGTTTCTTGCAATAAGGTGTGTTTTTCATATATGAATTTTTTTAATTCATTGGAACCACCCGGAATGCCCCACGCACATTAACATTGAAGGTGGGATCACCGGCGATGGTTAAATGCACCAAAGTTTTTCATTCTTACAATGAATTGAGGTGTACCTCAATTTTTTGCTTGAATCTTGAAAGCCACTTAACCCTGAGCTTTTCATATTAGTTTCCAGACTCACAATGTGACAACATATGCTAAGCTCATTGGAGTTTAATGCTTCGATAAATACAAAGCTGTATTTTGTCGACCAAACGAAAAATACCACCCATGTTTTTATCCATGAATGGCACTTGCATCAAAGAAACTGAAAAGCTTTCATATAATTTGATGTATTTTAAAACGCAACGAAATGCTTAGGTTTTCTTAAAAGATGCAAGGAATTCTTTTCCGCTTCTGATCTGGCTGCGATCTATAAGCCATACACGTCCGCCCAAGATTTGAGTATAACCTTTGTATATAAAACTTATAGTACTCTCATGAATACGAACGATTGGGCGACATCTTAAGCATAGCGATAGCAAGCTGGTGCCTCTACTCATTTGAAACTGTTGGATATAATTCATAGTAGAGCCCTCAAATTTAAAGGAGACACATCCATTACGGAAACTTTTGTTTAAAGGTCTTTCATTGTTTTATAGCTTTTTCTACCAACAATGTTCAATTGAAATAGCTAGTTGCATTCGTCTCCTCAAGCAATTCCGCCGTAATACTCATCTAGCTGGGAATTTTCTACAGTTTACCCTTGAGTCTAACTTCGTATGTAGGTACTGATAAAGAGGTTCTTTCTTTAGCCGCACTACTAGAATGTGGATCTTGCCCCCTGACTGTAATGTACAGGCTTTCAAAACCAATATGCATCGACAACTTCTTTGAAATACTCTTCATTTTAAATCTCGCACTGTGAATAGTATTATTAAGGCATTCATAATCTCTTGAGTTTGGGCAAATTGCAGAATTAATACTCCTAGGCGACCCATCTGTCACTCTTTTTAAAGTGTCTTGTTAAATTAACCAGGTTCACTTTCACATATGAAGATACAGAAAATTCTTAAAATTAACGTGGTTAAATTGACATGGCATATGTGTGATAACAATCAATAATTGATTTTAGAATACGCTGTGTCATTTACTAAAACATAAATAGGCAAGATTTTGACATGACTCTAGGGTGGGGTCTTCCGTAAACTTCAAATTTAACTACGTATGTTGTTGGTTTAAAATTTCTAATTGTTATTTGTATAATATTTTTTAACTGATAAATTTACTTAAGCTTTGTGTCTGTTTAATTAAACAGAATATCACAAGGTAGAGAAAAATTATTGTAAGATTTCGAATTACAATAGGTTTTCGAATGAGTCGAATTTTCGGGTGTTTGAATAAGATTAGTTAGGTAGTACAAGGTAGTAATTATTATGATACTTTACGTGAATTTAAAGGCTCATCATTTTCTTCAGTGATATCTTAGTCAAAATAAAAATGTATCTGACTTATATCTACACATGAAATACTTATTACAAAAACTTCATAACCACATCGGATGATAGACAAAACAAAACAAAAGCAAAAAACACTTTACGTGTGTACTAAGAGAGTGACCGAATTTGGGCTGAAAGATTAATGACACCACCAATCATATACAAATGACGAACATTCATTCCTTTTTTTGTTACGTTTTATACCTTTACCTTTTAATAACTCTTTTTTTTGTTTTTTTTTTCTTCATGTTTATTACCTTTCAGCTTACATGTCTTTTTTTGTATGGGTTGCAATGCAATGAATTGCTTTTTTGAACGATAATGGAGTTAAATTTCGCGCAAATTTAATTATCCATTTTACCTTTAGTGAGAAGGATGTTTTGCAAAATCTATATATCATGCTTCATGAGCCACTAGCTAGCTCGCAGAAGGTGCAGTTACCTATGTATTTTATATCCAACAAATATCGTAGTTAAGCTATGTGTATGGTAATACACACCAGCGGACACCAATACACACATTACGATAATTACATATTCAGAAACCGATGATGTCGGAACATTAAAATCGACTAATTGGATATTGAGCAGGCAGGTTTTGGTTCAGCAACGAAGCTAATATAGGAAAGAGTCTATGAAAGTAGTATGAACGAGATGAAGAATTCTTAATCAAAATTCATACACAAATGGTCTAAGCTAGGGCTGCCAATGTCTGTATCTACCAAGGGAGTTGTAGTTAAATACTAACAAGTGAGTAGTAGAAGTGTATTAAAAAATACATAATTCATACAAACACCCTATAATTCATTCAGATTTCTTAAATTTGATTTAATTTTACAAAAAAGCTTTCAACCTATCAAGTGTGAATTTGAGTTTATAGATCAAAGGGCACGGTAGTGCCCAGCCAAGTTCTGGCACTACACCCTTTTTACAGGAACAAACTCAGGCGATTTTTGACCCTTCCCTATTTTTAGTACAAATGGAGTCAGAAACATAAAATTCCGAATATTTGCTTAGCTACTCAGGCACAGGCGCCTTACCAAATTTCAATTTTCCAGCATAATCGGTTCCTGAGATATAAGGCCTCAAAAATCACAAAAACCGTAACTGACTGACTGACAGATCATCAAAATTAGCACTTCCCGACATCGTAGAATCTTGTAATTTTGCACAACGGTAGGTCTTGTCATGCAAGCAGAAGAAAAAATCGAAAATTTGAGGTTTTTCATTCAGGGGGCGTGGTATCCGCCCATTTTTTTCGAATTGGTGTTGGTTGAAATGAGCACTTCCGACTGCTGTAAAACGATGAAATTTGGTAAAGTGGTAGGGCTTAAATTGTATACAAAGAAAAAAATATAAAATTTGAGTTTTTCCATTCAGGGGCGTGGTATCCGCCCACTTCCTCAGAACTGATGTAAATTATATATAAATTATATAAATTATATAAATTATATTATATACTTGTACATTCAAAGCGAAAAATAGAAAATCTAAAATTTTTCATTCGAAGTGTCTTATTATTGTCATTTAGAACTAGAGTGCCTTAAGCCTCAAAAATTTTTTTTTCTTGGTTCGATTTCAGATTAAAAAAGAAAATTTTTAATATTTAAAATGACAGCCCTGGTTGTGGTCTTTTAGCTCAGTTAGGTTGAAGTCTTAACAAAGCGAACCCATAAAATCATCTACGGTTAAGATCTTTTGACTGGAAAACAAATTTACTCCCCCATGGATAGGTACAAATTCGTATATAATTAACATTTAATTTGTTTTTGATTTAATTTACAACGAAAATGCAGTTTTATGATAGAAATGCGGAAAAAAGAAGCATTAACATTTCCGCCATGATTGATATAGTTAAAACAAAAATGCATATTTGCTTGCGGCAACAAATAGGTAGGTATGTACTACCCAAGATTCTTAAATTTAATTAATTAAATGGCTGAAAGCAGTTAAGCAGTACAACGCGGATATACTTAGATTTTACTGAATTAAAACTGGAGAAGATTCATATTGACATATGCTGTTGTGACATTTATTGTACTGACAATAGCCGTGTTTTTTGAAAGAGTGAATAGCCAAGTTAGCAAAATTTTACATGCTTAACAATAAAAACATCAAGGGTGAATATAATTTGATCAGCAATCAGAGTGAATATAAAATGAAAAAAAATTGTTGATATATTGAGATGTAGATGGAGCTTTAATCGAGTGCAGAAAAACATTTGCTTGATACTGAGATGTGTTCTGAAATGCATCTTTTTTTCTCAGAGATTTTTTTTTATTATGTCAAGACATTCGGAAATAAAGCTTCATATCTATTTTGATAAAGACGTACAAAAAATCTCAAATGTCAATATTGATTGAAAAACTTCTGAAAAATCTTAACTTTTTCACCGAAAAATCTGATTTTTTTTTTTTGTTCAGGAAAATTGCGATTTCATGGCTTTTGGAAAGCATCTAGAAAGAAATACTCTAAATAGATCAAAATATAGTATATTACTCATCTACCAAGCTATAAGCTGTCAAATTCCATTGGAGGATGTCATCTCAGCTCGATGGATGGATGGATTAAAAAACATAAAAAAAAAATCTAAATTTTTTCACCGAAAAATCGAAATTTTAGGGCTTTTGGAAAGCATCTAGAAATAAATACTATAAGTTGGTCAAAATATAGTATAACACCTATCAACCAAGCCATAAACTATTAAATTCCATTGGAGGATGGCTGACATCTCGATGGATTAAAAAACATCCAAAAAATCAGAATTTTTTTCACCGAAAAATCAAAATTTTTTGGATTTTTTTTTTGTTCAGGAAAATTGCGATTTTAGGGCTTTTGGAAAGCATCTAGAAAGAAATAGGTCAAAATATAGTATATTACCCATCTACCAAGCCATAAACTGTCAAATTCCATTGGAGGATGGCTGTCATCTCGATGGATTAAAAAACATCTACAAAATCTGAATTTTTTTAACGAAAAATCGATAGTTTTTGCTAATTAAAATTGTACATAATATAGGGGCTGGCAAGAATATGGACAGAAATATTCTAAATACGTCAAAATTTATTTTCGTGTCAGTCAAACTTTGAAATTAAAAGAGAGTGAATATAAAAGTGACTATAAGGCTAGCCGCGCACTGGAAACTGTGATCGAAATCAAATAATTTAATCACCAGTTGATAGAGTACCGCGCACAGGCAACTCTTTACTCACGCTCACACTCTTTTCTCTCTTGCGCTTATAGAAAACAGCTCAACTATTGCGATTTAATTTTAGGCAATCGTTTAGTTTGTGTCAAAATACAAACTTTTTAGTTGCTCGAATCGAGTTGCTCTAAGTGCGCGGTGTCCCATATAAGCCCATATGTTTCATTTTAGCAACTTAACAGTTGCAAAACTAAAAATTGAATGTTCGCACCTGGAATAACCGTTTTTTTTCTGAGTGGCTATCAATTTTCCATAAAACACGGCTAATTTAATATAATTTGACATTAAGAAGAAATTTTTACAAGGTTATCAATTGGTCATTCTGAGCCCTTCGAAATAGTAACGTTTTTTTTCTGAAAATATATGATTATAGATCGGTTTTTGGAATCAAGAGCAGATTTCGACAACCAATGGAAAACAGCAATGGTTCGAATTGTCACTTCTTGACATTTTCGTTCAGTTGTTGAATTTCTTGGAGGTTTTTTTTAATGCAGCAACATCGTTGCATTTCTTTAATTGAACTTAAAAGTTTATGATTTGACAGATGAGGGAAGAGCAAGATATATTTAGGCATACATATAATAGAATATTGCTTTCCAAATACCGCTTAAAAACATAGTAAGCCGCACTTTCCGACGGAGTTTAAAGGCATTTTAAAATTCTCAATTAAGAAAGAATTCAAAAGTTTATGACTTTGTAGATAAATCACACAACTTTATATTTTGATATATGTATGTACATAGAGACTTCTTTCTAAACTTTAAAATCACTCTTTTCTCCAGAAATTAATGAAATCGGAAAATTTAAATATTTAGAGATTTTTTAATCCATTGACACAGAAGCCATTGCTCATTAGATTTTTTAAAGTTTATGACTCAACAGAGTAAGAACGAACTTTATTTTGACACATAGGGAATATTTATTTACAAATATCACTTTAAAATCTCCTGAGCAATTATTGAATTTTTATTTTTTTATTTTTTTTTGTTAATTTTTTAGTGTTCGAAAGCATTGCCATCGTTAGATGGAATTTGACAGTTTATAACTTGACAGATCAGCAAAAATCCATGGACATTTTTTTCCTAATATAAGCGGTTATCCCTTGAATTGCATAGATGAAATTGCCGGACGAAAAGTGTTGGCTTTATGAGTTTGTTTTGGTGTGTTGCTTGAACAGAATGGAGTGCTGAAATAGCTGTCAAAAAGTGTCATAAACGATATTTTTTCGCTAACATAAGGCTGCAATAAAGATTTCTATAATTTGGGTCAGCTGATTTAAATCTTTTGGAAATCTATTAAACAAATTCATAATATGAGAAATTCAACCTCATGTAAACCTGCATCGAGTGATTTGAATACGAGTAGGTTGGATTTTGAAACGTCAAAAGTGCTGTACGTTCAAATTAAATGTTTGCTGATTCATTCTTGCAATCTGTTAATTTTTTTTTAGTTGCAGACATAAATGTTTCTTTAATATTTCTTGTCTTCGTAAAAAAAATAAAACAGAAAAAATAGATTTTTACGTTTATTGACAGCTCAACTTCACCGGACACTGATTTCTCACCAGACGAGTTTATGTCCTTATAGAATTTATGTCCTGAGAAGTTAAGGTATGATTTGACATTTTTTGACATTTACATATTTGATTGCTGACTTACAAAATAAAAATAGACAATAATTATTGTAAACTGTCGTCGGAAAGTTATTTCTCGAGTGAGAAAATATAAATCTCCAAGCTTGTGAAGACATTTGAGTTCGATTTTCTTTCCAAAAATCATATAATAAAACGTCAAACATGTTTTTTGTTTTTTTTTTTTATATATAATTATCTGTGGTTTAAGTTTAGTAAAAGTTAGAACCATTTTAACTTTTGCTTTTGTTGTTGTTTGGAAAAATACAGCACATTTTGTTCACTTTTCTCTCTTTGAAGTTGAATATAGTTAAGTCTTAGAGTATTAACTACATCTATCCGGCAATTTCCGTGTTAGGCTAGGCGCGCACATTCAATTTTAGTTGCACAACTGTTTCGTTGCTTATAGAAAACAAATGAACTATTTGGTTGAATGTACGCGCAGGTGCATATAATTATATGCTATACAAAATAGCGAACTCTTTTTGTGCAATCGTTTAGTTTGTGTCAAACCACAAACTCCATAGTTGCTCGAACCAAGCAGTTGCGCAACTAAAAATTGAATGTGCGCGCCTAGCCTTAGTGTTTTCAAAAAGTGAAATTTAGAACCATGTCAACTTTTCCTTTTTGTGTTTTTCAAGATGGAAGATAGAAATTTGAAATGAGTTGGAAAAAGAGAGCATGTAGTTCTATGCATTACTGTTTTCAAATCTTCCCTAAAAATAAAATATCCCCCTGGTTTAACAAGAATGCGTTAACAAACAAACAAAATATCAAATTCGAATTAGACCTGAGTAAATCGTTCATTTCAAATGATTGAATCGTTCAACAATCGATTACGAAAATGATCCGATCACTTCAACCAACCGATCATTCGATCATTTTCATTTCACTGAAATGATTCAATACTGTTCCTATTCGATTTTAATTTCGATTTGGATGAAAAGATTGACTTATGGCTTTGATAGTTCTCACAAAATATTTTTTTTTTTTTTTTTTTTTTTTTTTTTTTTTTTTGTTTTTGTTTCTTTATTTCTTACAAAAACTTAGTAGCTAGAATAATATTACAAAATTAGGTATTTATCAATTTCTAGTTTTTTGAAAGAAATAGATAAGTACTTTCTATTGTCCAAAGACAAGTGGCGAAAGTACTTTTTAGGTAAAAAAAACATAAAGTATACTATTGATGGGGAAAGCATTCTAAATTCCAAATAAGTTTATTTTAAAGAAATAAGTATGTATAGTAATTTTTTCCAAATTTCAATGTATTTAAGTTAATAAAATCTCAATATCTGAATGGTTAAAAGATAAAAGCCATTTTTTTAAATTAAGTAAGAAAACAGATTTCCCTCTCTCGCACCTAAGGTTAGCTGGAAGTTGATTAAATAAACGAGGGGCTGTAACGTAATAAAATTTAGAAAAAAGTGTTTTATGAATTCTTGGCACAATTACGAAGTTACTGGTGTTAATACGTAAGTCAAAATCATCAATAATTCTCGCATCATAATAACCGGAATTTTCAAAAAATATTTTCAAGACTTTGTAACAATACAAATGCCTTAAAGGCAAAATTTGGAGATTTTTAAACAAATCATGACTGGATGCTAGACGATTTACTTTACAGATAATTCTTATTGCATGTTTTTGTTTAATTAATAACGGTTCAATCTTATTAAAATATGTGCCACCCCAACAAGAAATTCCATACTGCAATTTTGATTTGATTAACCCATTATAAACCAGTTTTAATATTGAAAGATTACAATATAGGCTAAGATGATAAAGTTGTCTTACAATCCTGTTCATATATTGTTTCAAGTAGGAAGTATGTACTGTCCAACTAAAATTTTGATCCAATATAACGCCTAGATATTTGAAATTATCAACACATTCAATTTTAAAACAATAATGACTGCAGGTTAAATGTTCATCAAATAATATGGAACCACTTCCTAAATTAAATTTTGAGCAGCCAGGTGAATGATAATATAAAGGCCATACATTGCCAAATAACATCAAATGATGGCTACTTTGTACATGGATTAAAAAGTGTCAAAAAAGTTTTCGGCTGACATTTTGTACGAAATACAGTTTGTACGTCATAACTGAATTTGTCCTCTATTCGTCAAGTCATAAACTGTCAAATTTCATCAAAGGATGGCTACGATGTCGATGGATTAAGAAACGTTCAAAAATTCACATTAAACATACCAGATTCTGATACATCAAATAACATTAGTTCAACCCAACAATAATTGTTTTTGCCGCTTACAACATCAACAACCAATCTGCAGCGTGTCAAAAATCTGCAATGTGTCAGAAATGTGTATAGGTTTGAAATTTTGTTTACCATTAACTGTTTTCCTTTGGACTCCAGGATTGAGTGCTTAGTAGGTACTTCTCATTGTATTCAACAATTTAAAAAAATCATGAATTCTCTGTCTTTTATTGAATGATAATGAATTAAATAAATAAATTGGCACTCGAATTTCGAGAGCTGGGTCGGCTAGTGAAATTAAATCTGTGAGGGCACTTTTTAGCTGAATCTACAACAAGGTCAGTTAAAATGTTGGCGTTAAAGCTGTTACAAATAAGTTACAAGAATAAGATTTTCAAGCATAAAACTTTTTTTTTTTGTTATTCATCTTGCTTCTCTAGAATGTGTATGACCTTTGTATATAAAACTTATAGTACTATTAAGAAGACGAAAGATTGTGGCGACATCTGAAGTATAGGTAGAGTACTTGCTAGATTTGTCTCTGCAAAATTTAATAATAAAATATTCTCTTTTTTAATACTTGTTTTGTATCTTATCCAACTCTTCACTGTAAAATCGTGCACTACTACTCGTAATTCAGCGCCACCACTTGGATAGCGTTGGTACCATAAAATCACGTTCCATGATAATACTATAGGTTATACAAAGGTATGACTCTCATTTTTTGTTCATCTCAGCTGTTTAGGGGTTATCATGTTGTTTTTGTTTTTGCTATTACGATTATTTTACAAGTCTTACGGATCTCAAAATAAAGTCCTAACCAAACAAGTTAGTAAATGTTTTCTCAATCATACTTTAAGTTTTATTAATAACTTATATGAGGTAATAGCTATTTTTGTTCAGGCGTTTACATTACCAATCGCTTTGGCAAGCTATTAAGCAGCTATACAAACGTACATAGTCACCTACCTGAAAAGATATAAAAAGAAAACAAATTAATTAAAAATTAACCAAAAACAGGAAATAAATTAAATCAAAACGCTTAAATATACAAGAAAAAAATTTAAGTAGGAACTTATGGCAACCACATTATAAAACCGACACCCAAATCCGCATAGAATCAACTTAATTTACGAAGAGAAAAAGGACGAGGATTTTCGATATCTTTCTAGTGTATCTAGGTAGGTATATGTGTATAGTATGTGTGTTGGAAATGAAACCCCAAACCAAATTTACAAAAGTTTCTGGAATGCAGCTTTCGGCACGGTATCTATGTAGGTTTCTACAGCCACCGCCGCCATCAGAAGAAGAACCAAAACACACGCGGGGACAAAAGAGTCTTTTGTAGCCCCGCCGCCGATAGTTGGTAGCTGATAATTTTGCCACACAGCTTCTCATTTGGCTGGGGCTTACTCTAGTCCTCAGTTTGTTACATCATTAATATGTATCATTACCAGCATAATCTTCACCCTTTCCCATGATAATGAAACTGGCCAGACCGAATAAAAGGCACACTCGTCTGTTGGGTTACAGTTACTCGTAAAGGAATGAGACTAGCACCACAGCATCAGGAGCAGCAGGATTTTTGGGAGGCAAAAACTGATTATATTAGTGGCAAACATAATTTTGCTCGTCCGTTCTAATTGAGTCCGAGTTGGTTTACCCCATCTACCGACAAACGAAATTCAGAGCACAGGGTGGTTACAACAGAATTGAGAGGTGGTTTTGGTTAGTTATGGAACCGGTCCGTTTCCGTTTTACTTTTTGACACAGTGTTGACTGGGTGGGTTTATAAAACAAGAACGAAGGTGTAGTAATAATGGCTGCTTGTGCAGAGATAGAGAACTTTCAGCTCAGAGAATTGGGAGATAGTATAATATACTAGGAACGGTGTCAGGAACATAAATCATTTTTTAGCAAACAAAGGTTTTCGATAGCGTGGCAAAGTATGTTTTTAACATAGGTCACAATTCAAAAAAATTTGGAAGAATTTTTCGGTTCGGTTCGGAGGATGTTTAAAAATAACGCACACATCTTCTTGCATATGGATCTTTATATGCAGCGATGAAATATGCAGAGGTTTGTTTTGGTTCGTTGGAAATTATCAGATGGAAAAATGATGTTTCATTTTTGTTATATCAAAACTTATTGGCTGCCAGGATATTTGCAAATTATTATTTTAGAAAGTCAGGGTATTGAAGTACTAGATAAATTATAAAAAGGATTTTGAAGCATGAACTCGGAATCTTTAGCGTCTTGACGAGAAGCTGTTGGTTCAAACATCGAGTGTTAGAATGTTTCCTGAGTCGTTAAGTCATTTCTACTATCCATTTCAGAGAACGATTCAACATGCTGAAACGAAACCCAAGCAACATCTTCAATGTCATGATAGTAATACTCGCGCTTTTAGGAATGCTCATCAGTTTACCCTTGAGCCCAATTTCGGACGTACTGTGAAATACAGAGATTCTTTCTTTAGCCGGACTACACGCATGTGGAATGCTCTACCCAGCTCTATTTTTCCTTCCCATTGTAATCTTCAAAAATTTAAAACTAATGTGCATCGGTATCTCCTTTTAAACCCTTCCTTATTTTCCTAACGCTCGTACTGTGTTAATCATTTTAAGGGTAGTAATAACCCCTTGAGTGCGCGCTAATTATAAAAAAAAAAAAAAAAAAAAAAAAGTCGGGAAGATGTTTCACATTCACTCCTTATTACGATTGACAATTATCAATTGATAACTGATAGAGATTAAAATTCCATATATTTTAGAACTCGATTGATAAAAGTTTTGACCATTTAGAAGGCTATACACAGAAGTTTGGGAATTACAAAAATGGTAACAATTATCAATCGAAAATACCAAATTGCAATATTTATCAATCGGTAATTGAAAATCGTTATGGAGGTGATAAATTCGTCTACTTCATCGTAAAAATTGAAGCAGCATTGCCGATATGATCGCAAAACTGAATATTGACCATAGTGCAAGTTTAGAAGAGAAACTACGGAATTTCAGAATAATGCTTAGCGATTCTCAGCTTAGTTGCTAAAAATATCAACATTCCCTTTATAGTTTAGAAGTGCATAATATTCTCGATTTATCCAACCGAATCAATTCGGGATGAAATAGTTTAACTAATTGCGTTTTACCAAATTATAATTCATCTCAAAAAACAGGGTCGTTGGACCATGTGCTAGAAAATACCTGACTGGAGAGAGTTTATGACAGATCTGGACATCCTTCTTGGTAATCGATGTTCAAGTTCTGGATACGATATTAGGAAGAAAAGGTAATAGCTGAATATTTTCTCTGTCAGTTTCATGCTAGATCAAGGATGCAATCGATTGCAAAGAACTTGGTTTCAGGTGCGCTTAGTGATCTAATCGGTCAAGTGTCCAACCTAACGAAAATTGTGAAATGCTAACTTTCCCGTATAGAATATATCTATGGATGCAAATTGAATGCAGATGGAGACCCACAACTGGATTTAAAATCATAGGTTAATATGTAAGTTCGGGATCAGATTGTAAGCGCCTTTCAACAAGGTAAAAAAATCTAACTTGGCATTGTGTTGACAAAATTTAAAGCGAGGCCGATGATCTACCGTGGAACATGTTCACGAATGTCTCGTTTAATATTTATGGAAATCTATTTCATCTCCATGTTTAACGAGTTAAAGAATAAAAACCGCTTGCAGACCTGATTGTGGCCGCTATTCCTATATATACATATACAGACTTTAGCCGAACGATAAGGCTTAACTCATTAAGTCTTTAAGTTACACTTTTGATTAAATTTATTTGAAGGAAAAAGGTGGTTACAATTGATAACCACCGTGATTTTAAGGAAATAAAACTACAGTAATTTGTATGCGAATCCAAAACCTCAGAAAAATGTCTTTCTTTTTCATATAAACGCGAAGAAGAACTTGACTAGCATATATATTATATGTACTTTAGTTATTTTAGTTTTGAACTTCAACTTCTTCTCAATCAACCTATTATTCATCATTAAAAATAATATAAACAGTTGTTAAATTAAATGCTTTTGACGAAAATCGTGGAAGGACCTGCAAAAGGATTCTTTTCTAACAGGAAGCAATTAACAACTGAGGACGCATAACATAATAAACCAATTTTGTAATGGTGGTTACCATAACAAACCACCGCACAAAATCTATACCATTTCCGATAACAGTATAAAGGCGACTGTTTTTTTTTTTGTTACTGTAATTACATTAAGCACAACAAGATAGTATTGTTAAACTTTATCTGAACTATTTTTGAACAACTTTATATAGAACGCTAACTTAAAAAATTACAACAACAATTTTAAATTCCCAACCACATAGCCAAGACGTTGCATCAACTCTTACCAACGGTTTATTGCAAAAAAGTTGACATAATATTAAAACCAAACCGATAGATGGCGCTTTAACTAATCAAAAAGTGGTTATCTTAGCTGACCACCTTACCTGTAAGAGTTAATGAAGCAACTTTAAGGTAACTTTTTTTTATTTTTTGATCATTTCGTGCGATATACCTAAGTTAAAAAAAAGCCATTAAACTCCCGAAAAATAAAGGTGATTAAGAAGTTTCCAAGCAGCTAAAATACATCTCTGCACTATAGCTCCACTTATTAATTTTTAATTCCATTAAATGCTACTCTCTCATTTATTTCATTGCTCGCTGGCAAAAAATTACAAGAAAACCCCAACACTTAAAAAAGAACGTCCTAATTGCTGAAAACAAAGCGGATACAAAATGAATAATTAAAATAAAAGCAGTAAAACAAAAAACGAAAAAAAAACTTGGCTAAAATGTTGCAGAAATTTTGTGTTCATATCGTTAATTGCGTGAAATTCTCTTTCGCCTATTAGAAACTGCTTAATGGATATAATCCTTGTACAACAACAAGATAAAAACACTCCCAAGTACTATGTCCTTTCCTGAATTCAAAAACTAAGCACCATGACAAAAAAAAAAAGCCTGAACAAGAAAATTAGAACAAAGCTAACCAAGCGTAATCGTAAGTCGGTGTCCTTTTCTTCGGCAAGGTTCTTTTTATCTGATTTAGTCTTTTTTGTTGGGCCTGATGTTGGAATTTTCGAATCCTTTTTTACTGACTCTTTGTATCCTTCTTATTTACTAACTTGTTTTTGTTGAAGTTTTACAAACAGTTATACATAATTCTCTTGTTTGAATAACCATTTAGTTTTTGTGAAACTTTAATAATGCAAACACTATTGAGGAAATGATTTGGGATGACGTGACGAGAAGATTTTCTGGGAAATGTGTGACCAGACGAGAGCATAAGTTTTCTCTAAGATATCCATCGGAATGGAAGGCTTTTTCTATGTATAACAAACTCTTACATTAAGAAAGAGACAAAGAGCAAGGCATAATCGCTTCATCAAAATACATATTTCATAAATCATTAATGATGTGGGGCTTTAGATGTATAACATCTTCGACAATATTCTTTCGAGTTTGTGCACAAAGTTCGTCAGACTGGTATGCTAGTGGACAACACTCATGGTCCCCGTTCGTAGTACAGTGCGCACAGACGGGAATGTCGCTGCTGCAGCTGAGAGTGTGAGACTCAAATCACGACCATCAACTCGCCATCGATCTCAAAAGCTCAACATTTCTCGCACTAGCCTGAGGAGAATTTAAAAAAAAAATCGGGGATTATTCGCTTACAAGGTCCAGTTAACTCAGCAATTGAAGGCGCACGACCATCCGCTTCGTTATCGCTTCGCAGTTTGGGCCACAGAGCAGCTTGAATTGGAAATCGGGTTTGGGCGAAAAATTATCCTTTCGGCCGCCACGTTAACAAACAAAATTGCCGCATCTGGGTCTCGGAAAACCCGCACGTTATTTCCAGAAGCCAATGCGGATTGTGGAGTGGTGTCATCATTCGACCATTTTTCTTCGAAAATGAGGCTGAGAACAACGGCGGCGGGCATTACAGAGCCATGTTAACCAACTTTTTTTTTTTTATTGAAGACATGGATTTGGACGACCTATGCGGGATGGCGCGGCATGCCACATAGCCCATGCCATCGATATTTTACTCCCCAAATTCCCAAATCGTGTTATCAGCCGTCTTGACGATGTCGATTGAACCCTTCGGATTGCAGGTGGGGGTGTAGAGTCGGTAGTAGTTTAAGGCATGTCCGAGACTCTGAGAGACTTGACCAATGGACTTGTGTTGCTACCAAACCATACATCGGACTATGGCAGCGAACGTAAGTCCATGATTATGCATGGCGTGGTGGCATGCCAGTCCGAGTACAGCATGCGTAATTCCACGATCATAATGGGTAGCGGATAGCATAAGGCCATGGTTGTTGGATGGTGGTGAGGTGGTAAATGCATGGTTCATGGTCTTGACTCCGACGAGCTCGTCCACTTCGGTGGGTCGGTATTGCTACTATTCGACAATTCTGCACTCCAGGTTCCTATCGACCTCCTCGTGGTGCCTGTGGATAGGTTACGTAAGTAACTGAACCAACCAGATGGGAACATCCTGGATGCTGTCCTTAAAGTAGGAATCCGCTAGGGAGTGTGTAACAACTCACCAGAGGGTTGCACATTCTTGGTTGATGGTTTCTACCTCGATCATAGCTGGGTGTGTGTATCTGTATATCTTGGGCTGACAGACCCTGAAGTTTTGCAGGAACTTCATCTGTAAGTGACCTTATGGTGGCGAAGCTCGATCGGAAGCTATATTCTGGTTCCACGGGAGATAGTTCCCAGGAGTCTTGGGGCAACAGCGTACGTCTTTGGACTCTCCTATTCTATCTTCGGATAGAGAGGTGCAGCTGTCGCGTGCGTGCTCTCTTTCTCAGACTATCTATGAGGTAGGTCCCCTAGTAGGAGTATCGTAGTGGCTTGGTTTATTCCGAATGCGGAGACATATGGTTTTTAGGCGTGCCTGGATTCAAGAGGTGTTAGATAGACCTCGTCTCCTAAGCAAGAGGTGTGTTCATGTCGCAACATGTCACAACTTTGCGACCGAGATGGCTTTGGCTATGTGGGGGTTAATGGTCAAGACCCAATCTCTCTGATGGAGGTAGGCCTCTCGTGGGATTGAGCCATAATCGGCAGGTGCTCACGTTAAACCAAAAGACGATTCTGACCCCTTCGGACTTTTTTTTGTCGGGAACCGTGACAACAATCTGGAAACGATTCAAGCGCTTACGGCCAATATCAACTACAGCCCGAAACCATCAAACAAGGTCTTGGAAAATTGGAGTGACAGAATGCACTTCTGCCTGGCTTCGCCACTTAAACGACCTTGTGTTCCATAATTAATGGGAATGTTTGCTCTTACTAATAAAACCATAATACATGGACAAAATTTAATTTTGTTCATTTTATTGCATTTTTAAAAAGAAACTCGTATTTGGCCTACCCTTTATACAGCAGATATTTGTAATTTGCAATGCAAATATTAATAATTTGGAGCGATACAAAGGTTAAATGTTACATATCATTGGAGACTAACTCTTGGGACCGACATTGGTGAATGAGGTTCTATTCTATATCATTTTCTTTTGGCATTAGTCTTAACCTACATAGACACATACATAGTACATGCATAATCGAAGATTCAATTTTAAACTGTCATAAAAACAAACCTTAACACTCTGCCACCACATCGTAAAATCCTTACATATTCCCATATCAAGATATAGATTCATTTTTCCTCGAGAGCGTTTGAATAATGAAATTTATCTTTACAGTGAACTCTCTCATAAGCGGACACTGAACTGAAGGAAAAGATAGTACATATTCGTGAATTGTTTCGAATTTCAGTCGGAGGGAGTTCAAGCTAATGGACAACAATGCTCCAGCAAGAAATACTTCTAATCCCAGCCTCCAGGTTCGGTTCGAGAAGACAATGAAAACCAAATCTCCGTTTTTAAGACATAGAAGAATCGAAGCAGAGTGTTCAGGATAGCAGAGAATAGAAGTTGGAGATAGACCCATACTATACAACGATTTTGTTCCATCGACGAATAAGTGGCAAGGTGTTTTAGGCATAGAACCTTCTACGAAACTTCATAAGAATTTGTGAATTTACGTTCCTGCACTTTTTAACTTTATGTATGATTGAGTCAAAGACTATCGCTATCCTTAAAAATTTGAAAAAAATAACCTTATGCGCGAAACAGATTAAACCAGCAACAGCACCAGCATCGTCAACAGCAAACGCACGCTGACCAGCAAACATTTCTCAAACACATTGCCACCAGCAACGTCATTTCATCTGCTTGACATTTCATATCGAAAAAAAGTTTTTCATTGTGGTGCCACTGAATATTGCAGTGGGAAAGTTGACAACACTGCACCTGCGACAGCAAATTTAGGACTTTGGCCTAACGACGCTGTTGGCGTTGCTGTTGCTGTTCTTACCATATGTGTGTTGAACAATTGAAATACATTGGCTCTAAATTAATGGCGGCCGCTGTTGCTGTTGACGGTGCTGTTGCTGGTTCAATCTGTTCCGCGCTTTATACTTATTTTGGTAAAACTTATAACCAATTAAAGGAAGATAAAGACCTTTTGTCTTCACTCTTTCATTTCAAGAATTTAATTTGACTTTATGATCACTCTGATTGCTGACCTTAATTGTACTCACTTTGAGTTTCGTTGTTGTTTGCGTGTTAAAATTTACTGACCTAGCTGAAAATAAACACGGTTTTTTTAAGAAAGTTCAAAAATATTACTCGACTTTCACTTTGTGTGATTAAGAAGGAACCAAACTATTTTGCGGTTCCTTGTGTTGCTGGATTTATGAGAGGTAAAACCATTCATATTTTTAATTTTGTCATTTGGTCTGTCCGATGATGAGAGAGTACACTGTATCTACGTTTATTTTGTACGAACGTTTATTTTATAATGTAATCTGTCAAAAAAGATGATTGTAATCGCAAATTTTCAGCATATTACTATGGCATGTGCACAGTGCACCATATTTTCATAACCGATTCCCAACTCGAACATACATACTCGTATTACAACACGGCATCATTGAGATGGAACACACAAAAAAAAACCGAAAACTAAACTATTATCCGCATCCTTGCGGTTTATAATGGCATAAGAAGGATAATGTTATAAAAATGTTCTTTTTTCTGTATAGTATTCTCGGGGTGATGTATAATACTCGTACACAATCTACATATAAATTGAGAGAAAAAGAGAAAGTACTCGAAAAATATCCTTGGGTTTGGTTCTTCGATAAGGCGAATTCTGTCTATAAAATATAGGTAGGTAGATAAGGTACAGAACAGAGACTAAATTGGTTGGTCTTTCGCCCCAGAAGAGTAGGTATCCTTGAAACACATGAAGCTGCTTATCATATTGCTGTACAGATGTTTTTTTCTACAAAAGTCTCTTCTGTTTCTTTTATTCTAAAAAAAAAAAAAAATCGTTCTTATCGAATAGGAAATGGTTTTTCAATCGATTTTTTTTTGTCCATCCACTTAAAGAAGATACTTTTCAATCTATGTACACAACTTTGTACGAGTAAGTATAAAACTCTTCAATTGTGTACCTGTCGCTATGTTTTATAGGTACAACATGGTCGAAGTAGGTACCTCACCCACTGCTGCTTTGAGTGTTGGTAAAGGTATAACGTCGTTACGTCTTTTCTTTACTAATACAAAGAGTGATGGGAATTTAAGTACCTTCAAAAGTATATCTAGAGCAATGCTTACGAACATGGACATGGACACAGAGGTAGTCGGAGACGGAGCGAGATCAGAATTGTATACCAGAGTGAACAAGAAGGAAACCTGACATCTATTGGCTAGCGTATTAGAGAAAGAACGAAAAGAATGCAATTTTAAAGGTGTCCGGGGAATTTATCAAGTGTCAAAAAACTGATGAAGGGTAAAAATATTACATTTTTACGACCAACGGAAATTGAATGGGATTTGTTTCATACTTCATCTTACCGATACCAGTCAATGTGTTGTTAAAGGGCTGCAGGTGGGAGGTGGGTGTGGTTGTTGCTACCATGGTAGTTTCGGCAAAAAAAAAACATCGAGGATTAAACTCGTCTACACACGTGTACCTTGGCTGTATTCATGGGGATTTATAAGTGATGGCGTATGAATAAATCATCACACTGACATGTTTCTATTCCCCTTAAGTCTTAACCGCTAGAAATTCTTGTATCAATCGATTTAGGAGGATACGAACAAATGCAGTCATGGGAAACTATAGAAATAAGGAATTCAAATTTTATGCTGATCCTGAAAGATGTACACCAAGATACACAGAGCAGATGGGGGGTCACGTGTTTTTTTTTAAGGGTTACAGGTTTTGAACGACATACCGCGCTTTCTTAATTTGAATGCAAAATTGTACAAATTCAAATAATATATTATTTTGAAGGAGACGAAGTTCAGTAATGTTCAGTGTTTTTTTAAGAAATTAATAAAATCATTTTTGTTAGAATGATATTTTCAAAAAAGTTGCATAGAACGTGGGAATGGTAATTTTAAGGAAAAAATGATTTAAATACAAAAAGCACACTTAAATTTTCTGTCTGGGGCGTTCCAAGATGGAAAATATTCAGAAATGGGAATTTCCGGGTGAGTATATATATAGTAAGATTACATACATCTAGACCAAGATTGTTACTCATAGACAGGAATGCATACGGGAAAAGCTCAAAGCAAGAGCATCAAGGGAATTGTGATGGGAGACGGTATAAAAAGATCTCGTGTAGACAGAAGAGAACGAACGCAGCCTTCGAGCTCAAGAAGGCCGAAATATTGAACTGATTTTTTAAAAAAAAACTTCGACTGGCAACTGGGTTTGCAGATTGAAAGACAAGAATCAGGCAAGATTTTCTAATCAACTTATCTAACCAGGGAAACAGCATTTCCACCAAATGTTACATAGACCATCATGTAGAATATGTAAAAGGCAGAGCAAAAATTAATTTTGCCAGATATTACAGACTGAATGGAACCTCGGCATAGTGTGCCCCATCCACAAGAAAGGAGATGCTGACGTGTGCCAATTACAGAGGTACAAGTCTCCTCAACGTTGCATACAAAATCCTGTCGTCTGTACTGTGTGAGCGCCTTAAACCGTTTGTCAACGAGCTGATCGGCCCCTATCAGTGTGGTTTTAGGCCCGCAAAATCTACTCTGGATCAGATGTTCACACTTCGACAGATTTTGGAAAAAACCCAGGAGTTCCAAATCGATACACATCACCTTTTTATCGATTTCAAAGTCGCGTATGATAGCGTCGACAGAGGACAACTATATAGAGCCATGTCTCATCTCGGAATCCCTGCCAAGCTCGTCCGCTTGTGCAGGATGACGATGAAAAAATCTCGCTGCTCCGTCAAGGTCGGTAAGAACACCACCGAACCCTTTCATGTCGAGAAAGGTCTAAGACAAGTCGACGCGCTATCATGCAACCTATTTAGCATCGCTCTTGAAGCAATTGTACGAAACTCAAACGTCAACAACAGAGGTACAATTTTTCAAAAGTCAGTTCAACTGCTTGCTAATGCGGATGATATTGATATCACTGGGAGGACAAAGCGAGCTGTTACCGGTGCGTTTGCAAGTATTGAACTGGAGGCGGCGAAAATGGGTTTGGCTGTTAATGACGAAAAGACGAAGTCTATGCTATCATTGCGAAAGGAATCTCAACATCGTCGACTGGGGCAAAACGTCACGATGGATAGGTATAAATTCGAAGTCGTCAAAGACTTTGTCTACCTGGGCTCCACTATAACATCGCAAAACGACATCAGTGCAGAGATCGAGCAAAGAATTACTCTTGCCAACCGCTGTTTCTTCGGGCAAAGAAGGCATTTGAGTAATAAAGCCATATCTCAAAGAACCAAGGAGACCTTGTATAAGACCCTCATCATCCCGGTCCTGCTGTATGGGGCAGAAGCATGGACACTGTGTAAAACGGATGAAAATCTGCTTGGGTGCTTTCCAGTCTGTATCGATGAAGTATGGAGGAGAAGGTTCAACAACGAGCTGTACGAGCTTCACAGCGACCTTGACCTAGTCAAGAAGCTGAAAATACAACGGCTGAGATGGCTGGGACACGTGGAACGTATGGACAACGACGCACCAGCCCGTCAAATCTTCGAATCCACCCCTGATGGTCTGCGCAGCAAAGGAAGACCCCACCTCAGGTGGCGCGCTCAAGTTGAGAGCCACCTTAACCAACTTGGAGTGCGTAACTGGAAGCAGCTAGCTAGGGACCGAGCTAGCTGGAGGGGCTTGTTGGTTGAGGACGTAGTCCACCCTGGACTGTGAGCGCCATCGAAAGTAAAGTAAGTAAGTATGATATTACAGACATATTTCCACAATGCAGGGTAGAAGTTCTTAAAACTGGGTTAAGAACAATAATGTCATAGGTTCTGTTGTCACTATGTTGTATGGGCCTCTAAGAAAACGCTCAGTAACTGGAATATCAGATTTATATGCCTTTTCTACAAAAAATGCGATCTTATGTCTTACAAGAACTATTGAGGCATAGCTATCCTTGCTAAATATCGTTCTGCAGTACTATAATTGGGCACTGTCCGAGTGGCTTCTGGTCCGGCAGATCAACGAAACAAAATCACCACACAGAAGCAAATCCAGGGAAAGACCAACAAATTTCAAGTCGAGACCCTTAATTTTTTTATCGACTTAGAAGGAGCATTCGGAAGCATTCATTGTTGTAAGGTCTTCTTAGTGTATGACTGAAGTCGGATTCCCGGAAAAACTGACCGAGCTGTGTCGATATGATGATGTTGGGAAATACACATTGCCGTATGCTTAAAGAAACAATCTTCTCAGAGCTGATCCATCAGCTTTCGACAAGAAGACACTCTATAATGTGATTTCTTCAATATCATTCTGCGATAGATAGTACGCGGAGATAGCATTAACATGGAGGGCACTTCCATCAACAGTTTTGTTCAACTAGTACTGCGGACGTTGATCCCAATGTATCGATGTTCTTTTCATCGATTGATCAGGTGTTACTTGTTGGTCTTGAAGTAAACTAAGGCGAGTCCAAGTACTTCTACCAACAAACAAACAAATATCTGTCAATCGCGTAGGATAAATCATGACTTCTTAAAGCGGCAAACTTGAAGAAGTTTAGTAGTTAAATCAATCGGAGAACACACCTGAGTGGAGATATTACGAAGAATTACCCTACGAAACTGCTGCAACTTCGGATTAATGTAGTAAATTTCTCTACTACTTTGACTTGGGTACACTAAGTTATTGGACAATAATGTATTATATTAAGGTTAAAAACCAAGCCATCAGGGATTCCAGAGAGCTTGGTTTGAATGAAGTTCGGGACCGTAAAGGATGGAAAGTAGTGGTTCCTTAGCCTGATCGGGAGCCTATTCAATAAATAAGTAAAGATTCCCTTGGTACACCTAAGAATCAAAGGAACACTTCTGACAAGGGCAATCAAGCAAACAATAAATACCCATAGAATTCTTAAGTAACGCACAGGTGCCCTACACGCTTAATAACAGTTGATATAAGATTCAAAGGGCTGGTTTGCTACTTTCCGGGGAGTGGCAGTACTAGAAGAAACACTTAGCACCGATTTTTAAGTGATGTTTGGCAAGTAAACTAGACATAATGCCTATCCCTGAATCCCTCGGTATAGAAGATATCATTTCACAATAACTTGACATTTATACCTTAAGTACTGTTATGATCTGTGTAAAAAAAATCAAGTGATCAACAACTCTAATCATTCAAAAAGAAATCTTGGGACTTTTGGATTTTTTGTTACCAAAATTTGGGAGAATATTGAGATGCCAAAATAAAATCTAAATTCGTTATTGAGAGACTAACGTAATACTCTATGGTACAGGATGAGGTATTGCCCAGTGAATAGGAACATTTTTGAGCTGTTTATGTTGAAAAACAATTCTCATCTCACCATGCTGTTCAGAGGTTAAACATTAATATTCGAAGATGTCAAAAGGGATTATTGATTTACTTCGCAGAATAAATCAATTGTTATAATCAGGGCAACATGTAGGACTGAACAGTAATGTCATGCTCTTATCTATTCAATTAATGAGACAAAAAGTAATACGAACATTTATATCAAATGAATAAAATTATTTTCTATCTAAAAAATTACTTCAAATATCATTTAATCTGCACAGAGGAAAATTGGCTTACATAAACATAGCAGTCGATTTGACCCACAAAGTGAGCATCGACAGGGATGGGTACTATTACCACTTCTTTTTTTGCTCGTTCATAAAATACTTGGTTCCGTCACCACAAAGTCGAAAAAATATAATTAACTTTATGATAATGCAGAAAAACTGCTGGAGTGAATATGATATTCAGAATAGGGCTATAATAAATTTTGAACAGTTATTAAAATTTTTCTTTTCTGGAAATACTAACTCAAATAGGCACTGAAGATAAACAGTAAATGAACCGAAATCATCTGTTTCTGAACACCAGTGACTGCCATTCGAAGACAAGCGTTTGCAACAGTCTTTTAAGTTATGAGACTCAAGTTTCCAGACAGCACTGAAGGAACAGCCAAATCATCAAAGAAGTACACGAGGAATCAACTTTTCTCACAACTGAAATTGAGGAAGTAAGCAGACTTGCTGCCAAAGAGAGTTAAACTATTCTCCTTTGCACTTGGTCAACCCGCTACTCGGTATGAGAAATAGACTAAGTAAGAAGCTATTTGTTTACAAAAAACTTTACCAAGCCTTTCTCATCTGGTTTTATATATCACCTACAGGAATGAAGAAGTTGAAACGGTTTGCACTGGTCTTCACTCAAACCGAAGAAATATATACCAAGTAAAAAGCTAGACGAAAAAGAAAAATGAATTCCACTGAACCAATATCTGCTGCAGATCTCCGGGAAAAACCATCAAGAACCTGGGAGATCATCCCAACTCAGAAGTGCAATAATTCCTCCAAAAACAACTGGAGGATCATAGTGACAGGTATCTATTCGACCGAGCCATCACCGATGATCAATTTGAAGAAAACTTCCATAACGACGAAGCACTCTTTTACGGGAGAACAACAATCACCACTACATAGGATAAAAAGCCCAGAATTACTTCAGTCTTCAGATTTTGTCCATGGTCAAGTTGCGAGTTGAAGACTAGTGCTTGTTCATTAGATTGTTGGAGTACGGCTTAAGAAGCTCAGACAGTATATATGATATGGTTTTTCTTAAAAAAAAATTTAGAACTGATACCCGCCGGTTTCTAACAAATATTTTCCAGTTAAGAAAACTAAAATAAGTTTCAGAGAATTTTACTGAAAAGGCTTCAAATTTTTAAGGCAGGTTTACTGAAACATTAAACGAACAAAACTTATAAATAAATATATTGAAACCAAAAAAAAATGTTGATTGAAATTTATGTTTTCCATTCAACACTTTATCAATCATTTTTCTAACTTTTTCAAACAGGTCAGAAAGAATAATAGGAAACAAAATCCTAGTCCTGGAAATAATTCATTTTAAATGAAGAAACATCTGCTACGTGACAAAAACTATAACGTGACAAGCAACATAGCCACAATAACAAAAAAGAAAACATTTTCCGGCCTATATATCAAATCACGTTTTCAATTTCGACAAAAAAGATACCACATAAGGAATACAAAGTTAATAATATCAAACAGAAAAAATATTACTGACCCCTCGTGTCGACGACAAGCAATAGGAGCTATCTACATCATCATTTGCCTCAGGCTAAAAGTCAGTAAGTCAATTGATGTATCTATTACGTCAAGATACTCGATTTCATAGCCTTAGTCCCGTACCTCCATCCCATTGGCAGTAGCATATGAATGTACACCAAATCCAACTTTTTTCGTTTCGTAAATCGAATTAAGATATTTTTTTGTAGAGTATTAGGAAGGGCATTATTTCGCATAGTAGAGTGTGTGGGACATCGATATGAAGTCTCCAATTACAATTGATCCAATCAGGGGGATTTTTCTCCAATAGATATAGACACTATTTTTCTATTTGAGTTTTTTCTTGTTCTCTTACTATTTTTGTTCGTGACTATATGGAATTTTTATGCTATATTTCGATGATATGTGGATAGAAAAATTATGTGAGGGCATATTCTCTTAATGGATTTTTAATAAATGCACTTTAGGATTCATTCTGTTGCTGCGCTATACCAACCTGCTGTCGATTCTTCCTGTGCGCGGTAATCAAATCAATTTCTCATAACCCTGCAGCTCGTACAGCATCATTGTGTCTATTTTTACTTGCTCGATATCAAAAATATGAGGCAGAATTTTTCAAACTGTACGATTTATCTTTTAAATTTTTTAAAAGACCCTCCTATAGAAGTTAAAAGTGTTTTTTTTTTTTGATGATGAATGGTTTTCTTTTAAAATTGTTTTAATTAGTTTTCGAGTAATTTTTTGATAAATTTTTACAGAATGGGCTGCGAGATATAATTTCAGAGACAACAATGTTAAAGACGATAAAATTCATCTAACCCAAAAGTTGTCAGTGCGGAGTTTGTCGAGGAGAGACAGTTAGATAGATATAAAACAAAGGATATCTACAAATCTACAAAGTAAAATCAGACAGACAACAAACGTCAATCCAAACACAGATATAAAACAAAAACTTTGTCTTCCAGGGTTTGTATCACAAAAAAAAAAAAAAAAAAAAAAAAAAAAAAAAAAAAAAAAAATATATATATATATACATATAGTATGACCTCTTGAAAACAGACTAAAAAAAATTTTATATCAAAAATAATGTTTTCCTCATAAACTATGGACATCATCAGAAATACGAGGATAACTACATATTTCCATATGCCGATGAATGAACATTAGACAACGCATATATCCTTCATTTAAAAAGCTTTTATACATGGAGAGAGCTGTATGCATCACATCCTTCGTTTAGGAAACTGCTTTTTGTACAGTGAGTTCATCAGAGATTCAATTTTTCTTCTCATCATCGGCAGCTCTTTGAGAACGATTTAGTTCTATGCCCTATCTCATCTCTATTGTACATGTACATGTCCAATTATTATAGTAGTCATTTTGTATTTGTTGACCTAGTTTAGTACTCTTTTATGCTTTAGTTCCATTTGCCTTCTCAGTCATTCTACGTTTTTCGATATACCTACTTAGCTGCTATTTCTTTTTTTTTTTTGTCTTTTCATCTCTGAGAAAATATATAGTGAAACAACAATAATTGCTGACCGACCACTTGTATCGGGTAATTGTTTTTCTTTGATATTTTCCCACAAAAGGAGAACAGATAGAAAAATATAATGTGAGATGAGTAATCTCGTCTATGTCATTGTGTCTTGAGGACAAAAGGTTCCTGTCGCAGTTGGTTTCGACAATGTGTTTTACCTCTTGGCACGAGTCAGAAATAGGGTTCTTAACTCGTGAAATTATTACCTTTACAGGATAAAAGGACAGAAGATTGAACACAAAAAAAAAAAAAAAAAAAAAAAACAAGCTCTGAGTGAAAAAAAAAATGAGGTCCGAATTTCGGAAAATATAGAAATCTCCATACCTTCTTTACTAACAGGTCTCTCGACCAGTGGTATGTGACTGAGACAGACTATGTTCCATCATCTATGATACTGATACAGGGCACGTTGCCTCAAGTGATATCTCTTAGGAACTGCGATTTGAAGACTCAACGAGTTATGCCTCCTTCTTTATAAAGAATAACCTTGTAAAATAGTCTAGTTTCAACTCCCTTTCTCTGCGATCTCGCATCAGTTAAGCAGGACTGGCAGTATAAGGCTCTACGTGCTTGCTTGCGAAGAGTTTTCAAGACATTGGTTTCGATATATCGAACCAGCAACGATGTACTCGTAGCTCTCATTATGTTTGATCTGAGGTAGGTGAACTCTTTAACTAATCCGAAATCGCTGCTATTGAAAGTGACGTCCGGTGCTATGCAATGGACAGACGTTTTTGTTCTTCGATCGCCCGCTCAATGCCGCCAAAGAAAACTATTACACAGTAGGTACCTTGAGATCGGCCGCTAAAGAAGTTGGAGGTATTTGTTAAAGATGCCTTCCGAGTTATTATTTCCTCCCTATAGAGCAGGTGGGTGTGACGGCGTGCTTGAGTAGTTTAAGGCTTGTCCGGGGCTCTGCTGAACTCTACCGGTATTGCTGCGGATGCACAATCGATGCACTAACGTGAATGAGTGCTGAAGCGGTAATACTGGTTTGATGTTCTGATGGACTCGTCCATCGATTTATCGGTGGGCCGGTATTGCTACCTCACACAAAGCTGTCATTCCCGGTTCCTATCGACCTCCTCGCGGTGCCTGTGGATAGGTAACTGTAATAGTAACTGAACTAACTTGATAGGAACAGTCTGGACGGTGTCTTTAATGTAGTAATCCGATAAGGAGTGTGTAACAACTCACCAGGGGGATGCACATTCTTGGTTGTGGTTTCTACCTCGACTATAGCTGGGTGTGTGTATATATGGGGTTGACAGGCCCCGAGTTTTGCAGGAACTCTCTGTAAGTGACCATAATGGTTGCGAAGCTTGACCGGAAGCTATATTCTGGTTCCACGGGAGATAATGCACAGGAGTCCGAGGGCTATAGCGTACGTCTTCTGGCTCTCCTATTCTATCGGATAGTGAGGTGCAGTTGTCGCGTGCGTGCTCTCTTTTTCAGACTATCTATGAGGTAGGTCCCCTAGTGGGAGTATCGTAGTGGCTTGGTTTATTCCGAATGCGGAGACATATGGTTTTCAGGCGTGCCTGGATTCAAGAGGTGTTAGATAGATCTCGCTTCCTAAGCAAGAGGTGTGTCCATGCCTGCAACATGTCACAACTTTGCGACCGAGATGGCTTCGGCTATGCCGGCGTTAATGGTCAGGACCCAATCTGAGTCCGATGGAGGTAGGCCTCCCGTGGGATTGAGCCATAATCGGCAGGTGCTCACGTTAAACCAAAAAGGCGGTTCCTCCCTATAGACAATCTATTCCAGAACAAGATTTATGAAATCACATAATACACCACGTCCTTGCCGAAACCCTGTACGATTTTTAAAAAGTATTCCCTTTTTAAATCACCAATTTTTAAATGAGACGCGGCACATTGGAATCAGTTTTCCCCGAACCCCGAGTTTGGCCATTGTAATCAGCTCCAAAAAGAGATTGCAAAAATTAGAAGGCATCGCATATCTTTGCTGATACCCTGTGTTTGTAGCTATTCTCCGGAAACACATTGTACAATAACTTTTTATTAATGTGACGCTACACAACTGCATCACTTTTCCTGGGATTTCTAGTTAGACCGACGTTTTGTTATAAGAGCTAGCTCATTAGAATGAATGTCAAAATTTTACTTTGAGCTCGGGACACCTCTAGCAGATCTCAAATTGGCAGGGGTGTTTGCCACCTGGGCTATTCTTCTTCTTCGTAGAGACGTTACGCTGGAACTCAACAAGAAGGAAACCATGTGCTTGCTGAAAATCGAAAAAACTTTCAACAGCGTTTGGATGATAGGACTACTATTCAAACTCTACGAACTTGGACTTTTTAGTCACTTGGTACGAAGAATCAAAAACTCAGTTACCCACAGATTTTGCTTGTAGAGATAGCAACACAAGTATCAATCAATGTTGGAGTCCCTCAAGGATCAAAACTTGGGCCGTTGCTGTTCAACATTTATACTGTTAATCAACCAGTCGAAATATGTATCAGGAACAAAAGTGAAGCTTTACGAACACAAAATAGGCACTCAAATAGGCACTGAAGATAAACAGTAAATGAACCGAAATAATCTGTTTCTGAACACCAGAGACAGTCATTCGAAGACAAGCGTTTTCAACAGTCTGTTAAGCTATCAAACTCAAGTTTCCAGACAACACTGAAGGAACAGCCAAATCATCAAAGAAGTACATGAGAAATCAACGTTTCTCACAAACTGAAATTGAGGAATAAGCAGACTTGCTGCCAAAGGGAGTTAAGCTGCTATTCTCCTTTGCACTTGGTCAACCCGCTACTCGGTATGAGAAATAGACTAAGTAAGAAGACCAAGCTGTTTGTTTACAAGAAACTTTAACAAGCCCTTCTTGATCCACGCCTTTCTCATCTGGTTTTCTATATCACCTGCAGGAATGAAAAAGTTGACTGGTCTAAACTCAAAACGAAGAAATATATACCAACTAAAAAGCTAGACGAAGAAGAAAAATGAATTCCCCTGAACCAATATTTGCTGCAGATCTCCGGAAAAACCATCAAGTACCTGGAAAATCATCGCAACTCAGAAGTGCAATAATTACTTACTTACTTAACCGGCTCCCGATCCATGGAGGGTCTCTGGCTGAGTTATTGCAGTCGTCGGGACCAAGCGCTCTTCAGTCTATAACCGCCTGGTCCCTGTAGCGGAGGTTCGGTCTTCCTCGTCGTCTCGAACCTGGGGGCTGGGATTCGAAGATTTTCTTGGCTGGAGCGTTGTTGTCCATTCGCTCGATGTGACCGAGACAGTGTAGTCGACGTGTTTTGGCTTTTTGGACTACAGCCACATCTTGGTACAGCTCGTATAGTTCACGATTGAATCTTCTCCTCCATTCGCCCTCTTCGCATATAGGACCAATTATCCGCCGAAGAATTTTTTTGTCCAGCACTCGGCGCCGTAGAGTAGAAATTAAAATAAATTAATAAATTTGGTGATGCAACAGCTCGGAGTGAACCAGGACCTAGTGACTTACAACTCTCAACCATTCCTGTGTGCCAGGAACGGATGGGATTTACACTACCGATTCCGAACGGCTAATGAGCAACACTTTCCATGACAAGAGATACTCTTGGAGAATTTGTCAATTCCTCGCAAGAGGCAGTACACCCCTGAAAAAACTTTCTTGCAATAATTCCTCCAAAAATAACTAGATCATAGTGACTGATATCTATACGACCGAGCCATTACCGATGATCAAATTGAAGAAAACGTCCATAACGAAGACGCACCCTTCTACGGGAGAACAACAATCAACACTACAGAGAATAAAAAGCCCAGGTTTTCTTCAGTATTTAGGTTTTGTCTATAGTCAAGCTGCCAGTTGCAAGTTCAATGGATTGTTTGAGAACGGCTTAAGATGCTCAAACAGTATACTCGTATATGATATGGTTTAATATGATTGATAATTTGATGCATGAACCTAACCAACATATGACACCACTATTTGAAGTTCTTTTGCTAGAAAACCATCAACCGTATGGCCTTGTTTTCTTAAGCTTTTATCTACATAAGCATACTCGGTTGTTGAACATGTTCCTCATTGGTTGGACGTGGGTAATCGTCTTGCCATTGTTGCTGGTTCAATATATCTACTATAACATGTGTTTCGCTGACTGGATTGAATTCCACGTTGGGAAGAGCTTATGTTTTCGTTTTAGAATAAGCAGCTAGCTGCTCGGATTTTTTATAAAACCTCGGTTTGTTCTCGAGACTCTTCAATCTCCATCAGCTGTGAAATTGCGTTTAACTTCGTGCTATGCAGGATCCGTCGTCTTTTGTTTCATTATCATACGATGAGTTCGTTCGTTGGTGTTGAACGATGATTTTTCAATACTGAAACACTGGTTTTGACTTCCATGGTAAGTGAAAACACATTGCAGGTATTCTCACTTAAGTGCTCTCTGTAGACTCTGGCCACTCCAAGTGTTTCGTCTTCGACGGTTTTTAAATAGACTGACAAGCTCTGAAAATTACCTCAACAAAGAATTGGTCAGAGTCAAGGTTTTCCCTCGAAATCTTTACACTTCTTTGATTTTGAATAGGTTCGTTTGGTTGCCATTTCGTCCGGAGAGCTCTATGATACTTAATACCTTATTACGATTTTATTATCAGTTGTTTTTTCGTGGGACATTGATGATCAACTACTAATACTAAACTTCAGTTAGAAGGTATTACTGTGTATTGAGATTGAATAGCAAACGAAGTAGCTACATAGTCATAGAAGAATGTCAGATTCGCCCTGGAACACCGTTTCTTCTTCGTTCCAACTTTCGGACATGAATATACTTTTAAGTGTTTTTTGTTTCGTAGTTCCTATCTGATATTTTAAGCTTTTTTGATCAAGGCTCTTAAATGTTTTGAGAAGGAATCAAAAAAAAAACTTTATAAATATTGAAAAAGCATTTAATACAATACAGAAACTTTGTCCAACTATATACTCTCTATAAAATCCTGCCATTTTTTCGTCTTCTTAAATTCACTTTGTCCCCATTAGAAGGACTTTTGATATTTCTGCGAAGTTTTTCCTAACACATTTACCCCAATAGCTCCGGTTCTATTCGCCTTTTTTTTGTATTGTGAATACACCATTTTCCATTTGATTTGAAAAGTTATCTTCTGTCCATATATGGAACTGTAACTTTCGTTTTGGGGACAAAAAAAAAAGAGTCATCATCATCAATGACACTAGGAGGAAAGGATACAATTCGGTCCGAACTAAGGAAATTTGATTCTCTAATCCACTTTTGATGGTGCCTGAAGTGTGGACCCTGAATTAGCTACTCACATGGCCGAGAGTGCCAATCCCAAAAACATAGCTGCAGAGAAAAACTTTTCTCTCAGCCATTTCTGACTCAATATACAATTGCAAAATAAATCCAATAATCCACTTGTTAAGGTTCGTTTTCCTTGAAGAGTGTGTCCTTAGTCTCGCAAGGACATATCACACATTGTTATCTTTTGCAAGATAAATCCAATATAGATTTTACTCATGGACGACATTTTTGTGGGGGTTGGTTTTGAGGAATTAGTTTTGGGGATATGTAGTGTGAAAATATGGGGCTCACCACTATACACATAGATAAGATAATAATGGCTTAAATAAGTTTGGACACTCTCATCAGTGGAATGGGATTATTTTGGTTTTAGTTCACATAATAGATATATTAAAAACAAAGAAAACCCAGACTTCGCATCTTCATTACAAAAACAGTGCCATAAGTCGAAAATGGACACAAGATGTTGAAGTTCAAGCTAAATTAATTTACACAAACAAAAAGCTCAAAAACAACAGACATTATTATAAGTTTTGGTGTGAAACATAAAACACACATATAGAAGGGCTGTCGTCCTCTTCGAAATTAAATCTTCACTAATAGTTTTTGTTGTCGTTGTTGGCATTCTTCTTATTGTTCTTTGAAGATGTTTTAGTAATCGCACAGATTGCTGTTAAGTGTGTTTTATATAATATTATTATAATGTGGGATGGGTAATATGTGAAGTTGTTAGATAAATCGAGGAGGGTTAGAAGTTTTTGGCAAGAAATTACAAATGGAATTGAAGAGATTCTTCGGAATAAGGGTTTGAGATTTTATGGCAAAAGTTTTTTTAAAACAAAACGTGAGAAACATACCCCCAAGATTATATGTACATATATACGTTTTCGATTGGATTTGGATGGATTCGCTTCTTCAAACATTTATTTTCACCGAAGGCTTCCACGAAATAATTTGCAAGTGTCAAGTTAGCATAACTCAGCGTCGTTAGAGAAGTAATTAGGTGGCTAATTTGTTGTTAATTAATGGTATGAATTAAAATTTTGTTGTTAAATGTTTTTTATCAACAAAAAAACTATAAAAAAAAATTAAAAAAAAAATGGAATTGTCACAAATAATAAACGTCTATTTAATGGTAAATTTTGAAGCAATCAACGAGATGGTAAATTAATAAATAAAGACTGAATGACAAGATTTGAAATTTTCACACGACAGATTATCACTTTGGTCGACAAGGCGATGTTTGCTAACTTGATTCTAATAATACTTGGATCTGTGAAGTACCCCGTGGCATAATGGTTAGTGCCTTGGACTGTCATGTAGAAGGTCTTGGCTTCGATTCCCAGCCGCTACGAAAAGTTTTTCAGAGGTGTACTGCCTCTTGCGAACACTTGGCAAATCAAGTGTATATCTTGACATGAAAAATGCTGCTCATTAGCCATTCGGAATCAGCAGAAAAATTGTAGGTCCCTTCCATTTCTGGCAAGACGCACACAGGAATGGTTGAGAGTTGTAAGTCAACTAGACATTAGTTTTCTAATGGGTGATTTTTTTGCTATTTTCTTTTTGGCAACACTGGTTTTGACAGCTCACGCACGTTTCGTGTTTTATGTCACTGTCAAATATCTTCAGTTTGGTCTATTATTTAACCATGAATCGTCTTACAAACGAATAACACTTGCAAATTATTGAATTTTATTATCAAAATGCGTGCTCTGTTAAGAAAGTTCATCGCGCGCTTCTTCCATTTTATGGTCAGTTTAATCGACCTACTGAGGCGGATATTCGGGATATTGTGACTAAATTTCGCACCAAATTTACATTGTTGGACATTAAACCACCAACACGCTTACGTAGAGTGCGAACTTGGGAAAATATCGCTTCTGTATCGGCCAGTGTTAGTGATGGCCGTGGATTATGAACTCGGCGCAATTCGCAGCAATTGGGCCTCTGTTACTCCACTACGTGGAAAATTTTACGGAAAGATTTAGGTGTGAAGCCTTTCAAAATACAGCTAATGAAAGAATTGAAGCCGAACGACCTACCACAACGCCGAATTTTTTCTGAATGGACTCTTGAAAAGTTGGCCGAAGGTTCACTTTTTTATCGGAAAATTGTGTTCAGCGACGAAGCTCATTTCTGATTGAATAGATACGTGAACAGATCGTCCTTGGGTTTAACGTGGATACCTGCCGATTACCGGCTCTACCCCACGGGAGGCCTACCTCCATCGGAGTCAGATTGGGTCCTGACCATTAACCCCGACATAGCCGAAGCCATCTCGGTCGCAAAGTTGTGACATGTTGCAGGCATGAACACACCTCTTGCTTAGGAGGCGAGGTCTATCTAACACCTCTTCAATCCAGGCACGCCTGGAAACCATGTGTCTCCGCATTCGGAATAAACCAAGCCACCACGATACTCCCACTAGGGGGCCTATCTCATAGATAGGCACGCGACAGCTGCACCTCACTATCCGAAGATAGAATAGGAGAGCCAGAAGACGTACGCTATAACCCTCAGACTGCTGGGCACTATCTCCCGTGGAACCAGAATATAGCTTCCGGTCAAGCTTCGCCACCATTATGGTCACTTACAGTTCCTGCAAAACTCAGGGCCTGTCAACCCCAGATATACACACACCCAGCTATAGTCGAGGTAGAAACCACAACCAAGAATGTGCACACCCCTGGTGAGTTGTGAGTTCAGATACTATTACAGTAACCTATCCACAGGCACCGCGAGGAGGTACCGGGAATGACAGCTTTGTGTGAAGTAGCAATACCGGCCCACCGATAAAACGAGCCCATCAGAACATCAAACCAGTATTACCGCTTCAGCACTCATACACGTTAGTGCATCGATTGTGCATCCGCAGCAACACCGGTAGAGTTCAACAGAGCCCCGGACAACCCTTGAACTACTCAAGCACGCCATCACCACCACCTGCTGGATACGTGAACAAGCAAAACTGCCGTATTTGGAGTAAGGAGCAGCCAGAAGCATTGTCACTGTTTGGTGCGGATTATACGCTGGTGGAATCATCGGGCCGTATTTCTTCAAAGATGATGCGAATCGGAACGTTATTGTGTATGGTGAGCGCTACCGTGCGATGATTTTTTTTTTTCGCGCAAAATAGAAGAGCTTGACTTGCATGACAAGTGGTTTCAACAAGACGGTGCCACATGCCATACAGCACGCGTAACAATGGACCAATTGAGAGGCGAGTTCAGTGAACAGTTTATTTCACGTTTGGGGCCGGTCAATTGGCCGCCTAAAATAAAAAACACTCGTCTACACAATCTCGTCGCAGAGAAAAAAAGGTTTATCTAAACTTAAGTTCTATAACGCTTCTTAGCTGATGACCGAACTGCTAAAATTTATGCCTTGAGTGAGATAATCCTATATGGTTGATTTATCGAGACCCTGAGACATCCATCTTGGTTGCAGAAAAAAAATGCTTCTTTTTAGTCTAAATATCTAAGACTAATGAAAATAATATTATTAAAATGTAGCCTATTATTTTGCCGTGGTTTTGAGGTTTTAATCTTCTTGAAGTTCCTACAACTAGAACTCAAGTTTTCGAACTTAACACATATAACTTTATATTTTGAGAATCGGAGTACTTCGCACGACTCCCTCCGCTGCACAAGACATTCTGTTCCATCATACAGCTCTCTCTGTTTGTCTTCCCGATCACTCAAATGTGTTCCAGGCAGAATTTTTGGCAATTAAAGAAGTTCTGTATTGGCTTAAAGAATTCGTGATATCAATCTTTCAGCCCAGCAGCCATTAAGACTCTATGAATCAAATAGCCAGTTGCTAAACAATTCAACCGTAATACTCGCGCTTTTAAGAATGCTCATCAGTTTACCCTCGAGTCCAATTTGGGACGTACTGTGTAATGGAGAGATTCTTTTTCCAGCCGGACTAAACGAATGTAGAATACTCTACTTGGCTCTATATTTTCTTCTCTTTGTAATATTCAGAAATTTAAAACTAATTTGCATCGGTATATCCTTTTGAACCATTCCTTGTATTCCTCAAGCTCGTACTGTGATATTCATTCAGCTCAATAACAGATATAAACTACCGATCGTCTCTGAAGAAAATGGCACAGCCGTTTAACAGATTTCAGGAAATTGTAAGGAACTTTTCTAAAGCGGAACAATGATACCTTAATTGCCAGGTAAAACAAATATTGGTATTACCATTGCTACCTGTAAACTTATGATAAAGTAAGATGCAATACACAGAACAAACCTTAGGAGGAAAAATATCACCTCCTGCCTTGCGACCGAACAGCTTTGGCCAATGCCGGATCTGAAGAGTTCTTTAGGTTTAATATCTTTAAGCAGATCGCACATAGGCTCCGTACTAGGTTTTAAAACATGACACTCTTTGATAGACAAGCACGCAACGCGGCTTGAAAATTATTCTAACGATTTCTGCAGAAGCTACATGGACAAAGATGATGAGGAATCGATCCCTCACCTTCATTATACATGTCCTGCTTTATCCCAAAGACATAGACTGCATCTGGGATCTTAGTGATCTGGCAAGTATAGATATAATCAATCTCGTTCGCTTCATGAGGAGCTCCAATTGGTTTTACGATTAGGGAAAAAGTCTCCAAGATTCAATGTGATATCAGAATGGACCAACTAACTCATGGTTTAAGCGTGCCGGCTCTTCTGCTGACAGCCACATCTACCTTACCTAATTAGATACATATGTATATGTTTGTATTATTCTTCTCATAGATAATATATAGGAACTTACAAACACACATATAATCAAACCAAGTGATATTGAAAAAAATTCGTTATCGTTAGAAATCTTTGGAGAGATGTGATATTGTGGGAGTTAGATGCTTATAACTTGAGATCTGATGTACGGATTTTCATGGTTAAGGTCTTAAAATCACAGCAAAATAATAGGGTGCATTTTTATATCAAAATTTGTGTTATTTGATGAAATTTTAAAAGAGAACATTGTAGGAATCCTAATCGCCATGCCAGTTAAGTTTTATCCAAATCTCGAGTTCGAAATTTTGACGAAAGTGCAATTCATAGACTAAGTATAATTATTATTTATTTCTCTAACAATTCTTCAGTAACATTATACTTCATTAACTGTCAAATGAAAGATATTCAATACAAAAAGATCCCTTCACATATAGTTGCCACTCACTGTACACAAAACTTTAATCAGAAATATATTACTAAACAATAGACACTATTATGCAATTCATGTTAGTTATTTTACTAAATGTTGTCAGTTGATTGTGATAAAATCCATTACAAATAAATATCTATGTAACCTAGTCGACATGCAATGGATGTGAAGAATTTATATAAATTAAAACATCGCTGTCATTTGGTTCACAAACACTTTTAAAATGAATCGGTTGAATGTTTTTATTTGTTTGGCCTCCTGTATAAGTATTTCGTCTTCGGCTGCCTACAGTCAATCGGTAAAAAAATAACCTAGCCTATCAAAGCTTTAAATTAATTTATTTTATATATATTTCAAGGATTGGGATTTAATTTTTTTGCGTTTTGAATATAATACTTCCGATACAAATATAGCCAAATTCGACTTACGGACCAAACGATCAAGATCTGGGATTTACGCTATCAATGGATCATTTGTTATTGGCATTGATATTGACGATACATTTTCGGTGAATATTGGCAATACACATAAATGTACTATTTTGTTGAATTAATAATATTTCACTCACAGGGAGCACTCAAAGTATATCAAAATCATGCGGGAAGTAGTCAATATCGAGAGACACCGTTTGCTGTTCAAAAAACTTCGTTTTATAATTTCATGACAACAATTTATGTCAAATTATTGCAAAATGAATTGAGTCAGTGTACTAATTTGCCTGTAAGCGAGGAAAAATTCGACAAGCCATTGCCAAAAGGTACTTACGTAATGGATATGTGTGTTTTATCGAATGAAAAAATGCCAGGACACATGCAACCAGGACTCTATAAAATTACTGTACATTTTACACGCAATAATTTCGACTTATGGATGGCTATGTATTTTGACATTCAAGCTAAGACACTTCTGTGAAAAAAATAATTATAATAACTTAATTTATATGTATGTTTATATTAAATTTTGCACTTGGGTCTTAAACTAGAAAAAATCTTGCAACATTTTTATCATGAATAAAAAGTTAGTTTGGTCTTCTTCTAATCAGTAAGTAATAAGTGTTATCATCAATTTTGTTTGAAAGTCAAAATAGTTGGCTTCAAAAAAAATCAATTGCATAATTCATCAATTGAGTGTTTTTTTTTTTATTGTTTCTCTATTTTGGGACAATGTTTTACACATTTGACGCCAGATTTTTTACAATTTATTTCTCAAAATGTTTCCACGAATTATTTCACAAACTGAAATATACTTTCATTAGGAAAACAAACAAACACAAGAAGTGGGTGTTTGAGGGGGCGTGTCAACGAGTGGCTTCGGAAATATCTAAACATTGATTTCAGAAGCAAACTTGTGAGATTTCAGGTCCCTAGCTATACGCGCTGAATTGATATCAACACGTTCAAACGAACGGGTACCTTAAACACTACTTAATGAAAAGAATCGGATAAATATTTGTATCGACTTGTTTAATTTTTTTCTTTTAGTGAAAAATAGAAAGTTTTAATCAAATTTATAAAGGGATCATTATTTGGGTAAATGTGGTTTTTCTTTAATAAAATTGTTTTAAATATGGTGGCAACAATGTGTGAAAATAAATTTGATAACTGACAGGTATACTTTGGCATTTCACCGTGAATAAGAGCTGTGGTGATAATCGTTCATTTCAAACGATCGAATCTTTCAACAATCGATTAACAAAATGATTCGATCATTTCAATTGAACGATCATTCGATTATTTTCATTTCACTCAAATGATTCAATACTATTCCGATTCGATTTTCATTTCGATTCGATGAAATTCAATCTCCGAATTTTAACCAATTTCAGTTCAACTACGTACCGAATTTGATCGAATACAATTTGATCAAAATTTTTAAAAATTACTTTTGTTTCGTTGTAAAATCAAAGTGAAATTCTTTTACTGACAAAAACACGAATAAGAAACAAGAGGCCGATGATTTTTTCCGACCAAAAATATTAATAATTTGATCGAATTAACTTATATCGAGAATCGAGATTCGTTGAAATGATTGAAATTGGAATAGAAAAAAAATCGAGAATCACCGAAATGATTGAGATTGGAATCGATTGAAATGAAAATTTGTGATTTTAATCATCAATACTTTTCGATGATCGGATCAAAAACATCGAATCGTTCCTGATTGACACAGCCCTACCGTGAATAGAGACCGTAAAAAAATAAAATCTCTATCGTCCAAACGATATCGATCTGACGAGTTCATTCTTGCTTAATGTACAAATAAAAAAGTGTCAAGCGAAATTTTAGAGATTCAAAAAATCTGGACGTCAAAAAACTATTATGATTCTTAAGCATAATTTCAGAAACAGCCTGGAAGACCTGGGGCCAAATTACCGCTTCAGTGACCGAGTGAGTCCCATCAGTGATCGAATGAAAATGTCAAATTAGTTTAATCGATTGCTCGATGACGTAAGCGGTAATGCCAAACTCACATAATTCAGTCACGTATTACTCGAAAACTGATACGGTAATTTGGCCCCAGTTTCCGATTGGTACGAAGATCTCGGAAATAATGTGGATTATAAGCGACATAGAAATAAGACACGGCATTTCTCCGCTTTAGCTCAGCCGCCATCCCTGGAGATAAAAATATCTGTCTCAGAACATCGTGCCACACATCTTTCCTATCCTTCTTTCTCTTCAATAACTTCACGCCCGCGCTGTGTTGAAACATTTAAAGGGTAATCATAATCCTTTGAGTGCGGGTAGATTATAAAAAAAAAAATACCAGATTGCAGGTGTTTTGCAAAATTTACAATACAAAATTTTTTACTTGCGACTTATACATAGTGTAAGGCAAGTTATGCATTCGTTAAAAAAATTGAACTCGAGATTTTGATCAAAGTTGACATTACGATGATAGCGAAGACCAAAAAAATGGGTCTCGCAATTCTGTCTGTCTGTCCGACTACAGCCTAAATGGCTCGGCCGACTTTCTTTAAAATTGGTAGATATGGGTTTTAATTTTTCCGCCCACACGTTTTTTTCTTTTATTTTTTAAGACCAAAAATAACGGTACCTGCCATACGAATTTTTTTTCGAAATTTTATAAATATTTTTTTTTCTCAGAAACTGTCCCCCTGGGTCCATTTTTTTTTGTTTTTGACTTTCTCGAAAACGGTAAAGCCGATTTAAATCATTTTTTTATGCTAAGGCTCCAAAGTTTGAATATTTTACATATCAAAATTTTAATTTTTTTATTTTTTGGATTTAAAAAAAAAATCAAATTTTTGTTTGTCAATATTTCCTCGATTTTTTTTAAACTTGACAAATAAAAGTTTCTTAACATAATCTACAACATTTGTTAAAAAAAATTTTGTTATCTAAAACTAACGGTACCTTCCATACAAATGTTAAAAAATGGTTTTCGAAAATCGTATTTTTCTCAAATTGTTTCCAAAACTTTGCTAAAATTTTTTTTTATTGATTAATTTTTAAGATCTATAATTTAATAAAAAAAAATTGAAATCTAGATATTAATGACAGTGCCTACCATAAAACGATTTTTTTTAATTTTGAATTTCTTATTATCGGCATAACGGATTTTAATGAATTTTTTTTATAAAGAAGCTCCTAAAAAGTTTAAAAAACATTGCATTTCAAAACTTAAAAAAAAAATATTTTTTCAATTTTTGGAAAAAAAAGTATTTTTTTTAAAGTGTTGGCGTACCAATTTTTTTTTTTAAATGTCTTAAAAATTTTGTGCATAAAGGCTTATTTTTTTAAGGAACCACTACAACGACTTATAATTTTTGTTCTTGCATAAATTCATATCTGCATAGCATTCTGTTTTTGTCTCTTACTACTAGAAGAATTTCAACTATTAGTTTTATCCTTATGAACAGTTTTCTTTAATAACATTCGTTTTTAAAATTCCTAGCCTATTACATAGGAGCAAGTTCGTGCGACCCAGTCGTGCATTTAATTTTTTTTTTTTTGTTATAATCCGTAGGTATGGCTTGAAATGTTATTCAACTTGAGAACAGACGGGTAGGAGCAGAAAAAAAAACAGAACTCTACAATTGATCAGCTGCTGATCTCACACAAATAAGTCGGAAGTGAAATCCATGTGGTAGAATTAAAGATGCTGATACCTACGTTTGTCAAAGTTTGTTCTCCAATACTTGCTGATACGCTTAATATGCTCATATCAACATATCCAACGTCTACTTCCATTCCACTTGGTCGTTTTCGTTAGTATTTTAGAAGATCTGAAGGAATTTTGGGTTAGAGACTATTGAGAGGGATTCGTTTAACTATGCTGAAGATATCCTTAGAGCATATTAAGCCGATTCATGCAAACAAAAAAAAACTTCGTTCGATTCGAAATATTTTGAAAAAATTGAAAGAAATGGAACCAAACTATCTACACAATCGACACTCACTGTACATGAATAATTACCAGAGATATATTTTAAAATATAAAAATGGGTACTATTATGTAATTCATGTTATTTATTCGATGTAAGTTGATTTTGATAAAATCTATTAGAAATATTTAAAAAAAAAACAGTATATCTAACCGACATGCAATGAATGAGTAGAATTTATATTTATATAAATTAAAGCACGCTTTCAATTGGTTCACAAAGGCTTTTAAAATGTATAGGTTTTATGTTTCTATTTGTTTAGCGTCTTGGATAAGTATTTCGTCTATTGCGATACAGTCTGTCGGTAAAAAAAATAAGCCAACCCATCAAAGTTTTAAATTAATTTATTTTACACATTTCAAGGATTGGGATTTATTTTTTAAGCATTTTGAATATAATACTTCAGATACAAAAATAGCTGACTTCGACTTACGGATCATACGTTCAAGATCCGGGATTTACGGTCACAATGGATCATTTGCTCTTGGCGTTGATATTGACAATACATTGTGTGTTTTTACAAATGAAAAAAATGCCGGGATATATGCAGCCTGGATTCTAATGAGTTACAGGATGTTTTATAGGGGACAATACCCAAGTATTTGTGTCTGGATTTGGCGAAATTCAACACAACTCCTTTATTGAAAAATCATTTAAAAAAAAAATCTAATTTCCTTGGCCAGTTATTACAAGACCTTGGAAGAGGACGAACATTTTTGCATGAATTAGCTTGATAAGCTTTAAGGATACGTTTAGCATAGTTTAATGAATCCTTCTCGATATTTTTGAAGCCCAAACTTCCTACAGCTCTTCTAACACACTAACAGAAACAGACGTTGAATGCGTTGATATTAATATATTATTGGATAACACATTTCGGCAATTTTTTTTTTTTAATGTAGTCTTTAATATTCTGAGCTACGTTATTTTAAATTCAATTTAAATGCTTAGGTTTTTACAGATATTTTTTTTTAAATTAATTTATTCGACAAACTTGACTTAGGCTAGGACCGCACTTGCGATTTTTCGTCGAGGCGATTAAAAAGTCGTAGTCGCTAAAAATTATTGTCATGCACGCATTTGCGATTTTTTTGCTGCACGATTATTTAATCGCGAAAAATAAAACACACTACTTTTTATGTGAGTGCACGCATTTGCTACAAATAAGTAGCGACAGAAAAATTGCTTGAAAAAATAGAACTTGTTTCATTTTTATAATCGCTGCGATTTTTAAGTCGCATGTGCGTGCATTCACATTTAAGGCCATGAGTCTTACTTTTTGCGACTAAAAAATCGTGGATTAAAAATCGCAAGTGCGTGCATGCCAATTTTTCTTTGCGACTACGATTTTTAAGTCGTAGTAATTTAAATCGCAAGTGTGGGCATATCCATTTGAGTACATGTGTTTCATTTAAGTTTGCGACAATCGCATCGCAAGAAAAATGAAACAAATTGCGACTTTTAAATCGTCATGATTTGTTGGTAGCAAGTGCGTTCATTCTCATTTAAGTTCATGTGTTCTATTTTTGCGACTAAAAAATTGTGCGATTGAAATCGCAAGCGCGATCATAGCCTTAACGTTAATAAGAAATACTTAAGATGATTTATTGACCAATTTGGAATATCATAGATGAGTAAATTGTAAATTATTAAGTTTTAAAATTAATGTGATTGTTATATTACTAAAATAAAATATAGCACTTCAAATGAAGTTGAGTCTTAAAAAAGAAAAAACGAAAAAACTATATTTTATTTTAATAATATAACAATCACATTAATTTTAAAACTTAATAATTTACAAATAGTGAGTGTATTTTTTATTGTTTTAATTGTTATTACACATTAAATTGTAACTTTTATATTTTTTGTCTCAATAAAGTTCCCCTGAAGAAGACAGCAACCCCTGTCGAAACGTCGGGAAAGCGAATGTAACTTCGTTGTTTCATTGCCAAAAATACAGTGACCAAAAAAAGCCGAAGGAAAGATTTTATTAATCACTTCCACTCATCTATGTTAATAAGAAATAAACATAAATTTAAGCTAATTCTATATGATAGTGTTAGTTTTTTTATAATTAATTTTCTTAGGTTTAAACTTAAAGTTTTAGATAAAAGATCATTGATGAATATAAGAAAGAGAGTCGGAGGCAAAACGGAACCCTGTGGCACACCAGCATTTATTTTATGAACTTCAGACTGAAAAGCGTAAAACACAACTTGTATTGAGTAGTTCGAAAGGTAGTTTCTAATCCAAAGAAGATGAGATTCATAAATACCAAATGAACGCATTTTTGATAATAGAGCTTTATGCCAAACTATATCAAGAGCTATCGAAATATCAAGTACAATAATCTTACTTTCTCCAAAACGATGTTCAGCGGGTTTACCATCAAATCACCAGTGGACCTATTGCTTCGAAAGCCATACTGCCAGCCATAAGAAGTCTGTGTTCATTAAGACATTTCTTGAGCTGATAATTTATCAGGGTTTCCATGACCTTAGAAAGAAAGGACGTTAGGGCAATTGAACGATAGTTATAGGGGGAAGAAGATTCAGCTTTTTTAGGGATAGGCTGAAGAAATTCTGTTCTCCATCCACTTGGAAAGAGATCAGTAGAGTAGGACAGATGGAAAAGCTTACACAATGATTTTGCTAGCGCTGAGGAACACCTCTTCAGAACAATGGAAGGTATCCTATCTGTGCCAGAGGACTTGTGTATTTCGAGATCTTTCAGTAATCTTGTATGTAACTTTTACCAGTGCGAAAGACGATTTGTCCCATAAAATCGTTTACGCTATCAATTACTGTGCTGAAGCCAAATCAACTTTTTCTTGTGAGCTGACATACGGAGTGTCAATAAAGACGAGCGTTGGAACCGAAGTAGTATTTCATAAATTTGTTAACAAATGACCAAAGATTTTTACTATCTTTGGTACATTGTACCCGTAGTATCTTTTTTTTTCGTCATTTTTGGTCATGTAAAAACTGTTGAATATGATTGTATTTATATCATCGAAAACGTCTCTAACCCTAATAACCCCTACAAACCATGAATTCTTTCGGTTTGATAGATTCTTCCCTATTTGATATAAACTTTTCCATTTAAAGTTCCTAAAGTAATCGTTGAGACCTACCTTCCTTGGGATGTTGTCCAACCAGAATAACGCAGCCACGAAGAATTGTGTACATTGAAATCGCCGGTAATGACGATAACATTGTCCGAGTAATGGGAAAAAATTCCCCGGATAGAAACAGACAGCGCATCAAGTTCATTAGTAGTCGAGTGACTATCCAAATTTCGACTGCAATATATAATAAAGCATGTATGAATGATGCCCTAATGTACGGTAAATTTTAACCAAAGGAAATTAAAGTTTGTATTTAATCAAGTGCCACATTGCGATTGAAGCTAATAGGCAACATTATTTCGTACATAAATGGCAAGACCATTGTGAAGGGAAAATAAAGGCACTAAGCTGTAACCATGTTGGCTGAATTCCCAGAGATCAGAAATTTTACCCATCTGGGTTTCACTAAGTGACAAAACTGCTGGCCTATTAATAGATAGAGTACCAAAAAATCAATGCTATAATTAATCAAAATGACTTCTTGGAGTATGGTATTTGTATTTTTTGCAATCCGCCTACCGCTACGCCCATTTTTTTCTATTTAAGTGTTCTTCTTTAAGATCCTTAAAAAGTCCAAATTCCGAAATTGAAGTCCCGCCTTGAACCAAAACATGGATAGGTTTTCCAAAAATTTGTCCAACATAAAAATTTCTGAAGAAACAAAAATTTAGAAAGCCCAAATCATTATTGAGTTCAGTACATTACTGGGAAAGTTTAGTAAGTTTCTCGAGAAATATTCATTTTAATAATCATATTTAAATAAATATTGATTTAAATATCAATACAAAATTGATATTCTTTATCTGCTTTTGGTCCTTTAATCACGGTGGTTACCACTGCTAACCACCTCTTCAATTCATAAAAACCAATAGTACATTTTGTGAAAATTCAATTTGTTTTGGATAGCTTATACCAAAATAAAACAAAGAACATTTAAAGTTAGTTTAATATAAAAATTCGACTTGAAGAGTTAAGCCAATGAGGATGTAACCTTTGATTCGTTTTAAATTAAATAAATAAAAGTGATAGATGCGTTCGATTTTAAAAAGCATATCCTTAACCTTTATAAGTTCTACTTCGACTTCCTGAATATTAAGAACATCAAATGTTAATGGTTATTGTTACCACAAATAAAAGTGAAGATACACTTCTTCTTCACTAAATCGAAGAAATAAAAAACAACTTTCACTAAAATATCAGGAACAATATAAATCGATCTAGATTAATTAAAATACAAATAGAATTCAATATCAATGCCGAGCAATTAATTTAATATAAAATCAACAGTTTTAATTAAAATTTCATCTACATTTTAATTAATTCTAACCTTTTAAAGTGTAATACTATTCACAGCAGAAACATTTAGTCATTTAATACGAAAAACCGCAGACACTTTTATAACTAAACTAAATGATAAATTTAATCGGAAACTTAGTAATGGCTTTTTGAGTATTAAGTTGCGTTCAAAAGTTCCTCAATCTTAATTATCTGTCCGAACAATAATGGCATTGGAGTTGAAACAGTCACTCACTTGAGTATATTTTTTTTTTTTTAATTTCAGTTGACACAAACTATCGATGTAGTTTAACGCAAATATTAGATATTCTTCAGGAATTCTCAATGTTTTTTACGAATGAGTGTGGCTTACATACGAAAGGCTAGATAGATATTCGAACGCAATCTTCAGGTGTAGTCATTAAGTGACAGTTGATGTTTTGATTTGTTTGGTAAACAAATAAAAGATAAAGCATTGAAGGGTACTTGCAGTTTGTTTATTTGATTACCCAATACACTTGGGAGTGCTTTGCCATTTGGAAAATAAAATAAAACAATGTATTGGGAAAGTTTTGTTTAGATTTTAACATTTCAAATATGACAATTCAATTCGATGATAGAGAAAATCAAAAGGAGACACGTTTTGATAGATTTTCCATATTTCTATGATATTCACCCCTATTACAGAATTCGGCGAATGAGCTAGTGACAGTTTCAATTCATTTCCAAACTTTTTCCATTACTGAATCCGACGAATGAAAGTTGAACGAATGTCGGTAACAATCCCTGCACCACTGACATTTTGTTCAACTTATATGGCATTACAGAATTCGCAATCCATTCGCACTCCATACAATTTCTATCATTTTAAATTCGCACCAATTTCGACACGAATCTGAAGTGAATTTTTGATTAAACGAAAAAAAAAAACGAAAATAAACAATGGAAAGCACAAAAATGTAAGTCAAAAGCTTATCATACTGAATGCTAAAGTGTTTGTTTAACAAATTTTAATAGAAAACGCACAAATAGCAATGCACCCAGAGAGCAAGAAATCTATAAAAAAAAAAAAAAAAAAAAAAAAAACCACACGGTTGGTTTTGAACCGTCCCCCATCTTCGTACTAACCACTTTCAACGATGCTTGATTTCGTTGATCGAAAGCGATACCCTTATCACAGCCTTGGCCAGTTGAATACTCGTAAATGTTTGTAGCTGACAGTGTCGATACGAAAGTTTATAAATGATAAAGTAATTTTAGGAATCGACAATGTAGTTCATCCGTAGAATTTCATAATTGAGTTTTACAGCGAATGCGAATCGAGTCAACTTACCGGTAGTAAGATTCTGCGAATTCTGTAATAGACATGATTATTCTAACAAAAAGTGTATTCCTTTTTCGACACACTAAAAATAAAATTCTCAAATTATTCTAAGTTTCATCTTATCTCAATCAAAATACTTATCTATTTCTCTATACGGCCACTATCAATCTTTTGTAGTATTGCCGCTATATGAATAACTTTGTATTTTCGATTTCTTCTACCTACACATGACTACCCCTACTCGTATACAGTGCCGACATCACAATTAAATCATCCTTCGTTCTAGTTCCTCTTCCAAGGGACAAGTTAGCGAACTTAGCAACGTATGTACCTATATATGAAAATATAGGGTACTTTCATTGGTAAAACAATTGAATGGACTAGAAATTCCAAGCAGAAGCTCTTTGCTGAATATGAGAAAGAGAGTCGGAGATAAAACAGAACCCTGGGGCAGACCAACATATAGTTTATGGCTATCACATTTAAAACTTAAAGATAATTTCTATTTCAGTGGAAGAGAGAGTTATATCAATACTAAATGCACACATTTTTGATAAAAGAGCTTAATGCTAAACTCACTCAATTGGGTTTTGAAATTCTCAATGATCACGATGTGAATATTTGGCAACTTTTCGGGGGGATAAGCCATAAGATTACTGGTGGACCAATTGCTTTCTAATAAAATGAATTAGAGGTCAACCGTTCATAGCGAGCCTTAACGAAGTGATTTACAACTCCCAAGCACTCTTGCGTGCATGTTAGCAAAAGCGGAAAGGACCTACAATTATCTGCCAAGTCAAAAAAGTCTTAAATGAAAAGCACTTTTCATGACAATCATCTCTTGGATGATTCGTCACTTCCTCGCAAGAGGCATTATACCTCTGGCAGCGGCTGGGAATTGAACCCAGAACTTCTGCGCGATAGTTCGTTGCATTAAACCTTATGCTACGGGAAACAACGGTGTTATGGTACGCTTAAACTAAAAAAAAAAACAAATCAATATATTTTGAAATCTATGTTTTCTACGCGGCTTTAAATTCCCCATTTAAATTTTTCAGTCCAGATCATGACCTTCCAGTAACTGATACTATTGTTCCACATCCATGGACGTTAATCTAAAAGATTAAAAGATGATCTGTATGTAGTCGCTACTAGTCAGCGAAATAATAGTTGAGTGGATTACATAGATGTTTTATAACAAGACGATTGTGAAAAAGATGCGAAAAAGTGTAGAAGCTAAGACAGTGCCTTGGGGTACACAAGAATTTTAAGAAAAATAAAATTAAAGGGGTCAATTAATAATATGAGGTACAAGTTCATTTTCCATAGAAGAATTTGATGCAAGACTCAACCAAATGTTTTGTATATTTGAACCTCAAGTGCGGTAACGACTACAATGAAATGAAGTGGACACTTTGCAAGTTGGGACACATGGAGTGTTAGTATAAGTTAGGTTAGATTAGGTTGATGTGGCTGTCCACAGGAGAGCCGACAGACTTATACCACGAGTTGGTCCATTGTGATACCGCATTGAATCTTGAAGACTTGCACCCTAATCTTTAAGCCAATTGGAGCTCCTTATAAAGCGAACGACATTGCCTTTATCTATATTCTAGATCACTTAGATTATGGTTGTAGAAATCTCCCAGATGAAGTCTACGTCTTTGGGATAAATCAGGATACGGACAGTAAAGGTGAGGGATCGTTTCCTGCCCTTCTTTGTCCATGCAGCTTCAGTAGAAATCGGTGGAATAAATTGTGTGCTTGTCTATCAAACAGTTTGCTGTTATAACCCTATGTGCGATCTGCTTAAAGATATTAAATCTTTGGAGCGCCTTAGATCCAGCCTTTGCCAAATCTGTTTTGGTGGCTATATTGTTACACCTAAGCTTCGTTCTCTGTATATCAACTTGATTTAGCATAAGTTTACACGTAGCGATGGGAATACCTATATTTGCCTTATCTGGTATTAAAGGTATCATTGTTCCACTTTTGGCAAGTTCTTCCCTGTGGCCCGTCCCCCAGCAGAGGTGAATATTACACTGCGTTGCCATCCATCAGCGATTACCTGCAGTTAAGTGCTGGTATTGAGCTGGTAGACAGAATCAATGGGTGCTTGACTGTCCGAGAAGATGTGGATATCTTTGATTGATATCACGTTTTCTTTAAAACAAGACAGGACTTCTCCTGGAACACGCTGCAGTGATTGATAAGAAGAAAAGAGAGACCTAAATTTAGTCTGTCTGAGTATGCATCTCCACCAACCCCGTGATTAGTTTTTGATCAATTGATCAATGGATTGAATCATCTTCCAGGAATGCCATGTCCTCCCAGATTTCTCTTGAAGAAATGGTTACCTTAAAGTTTTCACCAAATTGAATGTGAGGGATGGTTTAATCGATGCTACTTGGCAGTGATAGAGTGAACAATTTAGACGAATAACTATGTTTCTTTGCTTAATTGGCTCTAACGAGGTATCCGTTTGGAGCGGAAATTTTTCCGATTTTGTACGATTCGGAAGATTTTTGCTTCGAGGTATTCTTCCGAACAGCTGTTCGGAATTTTTCTCGGACATAATTTTAACACACCCGGCGAACTGCGTTGAAGTGCGATCAAGTGCTTTATTTGTGAAATTTCTGACAGCTTAATGCAATTGTTTTTCCGATTGCGTCCGACACAAATTCTTCGCGGAACAAATTGCGCCAACGCATTTGTGTATTATTATTCTTTCCGATAGGATACCTCGAACGCAATTTGAACCTCCAACGAAGTATGCGCTGCGGGCAATTTTCCGCTTTGAACGGATACCTCGCTAGGGACGAATATATCGAGGAGCTGTTGGATGAAACGACACACATGGAGTGTGATCTGCAAATATTTGCGAGTTAGGACTAGATAACTTAAATGACAAATTTTTCATTGTTGGTACCTACATACATAGATCCAAAACGTAGTCATATTTTTTTGATTGTCTTTTCCAAAATAGCAGATAGTCACAAAGTTTTTCCTTTTTTTTTTGTTGTTGAGATATTGTATATTTTCCCTCTATGCATATCTATGGAGATACATACAAAGCATATACAAATCCATTTCCATTACACGTTTACGTATTGTCAATTATATAAATCTCACTCAAGGCTCATGTTGTCGTTCATGTACATATAGTAGAATCGGTACGTGCCTTTAGTTTAGGTCAGATGCAAATTCATTTGAATAACTTTTTCAATTAAACTTTGAAAAACACCAAATGGGAATAGCTTCGTCGTATATCTTTTATCGATGAAGTGAAACAAGCAAAAAAAAACTGCCACATCAAGTAAAGAACGAACCTGAGCCTGTCGCATTCACATTGTCTTATTCCTAACCTCATCATTATCATCATCACCTTACCTTCATCATTATCATTATAGAGCCATTGTGGCCTCATTTCACGTTTTTCACCTTTTTTTTTTGTATTTCCAGAACACAAAACAAGTAATAAAAAGAAGGGAAAACTCGTGCCCTGGAACAGTCGATGACCCCAGAATTCTCACCTCAACAAAAAGTAACTTATTTCACGCATTGTGTGGCGACGACGAAGTCAATGGACACAATTCCAATGACGATGACAAAAAAAAAAAAATAGGAATCACGATGGGACAGCAGAAAAAATAAATTCAAGAAACAAAAAAAAAATTATAAAGTAAAATGGAAACGTGCAAAGAACAAGAACACGGCTTTCATTGTGTTAAAGTGTGTCGCATCTGGAATATTACGACTCAAGTTGTATGGATGACATGATACTTGTACTTCTTCCGACCGACTGATGGGAATTATGGGACAACAACAAGTGGATTCAATTCGTTGAACCCATTCCATCTTCTTAGAGTTTTGGTTGAGTGATTACAGTAGTGTTGTCCTGACTGTGACCACAAAAACATGACCGTTCTGCATTATACAAATTGTATCTGTACCTAGTAGATACAAAGATAGATCATCATCTCCACCTCGATTTCGTTTAATGTTTAAGATAAAATCACAGAACACAGGTACAGAATACGCTCCACGAGCACGTAAAAATGTAACTAAAGAAGGGCGGCACACAGTGCTTAAGTTAGTTTCCTAGATCTTCGGTTGGTTAACTACATTTTCGGTTCGCTGATTTCGAGAATCTTTTCAAACGTCATCAAGCGACCCGGCCATCTAAGTGGGGGGAAAAATAAGCAATAAGGTCCTGCTTCTGCCTTTTCCAATGTAGTACACAGGGTATAGGTACTTTGGAATAAGATTGACAAGTAGACGGGAACCTATGGTAAAATAATTGTAGATGGCCAAAAATATGATAAAAACCAAAAATAAAATAAAAACTATCTGCCAAAAAGGGACACACTATTTCAGCAAATAGCGAATTGAGAATTGTGAAGAAAGAAGTAAGCCATCTCCATGAGTGCCATAGGGCATCATAGTTGCGGAAGTCAGGTTGCATTTTATTTTTAAAATAGATATTAGTCCGGTGTAATGTTAGTCGTAATTCATTTTATGGATATTCAATATTTCTTTGGCCAAGACATTTCCTTTCTGATTCATGTTTAGAGTACCTGCCTGAAAGTAGGCTTAGTTTCCAGAGTTCTCTATGATCTCTCATATATTTCTTAAAAAAAAAAATTATTTCACCTGCTGAGGCCTCACTTTTCGACCATCAACCCTTTGTAGGTTTTGGACTATTTTGATTGAAGTAAACAATTCATTTTCAATATTTTATAAATTGGAAGAGATAGGGAAATATTAACTAATAAAATCAAAGCATAACCAAAAATTTAAAAAAATTGAAAAATTTAGATATAAATGTTTAAAATTCTTAGACTTTCTATGCAAAGCTGTACAAAACATAGGTATCATGTATAGTATCAGTGCAACTTAATGTGTACGAACACTAAAAAGGATTGTATCTATTTCCAATTAAGGAATGAAGTGTTTTTTGATTTTGAAAAAATAAACCCTGATTTTGTTTTTGAAGAATGTCTAATGAGCAGCACTTTTCATGACAAAAGATAATATTAGAAGATTAATTAATTCCTCGCAAGAGGTGGTGTACCTACACTCCTGAAAAACCTTCTTTTTTTTTGCAGCGGCTGAGATTCGAACCCAAGGCTTTCTGCATGACAGTCCAACGCACAAACCATTATGCCAAGGGGTACTACTATATAAAATAATACTCGTAACTACATATATCGTAAAAAACTAGTTCTTCAAAATGGCGCCTCAAGAATACCATCCAACCAATTTCAATCAGAAAAATTTGATCAGTACATTTTCGCGTGATGAACAATCTTTTTTTCACTTCTGACTGGGTGTCATAGTACATATGTAGGTCTTCATCAGAACCTTTCGTTGTGACAATAGATTGTCATAAGAAATGTACTTGATTTGCAACATACTCGTATTAGGGCGTTTTATTGGCAATCTATATCTAGCGCAGTAATACAAGCACCAAAAAAACGCTTTATTCACTCTTTAACTCACTCTTCCTTCCTACTTGTTGAATTAACTTACACGGATGTGTTCGAGAGGTCTGTATCTCGTTTTTGCTGGAGTTGAAATATTCATGAAAATACAGATTGAGTTGAAACATTTATGAAAATGCAGATCGAGTTGATTTAGGGTTTTTCTCACTGTTAAATTTGATTTAAAACTTACAAAAGTGCGAAAATATATCGCATATATGTACATATATACTGAGTATTGGAAAAAAAAACATCGTACTCAATAAAATGACATTGGCGCAAAATTTTTAACAGCCTCTTATTAAGGTAGTAGTATTTATACTTCTTATATATTTCCTAACTTTAAAATAGTTTTCTAACCTTAAACATTTTTTAAATAATAGTTGCACAACTGTTTGGATACTTATAGAAAAGAGATGAATTATTTGGTTGAATGTCCACGCAGGTGCATATAATTATATGTTACACAAAATAGCGAACTCATTTTAGGCAATCGTTTAGTTTGTGTCAAAAAACACAAACTTTTTAATTTTTTGAACCAAACAGTTGCGAAACCGCCTAGCCTAAGGCAATTTCTTTTAATAAATTGATTCTGAGCAACCTTAAAACAATAGTAGTTTGTGCAAAAAACTAAGTAAACAGACCTATTTTAACGTTTTTAAATGTTAAAGGGTCATATGACATTAGAACGATACTAAAAAAAATAAAATAGCTATTCTGAGAGTTTAACTTCAATAACAGTGTAGAGAAAGTATGATGCAGTGTCCGATTAAAATTTTGAAAAATCGTTGTCTTAACCTAGTTTCATACTAAAACAGCTTTAACATCGTATTAATTCAACTAAAATGTGCAATTTTTTCGGTTGTTATATAAATTCAGCGGCGGTCAGCCATCAGACGAATAGGGGGAACAACATGTAGCATACGAAAACATGCACGTGCCGTAACTATTCGGGACTGGTGGAAGTGTGATCATAGCCTCTTCGCGGCGGCCGCTAGAAACAAGCCTTTTAAAAAAGGTTTGGCTAATATGATCAGGCTGGTTCCTCAGGTTGGCGACAGGTTAATTCCCTGTCCCGTAAAACTTAATGAATTTCGAGAACGACAACAAGCCTCGGAAACGGACTGATTTCACGACGACAACCTACGCAAAGAAAAAGGAAAAACGATTTACGAATTTTCTTATGGAACGTACGATCGCTCTATAGAGCTCGAGCTGCTCAGCAGCTAGCCGATGCCCTGTCAAAATATAAAGCTGACATAACAGCTCTTCAAGAAATCAGATGGACAGGGAATGGTGTTTTACAGAAGAAAGAATATGACATATACTACAGCTGTCATACAAAACACCATGTGCTCGGGGTAGGCTTCCTAGTCAGCGAAAAAATGAAGTCTACTATCATCGGCTTTAACGCTATAAGCGAAAGGCTATGCACCCTTCGCGTGCGAGGCAAATTTACGAACATCAGCCTCATTAACGTTCACGGACCTACGGAGGAGTCCTCAGACGAAGAAAAAGAGACTTACTACGAACAAGTCGAGAGGGCCCTCAATGCCTGTCCAAGGTATGATGTTAAAATCATCCTTGGGGATTTGAACGCAAAAATAGGTCGGGAGCCGGTATTCAGGCATTACGCAGGCACCCATAGTTTGCATGAGAACACTAATGACAATGGACTTCGAGTCTTAGAATTGGCAGCATCGAAAAACATGGTAGTTGCGAGTACCAGGTTCCCGCGTAAAGATATCTACAAAGCCACCTGGGTATCACCTGATGGAGTCACTCGTAACCAAATAGACCACGTGTTGATAGACCGTCGCCACTACTCGAACTTGATGACGGTACGAACGTACCGAGGTGCCAATATCGACTCGGATCACTATATTGTTGGTATGGTTTTCCGAGGGCGGATTGCCTTGCGAAGACGCATTGCATCCGCCGATCAGGTTCGAATCAACACGGCTGCCCTGCGCAATGAAAACACCAGTAACACCTTTGGTAATGCGTTAGGACTCGCCCTAGAAACACCTAATTTAGGGAGAGTAAGTCCTGGAGCCAGTATGCTGGGCGTAAATGAGAAGTGGACACGTCTTAAAAATACTGTCATTAGTACTGCCAACTCCATCTTAGGCAGCAGTCGTAAAAATCGGAACGACTGGTTTGATGATGAATGCAAGCTAGCGACTGAACGTAAGAATGTTGCGTACCGAGCAATGCAACAATCTCATAGAACGCGGGCACGCGAAGAGGAATATAAAGAGCTCAGAAGAATAGAAAATCGGCTACACAGACAAAAAAACTCAGCCTGGGAGAACTTAATCTGTGAAATAGAAAACAGCCGAGAGCGAGGTCCGCACCAGGCGCGGAAGTTCTACCAATCCGTCCGAAACATGACGCAGTACACACCACGCTGCACATACTGCAAGGACGGAGAGGGAAATCTGATCACCGATCCTGAAAGCATACTGGAGCGATGGGAAGTGTACTTTAATGAATTGCTAAATGGTCAGCTCACTGCAGAAGTGGAGGCTCCACTACTTCAAGAAGAGTACCCTATGTTGCCGCCACCAAGCATAGAAGAGGTTGAGAAGGCTATAGGCCGGCTTAAACAGAACAAAGCCCCGGGAGTCGATGGCATACCAGCCGAATTATTCCATCACGGCGGGCCAGCCTTACGTCAAGCAATTCATGATATTATAGTACAGGTATGGGAGCAGGAAGAAATGCCAGAAGACTGGCGAAAAGGTTTAATATGCCCCATACATAAGAAGGGAGATGTCACAACGTGCAGCAATTATAGAGGTATCACGTTGTTGAGTACCGCCTATAAGATACTCTCCTCTATCCTACAAGACCGGATAACCCCATACGCTAAAACCGTCATCGGGCAATATCAGTGTGGTTTCATTCCAGGCAAATCAACAACTGATCAGATCTTTACCCTTAGGCAGGCGATGGAAAAATGTCTAGAATTTAACATCCCAACATACCATCTGTTTATAGACTTTAAGGCCGCCTATGATAGCATAGCCAGGGTAGAACTTTACAAAGCCATGAGAGAATTCGGCATCCCAAATAAATTGACACGACTATGTAGGTTGACCATGACCAACGTAACAAGCCAAGTAAAAATAGCCGGATTGCTATCCAGACCAATCAACATCTTTAATGGACTCCGACAAGGGGACGGTTTGGCCTGCCTCCTCTTCAACCTGGCGTTGGAGAAAGCAATCCGTGACTCTGGCACGGCAACAAGAGGGACCATCGTCAACAGGTCCAGCCAGTTACTGGCTTACGCAGACGACATTGACATCATCGGAAGAACCGAACAAGCTGTACACGATTCCTTCATCCAGATCGAGCAGGCGGCACAAAATCTGGGGCTGCACATTAGTGAAGGTAAAACAAAGTACATGGTGGCGTCGAATGCGAATGCGAGAGGAACAGTTGGTCAAACAATCAAGGTAGCGGAGCACGAATTTGAAGTGGTGCAATCCTTTAAATACCTTGGGTCAATAGTAGCAGCCGATAACAACATAGAAGAAGAAATACGCGGGCGGCTTCTCAAATCCAACAGAGCCTACTATAGTCTGTCAAAGCTCTTCAAATCCAGAAATCTCACCATAACTTCAAAACTGCTGCTGTACAGGACCATGGTCCTGCCAGTACTCACATATGGATCCGAGACTTGGGTGCTTAGCAAAAGGCACTCCGACCTCTTAGCTGCGTTCGAGAGAAAAGTCTTAAGGAGAATTGTTGGCCCCATATGTGAGGAAGGACGATTCCGGAGACGGTACAATCATGAATTGTACGCAATCTACCTAGAAGCAGATATCGTGACAAAAATTAAGCTCGGTAGACTCCGGTGGGCAGGGCACCTAGCTCGCATGAGCGAAGAGGAACCTGCTCGGAAAGTTCTTTGTGGTACATTCTATGGTAGACGACAGCGTGGTAGACCATGCTTGCGCTGGAGAGATGGCGTAGACCAGGACGCCCGAAGCCTTGGGGTGCGCAACTGGATGGCGTCGGCTAGAGACCGGGATAGGTGGAGAGACTTGTTGAAAGAGGCCAGGACCGGAACCCGGTTGTCGAGCCGATGATGATGATGATGATATAAATTCAGCACAATGCCGCAGTTATACGATATTTATGAACAAATACCAGTGAACTGATAAAACATCAATCGAAAGCAATCGCCTTCGCGTAAATTGATTCAATATTTTATGACAAAACTAATGGCAGTAATGTAAAGCCAGAATTATTTTATGAATTAAAGTTTTGCATTTGAAAAATTATATTTGTTCTATAAATTTCGGAGCGATCACACTTCGGTTTAGTAAAGGCAAAATATAACAAAATAAATACCAACGAACACACCCTCAAGTATGCCACATATATTTTTTCGGACACCACCTAAACACCTCCTACATTTCAACATCCGAAACACAATCTTCACTTAATTATCCATTTCAATTACTAGCTTATTTTTATTCACTAATCGTTTGTTGTTGTTTTCCATGTTAAATTTTACGATGTAGTGTATTGACTAACCAATAAAACACGGCTATTGATGTAATTCCTTTGTACAATGTACGCCATCTAGTGGTTTTCGTTTAAATCATTATTTTGACACTGACAGCTGTGTCCCGCTCAAAATATTGACAGAAAATGAGTATTATTATACCTTCACGGAACGAAATGAGTCGCTTTACGCTTGAAGAACGTTGGGAGATATTGAAAACTTATTTCCAACGCGAGTGCTGTGTTGCCCAAACAGTGCGTTTTTTTAAAAGAAGTTTTGGCCGATATGAAGCACCCACCGCGCCTGCTGTACGCAAGTTTGTGCTCATGAGACTGGTATTCAGCACTCATTGTCACCGTCGTCGTACTCACTGCTATATCCGAGATTGTAAGACTCATTTGACGAACATCAACTCGCCATTAATCTCAACAACTCATCATTTCACGAACTAGCCTGAGGAGAATTCTGCACAAAGATCTCGGATTATCCAATTGACTCAGCAATTGAAGGCGCACTACCATCCGATTCGTTATAGCTTCGCAGTTTGGACCTTAGAGCAGCTTGAATTGGACAATTTTGGGCGAAAAATCATCTTTTCTGACGAGGCGTATTTTCATCTAGAGTAGCTACGTTAACAAACAAAATTGCCACATCTGGAGTTTGATAAAACCGCAAGTTATTGTCCAGAAGCCAATACATCCACAGAGAGTGATAGGTTGGTACGGATTGTGGAGTGGTGGCAGCATTGGCCAATTTTTCTAAGAAAATGAGGCTGGGAACAACGTTTCAGTAAACGATGAGTGTTACAGAGCCATGTTAACCGGCTTTTATTTTTACTGAAATTGAAGACGTGGACCTCTGGTTCATTCAGGATGGCGTGCCATGCCCCACACCCCATGCCACAATCGATCTTTTGCTCGTGTTATCAGCCGTCTTGGTGACGTTATTTGGCCGCCTCGGAGCTTCGATTTAACACATTTTGACTTTTTTTTTATGGGGAACTGTGAAGGACTGATGTTATGTCAACACTCCGGAAATGATTCAAGCACTACAGGCCAATATCATACAAGCAACAGCCCGGAACCATCAACAAGGTGTTAGAAAATTTGAGTGACAGAATGCGCTACTGCGAAGCCAGCCGAAGCAGCCACTTGAACGTCGTTGTGTTCCATAAATAATGGGAATGTGTGCTCTTAATAATAAAACCATAAAACCTGGACAAAATGTAATTTTGTCAATTTTATTCCATTTAAAAAAAAAAACTTGTATTTGGCCCTATCTATCTATCAGTTGGGGTCTTACCCCTGAAGACTGATTTTTATCTAAGTTCCGAAAATTGTGTATCTTTAACTTGGGCACTAAAAGACCACTTTCAACACCCAGACTATAAAATACAGTTGCATAATGCAGCCTGTTGGTTCTTTTCTGGCAGCTAGTTAGAACTGGAGGAGGTGGTTTTTTTTTTTTTTTGTATTACACGTAACGAAGAAATAATCGGATTGTGGTTTACTTTTGGCATTCGAGACAGTTTTTCCAAACACACCGCAGCGCACAAAATTCCCTGATGGTAAGGTGATTAACTTTAAAATATAGGTATCTTCGTATGTATTCAATTCAAGCGACAGATACACACTTACACGAGTAGATAGACATGTATGTAGGTACAGAGAGAATTTTAATAAAACAAAAATATCTACGGAAACAACTTTCTTCATAAAATATTTATTAGGACATACATATTTTATACGATTATTTTTATTATTGTTTAAATTTATCAAACATTTAAGAACAGTTTGAATTTAAATATTTTACCCGTGGGAAGTTTTCTATGGATGGACGTATGTGGAGTAAATGTTGTTTTTACCGTTGATGTTAACTTATACATTCTCAATTAATTATACCGAACGGGTTTAATGTGAGTTAGATATTAGGTCGACTTTTACAATTTAAAGATACTTTTGAACGTTCCCGCTGCTAAAAGTTGATAGCAATTTTTTGATTGTTTGTATCAAATTCAGAAAAAAAACATTGGTGGGCGTTTTCTAAATTTGTATTCACTTGATTACCGAAGTAGCAACCGTAGAAGTAGTACCTAATAAATCACATATTTTTTTTATTTTTTGTTAAATGGTATGCGAAGTCAAGGTCTATTGTGAGGAGTTTCATTGGCAAGGTTGGCAAAAAATATTGATATTCATCAATCTTTCAGTCAATTAAAAATGAGAGATGAGAGATTTTGATTCATGCCCAGTTATAACTTGAAATCTAATTTTGGAACTTGGTGGGGAATCTAATTCTGAATGGCAAATAGTTTACCATCCATCAAAGACTAAACTCGAATCTTCTGGCAACGCACTTCAAGAATTTAGTGAATCCGGTTCAAGAAAAAATCAATTTTCAATATGCTCCTCCTGGTTTTACTAATGAAGTGTTGGATGCTGACATAACGCAACAGAAAATAATTACAGCAATGATGGAACCCAACCGAGTTTTATAAATATAGCACCACAGAATTGATCAACAGGTTTACAGTAATTTGTAACGATGTGTTGGAAACTGGTGTGACACTCCAGCAATTTAGAGAATCTTTTATTTTCCAAATAAATAAAAAAGGAAGATTGTCAGAACTTTGGAATTATAGGGGCATATCGTTTTTAAATGATTGTTACAAAAGCTTTACATTAATTCTACAGAGACGCCTTCACAAACGGATCGAAGAAAATAAGATCCTATTCAACGATTGATCATATTTTTATTTTGAGAAATATAGCGCAATCATTTATTGCTAAAAGGGAGAAGTTATACGCATTTTTTGTAGACTTCAAGTTTGCATTTGATATGGTTAATAGACAGGTTCTTTTCTAAAAGCTGCATGGTATTGGAATGTCAAGTAAGTTTGACATTCTTATAAAACTTGTATATGGACACAGTAGCTTCATATGGAATCGCGAGGAGGTCTGAGTGGTTTAAAACTGAATCAGGTGTCAGACAAGGCTGCACGTTGAGTCCAAGCTTATGTTTGCGTTGTTTATTGATGATCTCGTAAACTTTTTAACCAGTGGAATCGACAACGTAGGTCACGTAATAAAGGAACTTCTTTTCACACACGATGTCGTTCTCTTCGAGAACTCTCCTGATTCATTGCAGTTAATGATCGAATTTGGAATTAAGTTGTGAATTAGTAAAAATTATGATTTTTCAGAATGGAGGAGGCAGAAACTGCGTAAACGAATACGATGGTGAGATAATTGAAATTTTTACGGAATTTAAATACCTCGGAGTATACTTCCCAAGGATCTTAAGTATGGAGAAGCATTTAAAAGAGAAGCTGACTGAGACTGAGTGCTTTTATAAAAAAAAGGTATTGCTCATAGCAGCAAGTTTAAAGTCTTTGAAGCGGTATCTATTTTATTGTATGCAGTACAGATCTGAGAAGCGAACCAATATAAAAGTGTAGAGAAGCTCTTGTGCTACTATACAGGGTGTCCGATCATTCGTGTGCCATACCTTGGGATGTGATTCTTGGTCATATTCTAACAAAAAAATTGTTCTACGGTTCTGATTTTCAACTTTAACATCACATTTTGACGATTTAAAAAAAGACTAACTTTGGTGTACCCTGACCCATGTTAAGGTCCATTTCTCCGCCAGTATTAATAGTAGGGACCTCATTCTGAACTTTTTTTTTTTAGTAGAAATACCAGCCTTTAAAACTACTAAAAATGCGTAATAAAGATAGTTTTCTTATTTTTACCTGATGAACAAAACAATAATAATAAAAAAACTCATTAATAAGTGCACTCAAAAACTGTGAGATAGACCTGAGTCTAGGTAATTTTGAATTTGCTTGTTGGAAATCTGATTTATCATGATTTAAAATGTAGAGAAAGATTTTTGATAAAAGCAACGGAATCACTACACAGAGAAATTCATTATCAACTTGGAAGAGGTGAATTATTTTCGGGATGAAAACACTGTCGGTGAAATATCAATGATACCTCATAGAGAAGATTTACCTTAACCATTGTTTGCAAATCAACAACTGATCAGATATTTACCCTTAGGCAGGCGATGGAAAAATGTCTAGAATTTAACATCCCAACATACCATCTGTTTATAGACTTTAAGGCCGCCTATGATAGCATAGCTAGGGTAGAACTTTACAAAGCCATGAGAGAATTCGGCATCCCAAATAAATTGACACGACTATGTAGGTTGACCATGACCAAAGCCAAGTAAAAATAGCCGGATTGCTATTCAGACCAATCAACATCTTTAATGTACTCCGCCAAGGGGACGGTTTGGCCTGCCTCCTCTTCAACCTGGCGTTGGAGAAAGCAATCCGTGACTCTGGCACGGCAACAAGACCATCGTCAACAGGTCCAGCCAGTTACTGGCTTACGCAGACGACATCGATATCATCGGAAGAACCGAACAAGCTGTACACGATTCCTTCATCCAGATCGAGCAGGCGGCACTTAGCGGGTGCTTAGCAAAAGGCATTCCGACCTCTTAGCTGCGTTCGAGAGAAAAGTCTTAAGGAGAATTTTTGGACCCATATGTGAGGAAGGACGATTCCGGAGACGGTACAATCACGAACTGTACGCAATCTACCTTAAAGCAGATATCGTGACAAAAATTAAGCTCGGTAGACTCCGGTGGGTAGGGCACCTAGCTCGCATGAGCGAAGAGGAACCTGCTCGGAAAGTTCTTTGTGGTACATTCTATGGTAGACGACAGCGTGGTAGACCATCCTTGCGCTGGAGAGATGGCGTAGACCCGGACGCCTGAAGCCTTGGGGTGCGCAACTGGATGGTGTCGGCTCGAGCCCGGGATAAGTGGAGAGACTTATTGAAAGAGGCCAGGACCGGAACCCGGTTGTCGAGTCGATGATAATGATGATCGTTTGTGTAACTTGGGCGAAGGTAAAACACTTTTCACTTTATGGGCAGATGCCCTATCCTAAAGGAGATCCGAAGGAATATTTTTACGAAGCTATTTTTTGACGAAAAATCAAATTATAACATAACTCGACGAAATCGAAATTCACAAATTATACCAATACTGCAATCTGGCCTTAACCTGTAGGGATCGTATCATAAGAGAGTTTTTGATGTGTATATTATTATTTTATTGTAATGATTTTTTTTTTCTTGTTTTTTTTTATATGTAACAATATACATAGTTACATATGTAATCTGTTCTGATGGAAAACTTACCCCCCTTTTATGGAAGACAACTCAACTATAGGTTAGTTGTAATTCTTATAATTGGTATTAACGATCACAACCAGTTGACTGTCAAAGCACAACCAGTTGTCGATTACCAGACAACTAACAAAATGGCCGACTTTTCAGTTGTCTCTTTGTATTATGTAAGTAAGTTGAGTTGTACTTCGGTTTCAGAACATTTTAATGAAAGAATCTGCATTCGGATAAAAAATATGGACAGAATACAGTAAGTTAAACAACAATTTTAATAAAAAATAGAATGTAATGAGTGTATTTTAGTTTGAAAACTAAATGGCTATCACAATTTGAACGACTTGTTGCTCTATGTTAGCTGAGCATTTATCCATTTTCCACAAATGAGTTCCTCAATCACATCTACCACTTTTTTAATACAACTGACACTATCGATTGAGTCAGTCCTAAATTGAATTATTGCCACTACACTTTTGGCAACTTCCTTCGTTCATGAAACGAAGAGCAGTAGCAAGTTTAACAATTGGTGGAATCGCTGAGGAACATTGGTTATTTTAGGAAAACTTTATTTCGAACCAGAAAAATAAGTGTACATAAGTTTATTAAATATACGTTCTTTTTATTTTGCTACATTAAGGAATTCTCATCTTCCAAATCACCTAAAAACAAATCGAAAGAACTTTCCATCATACAATTTCTTATTCTTGCTTCTGTATTTCATTTTGAGCAGCTGGTTTTGACAGCAAATCGACTCCTAAAAGACGACAACGTATTTTTTCATTACAACTGATTTTAGTTGACTTGCATAATACGAAAAATTTGTTTGGTTGCCTAAGAGTTGAGTTGTGTTGAAGGCAACTCAACCAAGTTGAGTTGTAATCCATAATAAGCGCATTAATTTTCAAAGTATACTGATTATAATTATGTTTTATCAACTAAGCAGAAAGGCCATGGTTTTTGATTTTTTGTTAAATTTTGAAAAATTATTGTTGATCGATACCAAATAAAATCTAATCCAATCTAATCTAAATCTAGATCATAATATTCCTCATATTTCTCCAAATTGAAACTGATATTTTTTGAAGTAGATATTTGATATACTAGTACTTAGATTTTATTTACTACCTACTTCATAATAAATTAATAAATAAGATCAAAACATTTAGTTTTAGATCATTTCGCCATTTTGATTTATTATTTGATTTACAAAGCATAGAGATGATTGCGTTAGGTAATCATGTCGATTACAGAATTCGAAGAATTTTACTCCCGGTGAGTTGACTTGATTCGCATCCGCTGTATATAAACTCAATTATGAAATTCGTCGGATGAACTACATTGTCGATTTCTAAAATTACCTTATCATTTATGAACTTTCGTATCGACACTGTCAGCAACAAACATTATTAACTGGCCTAGGCTGTGATAATAGTATCGTTTTCGATCAACAAAATCAAGCATCGTTGAGAGTGGTTAGTACGAAGATGGGGGACGGTTCAAAACCAACCGTGTGCTTTTTTTTTTTTTTTTTTTTTTTTTTTTAGATTTCTTGCTCTTTGGTTGCGTTGCTATTTGTGCGTTTTTTATTAAAATTTGTTAAACAAACACTTGAGCATTCAGTATGATAAGCTTTTGACTTAAATTTTTGTACTCTCCATTGTTTATTTTCGTTTAATCAAAAATTCACTTCAGATTCGTCTCGAAATTGGTGCGAATGTAAAATGAAAGAAATTGTATGGAGTGTGAATGGATTGCGAAATCTGTAATACCATATAAGTTGAACAAAATGTCAGTGGTGCAGGGATTGTTACCGACATTCGTTCAACTTTCATTCGTCGGATTCAGTAATAGCAAAAGTCTGGAAATGAATTGAAATTGTCACTTTAGCTCATTCGCCGAATTCTGTAATAGGGGTGAATATCTGCAATTTTGTAGATATTGACATGAAAGTCTCTGTTTTAACTGACATAAGCAATGAACTTTACCAAACCTATTTTCCTGTATGTCGTGACAAAAATCGTAGTCTCAAAATTGTCTATGGTTTACTAGCCAAATAAAAACATTGATTTTGATTCAGAAAGAAAAAAAAAACATTTTTTCAGAAAGTTTAAGCGAAACTTAACGGTATACATAATAATAGATGTCAATACATTTATGCCCGAAATAAAGTTACATAATTGATTCGCTATACTAAACGTATATATTATCTCAAGTTAAACACAAAAATCCTTTGGAAAAACTTGAAAAATGTGGGTGTGATCTAGAATGAAAGACCAAAATGCGATCATAGTCCTTTAGAAATGGCCTCAGTTCTTGTCGCAAATTTGACCTATGTGGTGCCGTTTGAATTTAGAGATGATTACTCACCAGTATTTTGCATTTAGGTGTGTTAACAGTTTAGAAGTTGAATTGGTGATTCGCTCGGTTAAATCCAATGTAATTGGACCTGATCACCTAAATTTATTAAATTAATTCTTCCTGTTCTTCTTCCCTATCTAGTATAAACATATTTTCAATTTTTGTATATATACTGTTGTCAGTTCCGTTGTACAATTCCGAAAAAATTAAATCCTGCAGATCTTTCGCAGTTTAGTCTCATCAGTTTACTGCCATTTCTTTCAAAATGACAATCGGGGTTTCGAAAAAAGCATAGCTGTAAATCTACGGTATTAAAGGTAACCAATGACTTAAGGACAGCTATGGATCGTAAAGAAATCAGTGTGATAGTGATGCTTCATTTCTCAAAGACATTTGACTGCATAGATCATTCAATACTACTAAAAAATAAAACCAAAACTGATTTTCAATTTTCCAGGTCTGCTCTTGAACTGATTTTAAATTACTTAAGAAACCATTTTCAAACTGTAGAAACTGATGAAGGAATCTCCAGTCCGTTTCTTTTAATTCAGGTGTTCCACAAGGGTCGGTTTTGGGACCCCTTCTTTTCGGCGTCTTTGTAAATGATCTGCCTGATATATTTCTTAATAGTATTGTTCATATTTACGCAGATTATGTAACCATTTATTTATTTAGAAGGTCTGGGTTGATTCAAGACTGTGTAGCTAGAGTTAATGAAGACCTATTACATATTCAGAATTGGTGTTATATGAACAAAATACGTCTAAATCCACTTAAATCTGTTGATATGGTGCTCTTAAGAAGTGAAATATCTTTACTAGATCGTCCTATTCTTGATCTCAATTGTATAACTTTACCCTATGTACAAAGTATTAAATATCTAGGTTTTCTTATTAATCGGACATTGAGTTGTTGTGATGCTACCCCTCAGATACCATAAAAGTCTACGGTGGATTACAAAGTCTTAGATCATCTTCGAGTTTATTGCTTGACCTTGAAGTCTTTAGAAGTTCAAAGTTGTAGAAAATACATTTTTCAATATCATTCATTATAAACATTTTAAGTTTTAAATTGAAAATAAGCGAGGTTTTAAGTAACCAATTTAGATGGCGCCCAACGATTTATGAACTACTATCGATTGATTAAACAAAAATCCACTGATTTTGTTATTTTAAATGTGGAAATATAAAAATTAAATAGGCTTTGGAATTGACAATACAGTGTTTTGAACGTATGCCAATAAAAAACAATTGACTCAATGAAAATTGAGTAGGACCTTAGGCCAAAAGTCAGACACGATTAAGTGATGAGTATATTGTGTCAAAAAGTCTCAGTTTTGTCACCTTTGCTCGAAAATTGATTCTATAAATCCTTAGAGCAATATTAAATTTGGGTTTAATGCCAAATAACCAAGTTAATTTTATCCTCAATCTTAGGTGAGCATTTGATGGCTTTATCAAGGTGATGGCAACAAAAAAGCAAAATTCTCAAACCGTACAAAAACCAGCAAGGGAACATTATACAAATCAGCGAGTTTAAATATTTTGTAAGCGCATACAGCATCATAAAACCACTTACATTACAAGACTTTTGCCCATATCAATAAATAAAAAAAAAATTGACCAAAAAAAAACAGTACAAAAAATAAACATATATAGCAACGTTTCTATAAAGATTTTACGTGTGAGTTGAGTATGTTTAATTTTTTTTTTTTTTTTTTGATTTTATTCGCATGTTTTAACTGTTAATGTGTATATATAGAAGTTGTTAAATGAAACGATAAACTTCCATCAAAATGCTACGAAAGTGTGCATATGTATATAAGGCACCATTATATATGTAAGTTCACGTGCTATTGGAGTCGTTATAATATTGTTGTTGTTGGTTTTTTTCGTACCCCCATTAAAAGACATTTTTATGGAAACTTGAAACGGGACAACAACAACAGCACATTGCTATTAGGTTTAGGTGATGTGGTTTTTTTTTTTTGTATTATTTTTTATTACATTTTTTTGTATATATATAAAAATATATGTGTTAATGTGCTTCGGAAGCTTTTAAGTTACACGCAAGGTTTAGATGGATATGTTGGATTTGGAAAAGCCAATTGCAAATTAACGCGAAAGTCACATAATTTATATTGTGGTAGATATTTTAAGTACGGTTGAGGATGAATTAATAGACTTTGGCGACGTACACGCGCTTTTAAAATTAATTTTATCCGTCGTAGATGGAGTTTTCATTCAATGACTTGGGTGCCGACTTAGACCTCCGACACAACAGTCCAACGAACTAACCATTACACCAAGGGATACTAACTGAATACTATTAATTCCTTCACATAATATATGAAGACGAGGCCCTTGTTATGTTTGTCAAATATCAGTTGATTTATAAACAACAGAACTCATCAATTGAAAATGGCAATTCATCAATTTTATTGAGTAATACATTGCAAGATTTTTGAGATATAGACATTATATCCGTCAACCCTCAAAACTTGAGTATGATATCATTTTTTTGAAGGTGTTAAAGCCTTGGCTCATAGGAGTGTGAGATTTTTACTTCACTTGAACCACCTTCTCCTCCCAATAACATCTTAGATGAGTCTTATCTTTGTTTTATATATTATACGCGCACTCAAGGGGTCATGAATACCCTCTTATAATGTTAAATGCAGTGCGAGCAATTAGGAAAGTAGGATAGGATTTGAAAGCAGATACCGATGCACAGTGGTTTTAAATGTCTGGACATCGGAATGAGTGGGAAACATTGAGCCAGGTAAAGCATTCCACATTCGTGTGCGGCTAAAAAAAGGATATCTGTACTTGACAATACGTCCGAAATTGGGCTCGAGGGTTAACTGATGAACATTACTAGAAGTACGAGTATTACAGTTGGATTATTTAAGGGGATGAATGCAGCTGACTATTTCACTAGAACACTGTTTATAAAAATAACGATAAAATAATAATAGACATGAAACATTGCGGCGATGTTCGGGAGATACAAATGTTTCAGTTGGACCACGATCGCCTATCATTCTGTCCAAGAGACTCAAGTGGGTTTTTGGAGCACCTGCCCAGATATGGAAATTTAAATCGAGTTTCTGAAGAATAAAGGCTTTATATGTAAAAGCCAGATCAGAAATAGTAAAAAAAAACCTCTTGCATCGGCGGAGAAAACCAGTCCAGACCAAAGAAACATTTCAGGAAATATTGTTTAAAAAAAAAAACGTTTCTAAAATGTTTCCCATTTGCTTAAAAAACATTTAAGAAACATTTGAGAAATTTTTCTGAAATGTTTACTTTGGTCTGGACGCTCGCGAAACATTTCTGAAATGTTTCTTTGTTTCCCATTTATGTATCCAGTATTGAGTAGTCTGTAATTTTTTGTCTCGCCTGTGTTGCACTTTAAGCGAATGAATTTCCCGATTTTCGGAAATATGAGACAAACATCGGCTTCTTTTATTTAATTTTTAAAATTTTCTTTAAGTGGATCCGACAAAACTTTTTTCTCGTTGCTCCACATTTTTCGCAACATTTTTATGTTGGTATGATCAACCACTCACGCACTATCTAGCTTTGTAAATGCTTGGGAAAGGAAGAAAGTTTTCCATTTGGAATTGAAAACAGAGGAACATTTCATAAACATTTCAGAAATGTTTCGCGAGCGCCCAGACCAAAGTAAACATTTCAGAAACTTTTCAGAAATGTTTCTTTGTTTCTGAAATGTTTCTGAAATATTTCTGAAATGTTTCTTTGGTGTGGACATACCTTAACATTTAGCAGCGTTTTTGGGGACGGCAAATATGTGATCACTTCATAAAAAGATGGCTTGTGATACACATACCTAGAACTAAAACCCATTGAAAGTAGCATTGAGTTTTCGAAGCATTAAATTCTACACGGTTTTTGATTCACCATTGGACAATGCTGTCAGGATCAGAATTCAATAAGATTATCATACGCTACCGTTGGAAGTCAACATCCGAAGGACAAGGATGTTAATCTAAAGGTGTGTCCACACAAAACAAAACATTTCAGAAACATTTAAAAAACATTTCAGAAATATTTCAGAAATTTATGTTTCTCTGTTTCTGAAATGTATCTCTGTTTCTTAAATGTTTCTGAAATGTTTCAAAAATGTTTCTTTGGTCTGGACACACCTTAAAAACAAATATGAAAAGCTAAGGGACCTGTCATCAGCGAAACAATTCAGTGGATTAGAAGTTTCCGACAAAAGATCATTTATGAACATAAGAAAGAGTGTCGGGAGGCACACCAGCTTTTATTATTATTATTTTGTAGATATCGGATTTAAAACCGTCCAATACTACTTGTAAGATATAAATTATATCTTTTAACCGCACCAAATTATTTTAACTAATTGAACTATCCATCTGGTGTTAGTAAGTTGCTCATATATAGATTGGGGCTTTTTATTACGCTCCCGAAAGATGCATGTTTAAGTGGAGTTGTAGAAAGAAATGGAATTCCAGAAAGAAATTTTGTTTTTTTTTTTCTAATTCCTTGTCCGAATTATTAAATTTTTTTTTCTGATTTTAAAGAATAAAATAGTTTACAAGGTGGTTTCGCAGTAAAACCACTGTTACATGAAAGAAAAAATTGTTGATTATGTGCTTTTATGGTGTAACAACCAGTGAACTCACAAACGGTTAAGTCAACTTTTGGTAGGTTTGAAGTTTTTAAATTGGTGGTTTCATAGGGTAACCACAAGTAAACAAAGGGCTTACCCAAGTTTTCAAAAGGATACAAGTTTTAGATTTGTATACTTTATTTTTTAATTCCAAAGAACAAATATACATACCACAAATTTTCTAAAATTTATTAAAAGTATCGAAATATAAGATACAATTTTGGTCAAGTAAAAAAAAAATTGGACGTTGAAAAAAACTTTGTACGAGCGATATTTTAAAATAAAAAAATATATTGTCTACACATTTTTGCAAAATAAAGACCCGATACACATCGAACTTGGCATCTTAGGGAGCGGAAATTTAATGTACAATTTTCTATACATCATGAAGTCTGAAAAAGTTTATCCAATTTGGAAGAGTGATTCAGATTTATGTCTAACAGGCGCTTTACAAAATTTGTACCACTTAAATGGGGAACAAAATAAAAAGCACAAGCTGGACGCAGTTGGCTTATAATTGAAAAAAAAAAAAATATTAAAAAAAAAAATTAAAAAATATTAAAAAAAATATGTATTTAAAAAAAAAAATATGTATTTAAAAAAAAAATATATTTAAAAAAAAGCATGATATTAATTTTTTGAATTGCGAAAAAAATTCCCTGAATCCAAGTTAGGTACTTATTTGAACTAAGATAAAAAATCCCGATTTAAAAAAAAAATTAGAACAAATTTTGGAACATCAATTTTTTGTATTTTTTTTTTTAAATAGAAATTAAGTTTCCAAAAATAATTTCTGAAGTATCGAATTTTTAAATTAAAACTTTTAACAAAATTTTGTACCATTTTCATATTAAAATGTTTTGAGTCGATATGATATTGTAAAATAGTTCCATCGTTTTAATTAAAAATTGCTTCATAGGGACAGGTACTCGTATATCTACTTCATAGCTTAAATCCACCTACTAAATATCTCTGTGGTGTTGTATGGTACAAACATTTAATTTCCAAAAGATAATTTCCGTTTTAATACTCAATTTACATGGAGCGAGGGCTTAAATGGTTCAAAATTTGGAATATTTATGAAAATATTCTTTGAAAAATAATTTTCCCAATCAATTTACCCGTTTTGGTTCTAGTTCGATGTAAAGTGAACGTAAGGGTGTTAATTGTTTTATGGAGTTATCCTGTTTCTACCAAATACTTCAGATATTTATCGCGAGAAAAATCGATTCAGTAGCAGAGTTGTTAAAGAATGCAATATTATGGTATTGCATTCCGAAAAGTCACACTCATCCAACTGATTCTTCGGGAATGCAATTCTTTTAACTTCAGAAATCCATTCCCATTCTATTTTGATGTCTTAAATAATGCAATCATCAAAAGCAGTAAAAAGACTTTAAATAAAAAGAATGCATTCTTTTTTTACTGCTTGCAGTCTTAAAGTCTTTTAAACGCATTCAATGTATTGAAGTCTTTTTACTGCTTTGAAGTCTTATTACTAATTGAAGACTTTTAACTGCTTATGAAAGCCTTTTTAGGGAACATCTGTAAACTAATAATATCATTTATAAAGATAATATAGTCATAAAGAAAAACTGTGCGAAAAGCGTTTACCTCGTATAATGACTTCTGTTTTGGCAAAATTTTGATTTTAAGTGGAGATTTAAAATAATTGCTGAAGTGTGCTACTTTTAACTGACTTGAAATCAGTTGAAAAGCTTTCAGCAGTAAAAAGGACTAAATCAATAAAAATACTTTAAAGTCGTAAAAAGACTTCAATACATTGAATGCATTGAAAAGACTTTAAGAATGCAAAGAATGTAAAAGACTTTTGAAAGACTTCAAAGACTATGCAAGCAGTCCAAAAAGAATGCATTCTTTTGATTTTAATTCATTTGACTGCTTCAGATGATTTAAAAAAAAAGATTGCAAAATTAACTGGGACTTTAGTTTGAAAGTCACAGTACTGAGGTTAAATCAAAAGACTTAAAAAAAAAGTCTTTTCATTCAATTGACTGCAATACTAAAAACACTGCATTCTTTCACATCTCTGTTCAGTAGGTTGTCACTGAAGATAAACCATACTTATTCCATAAGACTTGCACTGATAAAATTTCATTAAAATCGTTGAAGCTGTTTTTGTGAAATGTAAAATTTAAAATAAAATCTTACATAGTAAGTAGATATACTGTGAATTTTGGTCCCAAAAACAATCATTCAAAACCCCCTTTCGAGAGTTTAAAAAAACATCGAGGTAAAAACACTGTTTGAGCAGTGAAAAGATTCAAAACCCCTTTTGGAAAATGTCAAAAATAAACATGGAGGTAACAACGCCGTTTTAACGTTGAATTGAAAAAAATATCTTTATTCATTGTCTGAATGTCAAGAAATTCAATTCGAACTGTTAAGGACCTATCGTCATTCGAACAAAGCAGGTTTTACGAATTACTTTTTTTCATGGTCGAAAGCTCTTGAAATACAACTTAAAAAGCATAGTTTATTTAAACAAAAAAAGAAAAAAAAACTAGAGGCACAACAGCAAGTCGTGACTTACAACTCTCAACCTTTTCTGTGGACCTACAGCTTTCTGTCGAGTTCAACCGATTAAAATAAGAAGCACTTTTCCTAACGAGAGATACACTTCTGGGCTATGTCACCTTCTCGTAAAAGGCACTACCCCACAAAAATGTTTCTTTTCTTTCTAGTTGGCAGCGGATGGGCAACGGGTCTCCGGCAAATTAGTTCGATTTTATTACAATAACAAACCATTAAAATGATATTGGCTCATTTATATTCTGAAGGAAAAGTGTGTATTTAGTTCATTTTTAAAACACTTCAAGGTTCTAATTACCCTTATATTTCGTGGGAGATTATTCCATTTCGAGAAGAAGGAAACATGATCAAATCCTTTTAGACCATATATGTATCTAGCTATACTATTAAATGCCACATTAAGTTTCCTTCTGCTAACTTGGTCGCAATTGCAGTAAATTTCACATCCGTACAAGACTATAGAGATATGATCATGGTTTTAGCAAGCATTAGTCTTGTTTTAGGTGGTTATAATAATGTGTTGGCCATTCTGCGGAGTACTCCATATACTTTCCCAATGACTATGTTTATATGCGTTGTTAGTGTCCGATTAAACGTAATTCCTAAATTCTTTGCAGTCTCAACATATTCCATTGTAGCCCCATCTAGTTTAATTTGTGGGAACTGAGAAGGGTCAAGAGGTTTCTTTGAGATAATAATACACTTAGCCTTGGAAGGGTTCAGGAAATATCCATTACTCTTAGCGAAATTTGAAATATTGTGTAAGTCATAGTTGATATGATATCGATGACACAATTGTCAACTTTTCCAAGAGAACAACTTTTATAAATTTAAACAGTTGACTCAAAAACTGTTTGAGGAAGTTGATTGATCTAGAGGGAAAATAGAAGAGGACCGAGAATCGAACCTTGTGGAACGCCTCTCGTTGTAGGGAGAAAGTTTGATAGGTTTCCGTTTAGCATAACAGCTTGTTTCCGATCTTGGAGATAAGAGTTAAGTAGTTGAACTGTTGAGTTTGAAAAATTGTACAACCTTGATAATTTTCTACAAAGACTAGAATGGTCAACCGTGTCAAAGGCTTTTGAAAAGTGTAAAAGTACCAGGAAAGTTATATATCTGCTGTCTAAAGCTAATCTCATGTCATAAATAACGTTAATTAGAGCTGTAGCGCAACTGTGCTTTTCCCTAAAACCGGACTGTTTTATCTTTACTACCTGGACCTTTCTCAACTTCTACTGACTAGGAAAAACGCCAGTTGTAAGAATAGTGTATACAAAAATATAAAAAAAAAATAGACATTCGAATTAGTAGATCGTGTGAATTGCCAGTCCAACCGAATTAGAGGGGTTGTACTGTTTTATTATAGTATTGCTCAAAACTCACTAAATTTTTGTTAATTGAAAACTTACAATGTGTTCCTTTAGTTCTTTGGTTCTGAGTGGTCCCAACCATTGATGTAATCCAATATAACGTTTTTGTACCATTTTTAAAGCTGGTGCCCCTTGTGCGTAAGGGCCGCCCAATAGGGCGGAGGCAGTTTCTAAAACTACCATTTTTTTTATGATTTATTTATGTTTTGTTTAATTTGATTTGATATTTTTAACTTTGTTATTTTTTTTTATATATATAAAGCGCAACACACTTGTTTTTAACAGAAAACACAAAATCAAAACTTTTCTTTTTTTTTTTTTTTTTTTGAATTTGCTTTTTTAAAGCACTATTTTATTTGAAGCATTTTATAATTCAAATACACAAATTCGAAACTATTTGCAAGGAAACCCGGAGTATATTTGAGAAAAAAGGAAAATTTATTGCACCCAATTTTTGTATTTTTTTTTTATTATTAAAACTTCTAGGTAAAACTATGATTTTATAGAATAAAAATAAATTTATATTTTTTTAAATGTATTTTTTATTAATTCTTCTGGCGTAGCGTATCACAGCACTTATAATAAATATTTTTTTTTTTCAATTTTATTTTTGACACAATAATTCACATACTAGATAAAAACGTATAGATAAATATTTATTTTTTATTTAAAATATTTCTGATGTCTTCACACCTATTTGATCTTCTAGAGCATGAGTGTGAATATGAGAGGTGAAAAATCCACAAGAGTAAAAAAAATTAATTGGAATTGAAAAAAAAAAAAAACAAATCCTTGATGATCCTAAATCCAATTAAATTATTCGAATGCACGTTGTCGGCGGCGCGGAGGAGCGAATCGAATTCGTTTGCCCGATACAACAACCAAGTGAAATTAATTTTAAATCCTCAGCACTCTCGGTAAGTAAACACACCTGTTTCCACTCCACAAGTGGTGTTTGTCCGTGGTGGTGGTTTTGTTGGTGGAGACGCTGCAGGAGGATGACGATGGAGTAAATATACACTTTTGACAGACGCAAATCCTTGAAACAAATTGACGTCTATTTTTTTATTTTTATTATTTTAGGATTTGAAGCGTGTGCCGCGGAGGACCTTGTCCAGATAAATTGATAAATTCGTTCTTTTTTTTTTGTATAATTTGAGGCACAAATTTGGATTCTGAGCCTCGGGTTGGTTGACAGATCTGTCAGGATACAGACACAGGAAACCAGGGTAAAGAGGAGAAAACGACCGAAACCGACTTGTATCTAGGAAAATTATGTATGTTTGTGTTGTTTTTTTTTTTTATTTAATTGTTATTGTGTTTGAAATAACAGAAGATACAATATCCGTGATGTTGTTTTTTTTTTTGTACGAATGAAGATAAATAATTTTTTTGTACGATCCACAATCTTCAAAGTTCCATCGCGAACTGTCGCGCTACGATGGTGCTCTCCTCGTCGTTGTGGTCGACTCGTTGGAAGTCAGATATTTATCTAATCACATTTCTTTCCTCGACTTCCATGGATTTTTTTTTTGTTTTTTTTTTTTTTTTTGTTTAATTTTGTGTGGTGTGTTTTTGATTCTCTTCGATGAGCGATTTTGTTTATGAAAGTGTATGCAGAAGATATAAGAGAGAGAGTGTGACCAGCTTCAGTTTGGAGAATTGGACAGCAAAGAAATGAGAACTGTTTCTAGTTGAAATTGCCTGCGCACGATGGTGTGGTGAATATAAATGTATCTCATGTGGGATGTGGGTTAAAATGTAGAACTAGTCACGATTTTCTTTTAGACAGGTGGGGACGAAATATTTATATTTTCTTTCCAATATTATTTTCGTTCGGCAAGGGGAGGGTTGTTTTGGGGCGAGCTATTATGAATCGTAGGTGCAGTGTTTATTAAATAATAAAAATGAAAAAAAAAATATTTTCGAGTGCAAAAGTATATTAACATTTGTATCTATTGCACAGCTATGGAATGTATGTAATGAAATAGGTATGTAGGATCGTAAATAATTTATGGTCTAATGTAAATGCCAGTGGTAGGTCGCACAGTACCTGTCTAAGCATGAAAATTGTAAAAATAGAAATAAACATGCTGACGGTCTATACCTAGCCGCTTATATTGCAAAATAATTGCTATCATTTTGAATTTTATTAAAAGGTATGTCGGTATATTGGTGTGTGTTAAAGAGCACTGAGATAGGGTCATATTTATGGATGTGTATGTTCGTGCAGGATAATTTGTTTCGTTATGAACTTTTTGATGGCTTACATGTAGAGAAAGCCAGATTTTTGTGAACATACTTTATGTCTTTAAAAAAGACAAACATAAGGGCAAATATTTTCTAATGAACACACATTCTAGTGAAAGAGGATAGAGTGGGGGTCAAAGTTCGTCAACAAATTATTTCAAACTTATAAACTTAAGAAATAATTTAATTTCATAAGAAAGAGAGTTACATTTATTAAACATGAATCTAAATTTTGGTGCTAGGTTGTTAAAAACTTGAATTATTTAATGTGTTTTAAGCCAACAAAACCAGCTGGAAAACTAAATAGGATATACATATATGCTATATAAAAAGCGAAGAGGAAATATTTTATAAAAACTTCTTTTATTTTAAATTAATAAGGAATTCATAAATAGGTTTATACAAGTCCCACATCAATAAAACATTTTCACAAAGATTCATAAAGTTGGGTCCAAAAGATTGGACCTCTTCTACATAGAGGAATTACGTTTTTTTTTTATAATTCACATGCGATCAATGGTTTATTAAGGACCCTTATAATGTTAAACACAGCACGGGCGATGGGGAAAATTAGGAGGCGAGGGAAAGGAGGTGTCGATGAACATTTATCTTGCATACCTATACTTGCAAATTGAAATGACACGGGAAAACTACGCAAAACACTAGAACTTGAATTACAAATCCAAAATGGAGTAACAAGTGAAAGAACACGACGCACAGTGTGGGAATTCGCGAATTTAGCGGAATTTAATTCGAAAAATGACTAGTCTCGATTGATGCCAAAACCAGTTTTTCTTAAGGTACTAGTACGGTCTAGAAATCGCAAAAAACGCATGATTTTTGGGAATTTTTTTCTCGGAAACTTTATAAGATATTACATAATTTTTTTTTTAAATAAAGAATACATGTGTCAAGAGTACAAAAAAAAATTGTTTGTCGAATTTTGGCCGAATTATAGAGGGCGTCAACGTCGACTCATCAAAAAATACATTGTCCCATTGCGGACAGTTTTTTGGCGTTCTAGACCGTACTAGTACCTTAAATCGAAACAAACATTCCTATACTAGCCATTTTTTTTTAGAATTTTAAAGCTGAAAGATATTTTTTGTATGATAAAAAAAATAAATTCCCAGAATCATTACTAAATAAGTACATATATATCAATAACGAGGCTTCCCAAAACTATGTAGGCCTTCGAAAATAAGGCAAACCACAACAAAACTTATATAATTTTGGTCCACTATTTAACGTTTGGGATCGTTTTTCATTGTTTTGTATTGGAGACTTATTTTAGTAAGAAATAAAACTGAAACAAATTTTGAGGCCTTATTTAAGTTTTATTAAAAAAAAAACAATTTTGGGCCTAGTTTTATTTTTAAAAATAAAATAGCACCGCACAACATTATTTGATCATATATATACGTACATTGTATCCTGTACATTTTTTCTGCACTCAGAACACACGTAAAAGCAAAAGAATTTTTAAGCCTTTTTCATACTTGCTGATGGTTTTCAATGTGAGCTTTCATATTTAGCAAACTAAAGTTTAAGCGGAATCGATGTATTAGCTGCGCGAAAACTTCAGGTGTTCTTGTTGTAGGGAAATTGTACAGGATACAATGCAAGTATGTGCATGATATATTACTGGTTTTGTGTGTCATTTAAGTTTGAAAATAAAAATTGATTTAAAAAAAAACGATAATTGAAATTTTATTTCATGGGGCATTACGAAAAATTACCCTCATTTTGGGAACAAACACGAACACTTGTGCATATCTGTGGTGTTTGGTAGAAACATGATAACTCCATAAAATAATTTTCATCCCTAAAATCACTAAATATCGAGCTCGAATCTAACCGGGTAAACCGATTTTCTTAAAATTTGAAACATAATTTTTCAAAGAATATTTTCAAAAGTTTTCCAAATTTGAAGAAAATCAATCGACCCGTTTCAGCCCTAGCTCCATGAAAAGTGAATGTAAAAACGCAAATTATTTTATGGACTTATCATGTTTGTATCAAACACAACAGACATGTATTTTACTATTTTTCGCGACTCTTGATTTATTTAAGTCAGTAAAAGGTGAAAGGGAGTTTAAGTTCCCGAAAATAATGATTTCTTTTCACGTTTTGACCTTAAAAAATGTATCACAGCACGGATATAAAATATGGAGAACACCATACGAAAATTGGGAAATAACTTCTTTATAAAATCGGCCATAGGCCTTAAAACTGTATAAACTAGCTAAACAGTTTAAAGGCCTATGGCCGATTTTCCAGTAGGAAAACTGTGGGGATAATGTGTATAGGTCCTCAGTACATTGATATTTATACTCATCGCATAGATTTGAGCGCACAATAAATTATTTACTGATATATTGAAATTTGTAAAGACTACATAAATTAAGCAGATGTTGTATAATAGCTTTTAAAGATTTGTATAGACTGATTACATTAATATGGACCTAATAAATATCATATGTATTCATAACTACATAAATATTTTTCCAATTAGGTTTTCTATGGATTCATATCAGGAACATGTAGTGAGTACATATACAATGTTCTGATTACAATGATAACACTATGCTACAGAATGATTGAATAACTATGTTTTCTTTTCTTTACCAGCTAAAAGTATATTGTATACGAGAATTGTAAAACATTTTATTCTAAATTTTGTAAAATACTGTAACCTGATAATAATAAAAATTCATTCATTAGAAAATAATACTCGCACTTTTCAAGTGACCTAGCAGAAGATAAAGAAGGTCTCTTCGAATCTACTTAAAAAATTTTCCATATTCTTAAATAAACAGTTAGTTTTGAAAGCCCGTTTTTGAGAGACTGGACAAATTTGAATAGGGGATAACTTTTAAGAAAATTAACCATCTTTCCGATTTGGTAATGTTTTTTTTAAAAAGCTATTTAGTAGAGTTTTTTTAATGATTGTCAAAATATATATCAACTGTAACCACATGACCATAGCTTGAGTGAGAATTTGATCATTAGCATAGTTTCGGGCTTAAGCCCGATTTAACTACATAAACATGTTTTCATATAGATAATTATATCTGAGAGATGCGTTTCAAGGGTCTATCAAAATGCTTCGAAATGCTTCGCTTAAAGGGCGATTTGCTTAGCGTGACGTGATTTCTATAAACTTTTAACAACTGAAGGTTTAAAGTAAATCCTCCATAGAAAAACTGCTTGTGAAATTACACTTGTTTAACTAACTCTTATTTAACTCAGAGTTAATTCAACACAAAAAAAACTAGCCTTTAGAAGACTTAATCTACTCGCTTTTAAGCGATATCATTCGATACCTGTTCTTTGGATATAAATTTTCAAATCTATGACAAAAAGAAATAATTGTAGTGTAGCACCCCTTCGCATGATGGTTGGACTTTCACGCAGAATTGACAAATCTTCTAAGAGTATCTCTTGTCATGAAAAGTTCTGCTCCTTAGCCGTTTGGAATCGGTCGAAAAATTTAGGTCCCTTCCATTCCTGAGTAACACGTACACAAGAATTGTTAAGAGTTGAAAGTCACTAGATCCTGGTTCTCTTGGAAATGTTGCACCACAAAATTTATTTTATTTATTTATTTATGACAAAAAATAAATAATCTAATTCAAATTAACTCCCATATAATTATATTTGTATTTCAGTTGTCAAAATGAGATATAATACATAGCTTCCAAAGTTTTGAGCTGCTGAAGGGCTATCCACATTTCTAAGCCTAGTCCGTTTTTAATATTGTCATGGAAAGAAAACTGTTCACACAAATGTCATTTATTTGAATTTAAAAAGACCTTACCGTGATCTATAACTCCAAAACGGTTTTATTATCACTCCGCTCTATGTGTTATAAAATTATACAAACGGAATACAGTAAAAGTATCAACAACTTGATTTATAATCTTAAAAATTACCTAAATCACCTTGGATTCTCTTCATTATAAAAGAAAACGAAAAAAACAATCTTTTCAAGGTCTTTTATTTTTCTCTCCAACAACCATTTTGTCACAATAAGTCCAACCTGCAAGAAATTTAAAAATATCTCGAAAAAAAACAATATTTATTTATTTTCACACCAGAAGCAATATGTCATCTTTGCATTCATTCAGTCCAGGCGCACAAAAACACATACACAACTCTTTAAATGGCTTCAACTCTGGCAACACTATGTCATAAAATTATAATTAGTGCTCCTTCGGTGGATAGCTCATACTTTTTCTCTACACCATCAACCCTAAACCCACTATATATGTATACACTCCCACATTAGAATTGCAGAAACATTCAACAGCATGAAATGAATGTTCAACAAACAGAAAACATGCGACTTTCCAGGTTCTCTCTCTCTTTCTAGACAAACATGCCGAGGAAAGTGTCATGGAAATGAGAACAGTGTAGCTTGTCCCCCATATGAGTTATTAGCAGTTGTTTTCCATTCTTTTACCCCAACATCCAAGAATGGTGGTGAAATTATGAAAATGAGTTTTATAGAAAAAGAGAACCATGAAAAGAAAAAGAGAGCTGGGAAAACTGGGTGGGTGGGATGTACCTAATGATGATGGCGATGGGTGGTAGAATGAAGAGGTTGCAAAAAGAGAAATAAGATTGGAAACATAATCATTTTTGTTGTCTGGTGGGATTTCACGTTCATAGGCAAATTCACCACACCAGTGGAGCTGCTGTTGTGGCTTCTCTTTATTATCCTGTCTGTTTTAAGACCTATCAAAGTTTTCATTGTTTCAAATTTTCCATTTTTACCAACTTTCTTCTTTCATATCAATTCCCATGATTTGCAGTGGTTTTCGGCAAAGTATTATACAGAAAGAGAGAATCAGACGAAGTCGCCATAATCACAATTATTTATGTGTTGATTTTCCACGGGAATAAAATGGTGCAGAGAGAGAGAGAGAGAGAAAAAAAAGGAGGAAAAGCACTTAAATAATAACGATGCATGAGCAAACAAAGTGAAATGCAACAGGCAATTTTCTAGCGCACGACGCAAAAATGGGTGGCGAAATTTTGTGGTGAAAAAGTAATAAAAACAACCGGCCTATTACATACATACATATATACTGTACATACTCATAAATATATGCATGTATAGGTGTTTTTTTCTTTTCGTTTTTAATTAACCAAGTTAAGAGGCTAAAAAAATTATTTCAAATGCAATCATTCAAACAGTTTTATGAGTCTCCATGATTGAGGTTGTGTTACCTTAAAAAAACCTTAAAACTATAATTAAAATAGCATTCAGAGAGGAACAGTTATAGGTGGTAAGGAGGAAATTGAAAAGCTACCAGTCCTTAACTGATTCAAGATTAATTGTATTTTAAATACAATTTCTGTATACATATGTATGTATGTATACGGTAGGTATGTACATGCTCCCGTGTAGGTACAATAAAAAAAATGATAACATGCACTAAGTTTCCGCCATTTTTAACTATCCAATTAAAAAATATAAGTCCTGTGAGAGAGATCGGAAAATGGAGAATATTTTTATATATTGTATTGAAATTTCGTAAAAAAAATTATATAAAGGGTTCCAATAGTGATTTGCGAACTTTGACAGGTGATTGCGGCCATTACCAAACATCAACGGCGAGCACTATCGGTCAATGAGACCCACCTAGTGAATGACAGACAATTTGACAGATTTAGCTTCAACAATATGGCCGAAATAACCTGTCAAATGTTGGAAATCTTCTATATTTCGTTTCAAGAAAATGGCTATTGTTGTTGTAGTATAGCATGAGCGCGCCTCATTTAACTTATTTCTTAAAGTTTCTTTTGATATAGGACTTAGTGAATATTCTTCTAGTGTTTAAAATATCTACAATTATATATTGTTAATTTTCATGGCCAAACATTAAGTCGGGAGAATGGACCAAAACAAAATCTAAGAAGAAAATTATTTCACATGGATATAATAATAAGGACAATTGACCCGAACGAGTATATTAAATATCTAAAGTTGGTAAAATTGATTCAATTTTATTAGGTTTTTCTACATTTGAAGCTTGCAATGTCTAACTAGTATATGTACAACATTCCCAATTACAAACTGATACGTAACGATAGAGCCACTAATGCGATCAGAGGAGGAGTTGCTATCTACTCGTATACTGCAGGGCTTGTTTAAATGCTAAAGTTATTTCTGGGTCTGACAGCAGCGGAATCGAGTTTTTGATAAGCTTGAAATGTCTTTTAAATAAACTTTAAATGATAAACTTTAAATGTCTTTTAAGTGTTGCTTATAATCCAAATAGAAGCTGAACCTTTTTTTACTTGCGACTTATAGGTACCTACATATTTATTAATTCGTTAAAATCTAACGTTTACAATATTAAAAATAGTTCTTATAATCTTAAATAATCAAATATCATAAATTATATATTTATTATTCAATATTTTTGAAAAACATAAGTTTAAATTTTTTACATTTTATATTATCATTTACAGATTCTAAACAAAAATAAAATTCATTATAAATTGTTAATAATTGATTGAAGGGACTACATACACCATAGTTTGATCTGCTAAATATTTGAATAATAGGTTGCTGTCGCCTTAAACATGAACGGCTGAAACTGAAATTTAATTTACTTAGAACTGATGGCAATGATATCGAACCATAAATAATCCCAACAATAAAACAAAATTGTATAAATTTTATGTGGTTAGTCAAAGAAGGAAGGTTGATCAAAGCTAGTCTTTGAGAATAAGGGAGAAGTAGATTTTCCCTTGACCATGGAAGAGACCGAAGACAGAAACGCAGAAACCTTTTTTGGATCGCTTTAATTCTTGTAACAAGTGTTGAGTAAAAAGGTGACCATACCACACAGCCGTATTCTAAAATTGGTCTAACAAACGAAATAAATAGAAGATTAAGAACATAAGGGTCCTGAAAATCACGACTGAATCTTTTAATGAATCCAAGAACCCTATTGGTTTTTTTAATTATATAATTTAAATGATCATTAAATGCTAATTTGGGATCTAGAATAATACTTAAGTCAGAAAACAAAGAAACTTTACATAACGGACAAGAATCAAACGTATAGTTGTACAAAAACGGAAATTTTGTACGTGTAAAACTCATGGTTTTACATTTGTCAACATTTAAAACAAGTCGGTTTTTATTTCACCATTCCCTAAATATTGTTGAGTCTTCTTGTAGTAATAAACAGTCAGAGGAGGATTTTATACTTTTGAAAAGCTTAATGTCATCAGCATAAACAAGGACAGACGAGTTTTTTAAGTTTGAAACCAAGTCATTAATAAATAAAACAAATAAAATGGGACCTAAGTGGCTGCCCTGAGGGATGCCGGAATTGACAACAAATTGACTTGAACTTTCATTACGAAACAAGACAGAATAACGACGATTTTTTAAGTATGAAAAAATCCAATTTATAAAATTGTTGTTAAATTCTAGATGGTTTAATTTTATAAGGCAAGTTATGCATTCGTAAAAAAAAACGAACTCGAGATTTTTATCAAAGTTGACATTACGATGATAGCGAAAACCAAAAAAGTGGGTCTCGCAATTCTGTCTCTCTGTCGGTTCGACTACAGCCTAAACGGCTTGGCCAATTTTCTTCAAACTTGGTAGATATGGGTTTTGATTTCTTTTCCCCACACTTTTTTAAGACTAAAAATAACGGTACCTGCCATACGATTTTTTTCGAAATTTTATATTTTTTTTTCTCAAAAACTGTCCACAGAATTAAAAAAAAAAATGAAAAATTTGATTTAGTTAAAACTAGGTAATGGTTGAAAACAATTTTCCAAAAAATTGTTATTTTTGGTAGCCTTCCTGGGTCCATTTTTTTTGTTTTTGATTTTCTCGAAAACGGTAAAGCCGATTTAAATCTCTTTTTTTATGCTAAAGCTCCTCCAAAATTTGAATATTATTACATATTCAAATTTTTAATTTTTTGTTTTTTGGATTTTTAAAAAAAGTTCAAAGTTTTTTTTTGGAAACTCAATATTTCGTAAACCCCAAGATCGATTTTTGTCAAACTTGACAAATAAAAGTTCTTAAACATAATTTACAAGATTTGAGAAAAAAAAATTGTTTTATCTAAATTTAACGGTACCTTCCATACAAATTTTAAAAAATGGTTTGCGAAAATCACATTTTTTTCGAAATTGGTTTCGAGAATTTTGCTAAAAAAAATGTTCTATTGATTAATTTATACGATCTGTAAGTTAATAAAAAAAATTGAAAACTAGATATTACTGACTGTACATACCATAGAACGATTTTTTTGAATTTTGAATTCCTCATTATCGGCATAACGGATTTTAATGATTTTTTTTTTATAAAGAAGCTCCTAAAAAGTTTAAGAAACATTGCATGTCAAAACTTAAAAAAAAAAAAAACATTTTTTTCAATTTTTAGAAAAAAGTCAATTTTTTTTTTGGAAAATTCGATAACTCAAGAGCGGCTGGATATTTTTTTTTTTTTTTGGAAATTAGACTCTTATTCGTACAATAATAAAAACTTAAGGTTGGCGTACCAAAAGTTTTTCTTAAAAATGTTTTAAAAATTTTGTACATAAAAGCTTATTTTTTTAAGGAACCACCACAACGACTTATAATTTTTGTTCTTGCATAAATTCATATTTATGTAACATTCTGTTTTTATCTCTTACCACTAAAAGAATTTAAAAAATTCATTTTATCCTTATGAACAGTTTTCTTTAATAACATCGGTTTTTTTTAAATTCTTAGTCTATTACATAGGAGCAAGTCGTGCATTTTATTTTTTCAAGTCTTCGTGAATTCTCAGTGAATTATGAAATGTGTGTGAAAATATAATTCTAACTTCAATGCAGACTTTTTTCGCTCAGATTTTAGAGCCAATCAGTTTAAAGATGAAATTGCAGCTACTGGTCTCTCTCTGTAGTGAATTCAAATAGTCCAATGTTCTTTTATTCGACTAGCTTTCTCTTGAAGGAATTTCTGACCATGATTTTCTAAATATCTCGTCTCCATCTTCATTTCAATTCCAATAAAGGCTGGATAACAACTTACAGTCATCTACCTTTACAATTAACAACTCAGCCATTTATGAACCTCCTTCTGAATTTGAGTTTGAAGTCGTTTCTGAGAATGAATTGGTCATGTATGTAAATCCTTTCCCTAGATCCAACTCAGTGATGAAAGATGGAGTTCCAATACGTTTTATTAAAATGATATAACCACAAATTGTACCCACCTTTACTGATATAGTAAATTTTTGTATCACTACCTCTTCTTTTGTTGCGAGGCAAGAGGAATCGTTGGATAGTCGGTATTGTGGTAGGTTAGGAAAAATAAGGAAAGGATAGGAAATTGAGAAAGGAAAGGTTCAGAAAAGGGATATGAGTGGTAGGTTCCGGGGAACGCGGCCTGCTTGCGATGCTCAGCTAAACTCGCCGGAATGGGGGGGATCTTGCCCCCGAAACCTAACCGCACCTGCAACGAAAAAAACACAAATCAGGCCTAAAAGAAAACTCAAAAGAATCGACCGCGGACAGACGATCACCACTTCAAGGCACTGCTGGTGTTAACGCAGTGGTGCCAAACCCACCCAACCTTAGGAATCCTTTGGCTATGTTGGGATTCCCCCAAAAATGTCGATGCCAGTTTCCGGTTATATCATCTTCAGCGCAGTAGCTTTGCTACCATCCACACCCCTGAAAATTACCACTTAGTAGCCCATGCTTTCTCTAGCGAAATCAAAAAAAAGACATCAATTTCATTCACAAAAGACGTTTGTTGAAGTTTTATTATTTTTGGATTTTAAATATAATTTTAGCATTTGCTTGAAATATAAAAGAAATAACTTTAATCAAAAAAAATTTAACTATCTTTACAGATAAATGAAATTAAGCAGTGGAAACCATGAAAATCAACGTGAGCCGAAATGTTCTCAAAAGGACTATCATTAAACTCAAAAGTAGCCTTAATACTCCGGTCTACCAGGAAACTAACAAAAAAAATCCTAAACTTCCTAAGAGCTCTATGGAGGTACTAGGTAACACAAAAAAAAAATCGAAGTAAAAAGAGTAATCCTAATGACAGACCTTGACAATCAAAACGTTTCACTTACACTTTGTATTTGAAGTACATATATAAAAAATGAAAATATAATGAAAAAAATAATCGTAAACATAAGAGTACTATGAAAAAATGTAAATTTAGAAAAAATTTGTATTGAAAAGAATAAATAAAGCAAAAATTTTAATACTTTTTAAAAGAATAAACCTCAACGTCTCGTTTTTTCTTTAGACAATTTAACAAAGAACACTTTAATCAGGAACAAAAGGACGTTAATGATGAACAAAACGTTAATCAGGAACAAAACTTGATCAAATGGACATAGAAGGTCCTTGTCTTAATAACGCTGAATTATGAAATTTAAATGACGTTTTTATCGACAGAATTTTTCTGACCAATTTTATAAAAGTAAAATTTTATGAAAGCACTCAATGATTTTTGAAATTTAGATTACTTAAAACTTGTTTAACGATCTTCTTTTAGTTTCTTGAACTCAAACCTGGTGCACCCTGTATGTGGGTATTCTGGATGTGGAATAGCAGTCCAAATCGGGTTGTAATTCTTATCCCAGGATTTCAGCAACAGCTTTGGTGACCAAGATACCAGAAAAAGTTGTTAATCTCGTTATAACGGTTATTAGTGATTCAAAAAGACTTCTATACGGACTGGACGTTCAACTTGATATACTCGTGGACGTTCAACAACATCATATTCAGCACCACAAACTGGATTTTTTTCACCAAAAATTCTTCTCAGAACTGGAGCAGGCTAATAACGGAGCCAAAAGGTTGTAGTTGGCACAATTCCACTTCAACACCAGTCACACAAAGGCAGAACAAAAAAAAAATTGATGTGGCGGCCCAGCGCTCCGCTGGCAAGCTGGAACCGCCAGAGATTTGACAAAAATAGCGTATGGCAGCCTGTATAAATTTATTACATTTTAGCACTAAATAAATCCTCTATAAAATTTCTTCTGTAAATCTCACCTTACTGAAGTAATTATTCCAAAAAAATTATTTACGAATTCTCCCCGTGATTCTACGCACTTGATTTTAATATTTTAAAGATCTTAAATTAACAAAAAAACTGTGATTAATTTTACTATTTTATTAAAAAAAACTAGGAGACTCGAATAAATTAATTTTCACAAACGTGAATTTTACCACAAATACAATTCTTACTTTTATTTTATTTTAAACATTACAAAAAAAACAGTGTCATCTGAGCTCAAGCCGGCTGCTCGTATTCACTCTTGGAGACATAATGAACTCTGTCACTTGACTTTTCCCCCTTACAGGGTTCCAACCAGCAAACATGCCACTTTTTTTTTTCCAAGCAATGTATTTTTTTCTCCTCTCACACAGTTATCATCATACGATCCAACACACCCGCTATTTGATCTTTTTTTTTCTTTACAGATTTCAGTGTATTGGTTTCGCCTCGCTCATTTTGTCTCATCTTATTTCCCCTCAATTCTTATTTTGACATTTCAAAAAAACATCCCATCCGCCATCTTAACAAATTAGTTTCAATATATAGAATATGAGGATATCATCATCTCTCGCCATTATCTAACAGATGACGTCACCAAAAGGAATTATCATACGTTTACACGCCGACACTTGTGAAAAAGTGCCACGGTACAAGTGTCGTTATGAAAAAATTTTTAATGAAAATTGCTTCCTTTATAAAGATGTTGGTCTAAAAGTTACAAGTCAACAAATGCTTCCCACGATACCCAAATGAATCGTAACATTACCCTAAGCTCAACATTCAAATTTTCCACCATTTTCGGTTTTAGCTAAAAGTGAATTTTTCTTCCAAAAGAATATTCGCAAATAGTATTGGGTAAAGTTTTTCTAGATTCTTATAAAATCCATAAACTGAACTGTCAAATTCTTTTTCGAACCAGTTTGAGGTTTGACATTTAAAGAAATGGATTTACCACAGCTTACATTCATCAATTTGTGACAACCATCACATTTATAATTCTGAATTTGCGGTTTAGAAATCCCTTAACGACAATTAATCGAAACCTTTAATCGGTAACATATAACATTCCCAAGGACAGAAATAGAATAGACTGTCAAAAATGTCAGTTTCGCTGTAGTCAAGATCTTTCAACTCAACTCGTCTAATCAAGTTTAGGAAGTTGAGAAGTTGAAAGGTGACTGGAAGCCTGGAAACTTGTTCGGTTCTATTTGTTATTTTTCCTTCCACATTCGGACATTTATAATGTATTGCAATCACAATCACCATTCACCACTCCACAGCAACAGGCACGAGCAGAACAATCTTGGCCAAATATGGTAAGTATTATTTTTCTCTATTGTTGATTATTCTTATTTCATACCATTTCCTTTTTCATTAATAGTACCTTTTCAATTTTTTCAGATTTCCTAAACTTTTGGGCGAAGAGTCCGCAACAAATGTTGTTCATTTTATTGGATACCTTCCAAAAACAATGAACAACAAAAAGGACGCCGGGTTACGATTCCTCTTGCAATAGGAGACGAGGTAGGGACGTGGGGAGTTAACCCACGCTACGAATAAGCCGGGCAAAAAAAAACTACTCAAATTTCTCGCAGTATCTGCAAGTAATTAAAAATATTTTGTTTTGTTTTTTTTTTTTTCTAATTTTCTAATTGACTTCCTTTTTTTTTTCAGATTGCTATCGTCGAGGAAACCTCATCGGTTAAAACATTGCGACCTATTATACACCGGATAATGTATATCCCCCATGCACATATATAGAACGTTGGAATCTATAACAACAGAAGAGATCTGTGGATAAGATTCTCCTCAAAATAATCTTTGTTTGTTTTATACACTATGTATACTGTCCACCATCCAGTGTACTAAAGAGACCAATGCGTTTATTATTCTGGTCCTTCCTGCATATGGATATCCCAGAATTTGGGGATTGATTTTAACGAGCACAATTTCGCCAAAACTAAACAGGAGAATTCCTCAGCACCTGTTAGCATTTTTTTCTTTTTATTATATTTGTTTGGTCGTGTTTATTTATTTTCTTTTCTTTTTTTTTTTTTTTTAGCTACCAAGACTCAGCTAGAGTGAAAGTGCCTTGACCCTAATTAACATCGTTGGATTACAAATGTCAACAAGTCAAGGTAGATGATAACAATATTCGGTACATTAGATTAACTAATAGACAAAAACGGTTTAATAAATTAACACAAAACAAATATATCACAGAGTATGGTTTTATCACAGTTTGTTTATTATGGATTGATATCCAAGTGAACTCAAGATTAATTAATTGATGCAGAATTATAAATAGTTAAACTTAATTAAGACTAAATATCTAAGGACATTTGTGTAATTAAGAATAATTATGTAAGGACATTTATGCATACAATAAATAACAAAACAAATAGTGAAATAAATTATCAGGTACTATGTGAGAAATCCCATCAAGTGTATTTAGATTCATTTCGTTTTGTGCTCGGAAAAGTGACCATGATGCTAAGGGAAGTGAGATTTTTGTTTTCTTGATTAAGAAATTGAAGAAGGGGTTTCTTTTACTTAAAAACTACCAGGTACTTGGGGCATGTAACTACATTATAGTTTGTTTTGGTTGTAGAACCATTTTATGAGATTCTCGGGAATCAGGTACGGTGTTCTGGGTGGTTCACGTATTCGGCGCGTTTGGTTTTTTTTTTTTTTTTTCATCTAAATTGGTGTTAGAAGCATTTAGAATGCCGAAGCGAGCTAGTTTGTTTTGGAACAACTAATCGCAGATTATTTTTCGTTGATAAAAACTTTAAGTAGATGCAAGGAGATACAGGGTGTGTTTATTTTAATGAAAGTAGTGTTAAAACAAACTTTCTGAGGTACGATTAGGGATTTTTACGACAGACAACGTGACATAAAAGTGTTATGGGGTGGTTTCTTTACAGGCATATTTTTTTCAAAGCTTTCATGTTTATGTTTCGGTGGTATGACTTTCGCAAATGTTTATTGTTTTATATCCTTGGCATGAAATATACCAATTCTCTTGCCAAATAAATTCTCGAGCTCATACATTTGTCTTCCTATTTGTTTGACCACTCGACACTTAACATATTTCGGGCATAGTTTGGCGGATATGTTTTTGGAAGAATCGCTTAAAATGAAGTTTCGTCGATAGACTTCCTGTCCGGGTAGGTATCTAACGTTTCGTGTACGTGTATTATAAGTTTTTGCGGACCTTTCGTTTGACTTCAAAATATTTTCTCGGATTCTTTTTCGTATACACTCCAATCGATCGCGTCGAGGTAAAATCAACAACTCGCTATCGTCTACCGCGTTTAACTTTTGCGCCAGTTCATAGCTGCTACCGTGCATTATCATGTTCGTACCGAACAAAGCGAAGTAAGGAGATACGCCGGTAGAGCTATGAACTGCACTTCTTAAGGCACATGCAATGTCATTTAGATGGTAATCCCAATCTCGTTGATCGGTTTTTAGATAAGAGCGGATTGCTGCTAACAATGTGCGATTGACCCTTTCCGACGCGTTCGATTGGGGTGCATAGTTCGCTGTTCTAAAATGTTTAATTCCGTATTTTTCCAAAACGTTTTGAAATTCTTTCGCAAGAAATTGCTTTCCATTGTCGGAATGTATTATACGAGGCACTCCAAACATGCTAAAAACCTCTTGTTGTAGGAATTTAATAACACTCATAGTGTTTGCGTTTTTCATAGCTTTCAAGAAAACAAATTTAGACAAATGATCTAACACGACGAACACGTACGCATTTCCGGACTTCGACCTAGGGTAGGGCCCTAAAAAATCAATATATAGTTTTTCAAACGGACGATCAGTACAATACGAATGGACAATAGGAGGACGAGATATTCGGTTTGACGCTTTTGCCTGCTTACACACTGAACAATTAGACACGTATTCACGAACTTGCACTGTCATGCTAGGCCAATGGAAGTACTGACGTACCCGAAATAAAGTTTTGGCAATACCACCATGAGCGGCTTTAGGTGGGTTATGGGTTTTGCTTATAATATCTTCAGTTAAAGCTGAAGGTACCCAAAGAAGCCAAGTATGCTCTTGCATTGCTTCATCACCTACACATCTAAAAGCACGTTTATAAACAAACCCGTCTTCGACTTTAAGGTCTGGCAGTTCAACACTATTTTCTGCGATGGTGTTAATCAAATTTAAATATTCCTCGGAGTGAAACTCAGGTGATTCTAGATCGATCAGTGGGGCTACTTCTTCAATGGTCAGAGAATCTACGTGTACCCGAGAAAGAGTATCCGGAACGACATTCAGGCTGCCCTTTCGATGCTGTATGTCGAAGACATACGACTGTAATAGCAAACTCCATCTGGCTAACTTACCACTCAGATCCTTCATGGTCATTAGCCAGAGGAGACTAGAGTGATCCGTGATTACTGTAAAGTCCATGCCTTCGACATACGGCCTGAACTTTTGAACAGCCATCACCGCAGCCATACACTCCTTCTCGGTGACACTGTAGTTTCTCTGACTTTTATTGAATTTCTGTGAGAAGAAGGAAATCGGGACCTCTTCGTCCTGCGCGTTTTTCTGAAATAGCACCGCACCGATTCCCGCATCCGAAGCATCACATTGGATGTAAAAACGTTTTGAAAAATCGGGATGTGTAAGAACCGGTGCCTTGATTAACGTTTGCTTCAAATCCTCAAACGCTCTCAGCGCTTCATCAGTCATTTTGAACTTTTCGTTTTTCTTTTTCAACAGGTCCGTCAAGGGTGCAGTCAGACTAGAAAAATCCTTGATAAACTTCCGATACCACCCTGCTAAACCAAGCAACCGCCGAACCTGCCTTGGGGTTTTGGGGACTGGGAAGTCAACAATGGCTTCCACCTTAGCAGGATCGGTTTTAAGGTTCCCACCACCAACTATGAAGCCCAAATATTTTAGCTCTTTGAAGCAAAACTTGGATTTCTTCATGTTGATGGTGAGATTCGCTCTGCGCAAGCAGTCGGCTACTTCGTTCAACAGGGCAATATGCGTCTGGAAATCCGGTGCCATGACCAACAAATCGTCAAGGTATACGAAAACACGATCCCTAAGTCGTGCAGGAATCACCTTGTCCATTAACTGGCACAACCTTTGAGCTGCGTTACACAACCCAAAGGGCATGACAGTGAATTGGTACAAGGGTCTTCCCGGTACCGCAAAGGCAGTCTTTTCTCTACTCCGTCTCTCCAGCGGTATCTGCCAGAATGCTTCCTTTAGATCAATACTACTAATGTAGTAGGTATCCGGTAGTCGGCTGGTGAGCCCCTCGATATGGGGGAGAGGATTTGCATTTTTCTTAGTCAGTGCATTCACCTTGCGAGAATCCAGGCAAAGTCGATTTTTGCCTGGCTTCCGCAAGAGCACTACTGGTGAACACCAGGGACTTTCACTCTCCTCGATAACGCCGAGGCTCAACATCCGATCTAACTCTTCATACAAAATGGCTTGTATCGCCGGAGAGACAGGGTAGTGACGCTGTTTCACAGGGATCGCATCTCCTGTATCAATGACGTGTTCCATGAGCATCGTCTTTCCGAGACCATCACGGTCGAAACAAAGAAATTTCTCCCTGACTGCATCCAATTGGGCCTGTTGGTCAGCGCTCAGCTGATGAGCGTTCGAGACATCTGAAGCTTCGGTCATCGAAATTGAACTGATAACGTTCGGTGCTAAGTTGAAAATTTTCCAGAAGTCTACCCCGAGGTAGATCTCCTGGTCTAGGTTAGGGACTAGGAAAAACGTTAATAATTCTTCTCTTCCTTTAAAGTTAACTTTTACTTGTATTTTTCCCACAATCGATTGGCTTTTACCATCTGCTGTTTTAACTCGAGACTGAAACTTTGTAATGGGAATTTCCAGTTCGCTGACCAGCTGTAAACAATTTTTGCCGAAAAGGCTTACACTGGCCCCACTGTCGAGTAATCCGAGGACCTCTTTATTCCCTATTTTGATTTTTGCATACGGTCTCGGATCTGATGATAAATCAACGACAGTAGACAAAATATGTTTTCTAGTTTCTCTTCTAGACTCGAACCTAGATCTAGCCTTGATAATCTTTTTAGAAGGGATGTATACTTCGCTATTAAAAATTCTAGAACGTGCCTGGTTATATTCAGTAATTCTTACATGCAAGGGTTTTATACGGGTTAAATTAGATTTTATATTTGTTTCTACTGTTTTATTTTCAGTTTTGTTTCTTTTCAAGATGGTGATTTGATTTTGGCCCCCTTCCATAAGAGGAGCTTCAACCCTTTTTATTTTAGGATTGAATTCAACTTTTGAATTTATTTCGGGTTGTAACTTTGGCTCGGACGTGATTCCCCCGTCGCCTTCACGTCCCTCGACCAGTTTCCCGTATTGCATCTAGTACAGTGTGGAGTTTTCACACCTTCAAGCCCACACTTGAAGCAAAACAGGTTACGGACGTCGGACTCACACTCAAAATATGAATGACCCAGTGCTTTGCAGTTCCAGCAAATGAAGTTAGAAGTATCGACATACTTTCGTGGTGGTAGTTTTTGACGAACTCCACCAAACTGGAGAGCTGCCAGCTGTTCATCGGAGTACTGGTATGCGTCATCATATTCAATTTCATTAGCCGTATGTTTGACGTGCGGTTTTGAAAATTTGGGAAGTTCTTTTTCTTTCCTTGGAAAAGCGGATTCCACATCCTTGCAGGCGTTCCTCAGCTGATCCAAGGAATAAATTGGCATCGGATATACCAAATTAACAAACCGGTCGTTCAGACTCTTTTTCAATATCCGGACCAATTCTACTTCCGGAATCGGAATTCTCATTTGCGACTTGATTCTGTTTATGGCTGCTAAGAAATCATCGACATTCTCCGAGAAACCTTGTTTACGGTCCATTATCTCACGCATAATGTCATAATCAGACCGATTATTTTTGAACTGGCGTATAATAGCTTCTCGAAGAGTGGGCCAGTCGGGCCTGTAATTGGTCCTATGGAACTGCCAGAACCAGTCCAGTGCATTTCCAGAAAGCAAAAGGTGGAAATCACGCAAGATTTCTGCCCACGGACACTGGTACTGGCTTTGCAATGTCTCGAGACGGAAAACGAAATCTTCAACCGTTAAAGTTGCTGGTGGACCTTCAAATTTAAGTCCCCATTTATTGATCTTAATGGGAGCTTTATATTCTGAATAATGATACGGATACATAGGTGGGTAAGTGTATGGATTTGGTTGGTTTATCGGAACCGTGTTATTGTTTCTTGCAGATCCAAAATTAGTATTTTGGAAACCTTCACGTTGAGAGTTTCTTTCTTGATTCAGTCTGAACGGTTCTTGTGCTCTCCTGCGCTGTTGTTCAGGAGGGACAAAAGCACTCCTGCTTCCTGTATCAGACCGAGGAAGCTGCTGAGCTGGTGGAATGATGGGTGGAGGAAAATTAAACTGACCGTGAGTTGCTTTCGGTACTTCATTGACATTTGGAGGAGATGGCCGACTTAAATTCAGATCTCTGAGAAATCCACTAAGCTGGTTTTGAATCTCATCCTTCAGAGTATTCGACACTTCACTATGTACTGTTTGTTTGTAAGTTGAAAGAGCTTCAACAATAGCTAAATTTACATAAGCCCTAAAATCTTCAGGAATTATATTTTTTTCTTTCCTTTTACTTGTAGGTGGTCTTTGAGAAAGACTTTCTAAAATGTCTCTATACCCACCCCCGTTACTTAGATTTACGCTATCTGGCCTAGGAGGGGGTACAGGTGGTATCCTTCCCGTATTAGGCCTAACCGTTTGATTCATTGAACCAAAACTTCCACGTAGAGGTAGAGCTTCTGCTCCCTGACCACTGAGGTTACTAAACGAAGGAGTAGAAACTGAATCTATGTTACTGAAGGTCTGAAGATCTTCATTTGGCCTACTAGAACTAACGGCGGGTATATTGGATGTAGAGCGGATACGTCTATCAGTCTCGAGAGGAGAATACATCACTCGACGTCTTTCGGTAACATCTAAGTTTTGGCTCGCTGATCTAGTCAATCTAACATTTTCGTCTATTTCAGAATCTCTTATGATCCTGTGGATACGATCATTCTCATCTCTACCGACTGGATACATCTTTAAATTTCAACAAAAAAATATCAATTTATTAACAAAAAAACTGAACAAATTTTACAACTAACTAATAGGTGAGTTATCTTTAAGAACCAGAATTTCCCAGAAAACAAGTAATGCTAAACGTAGTAAATTTATGAAAAGTAAATTAATATAACTTTTGTTTTCTTAGAAAACCTAATTTTTTTTTTTCAAAAACAACAAATTTGGAATAGGGTAAATAGTAATTGATTAATTTAAGAGTAGGTTAAGGGTAGTTTTAAGAGTAGTTTTAAGATAAATATCAAACAAAATTTCAATTGCTAATAAACATAGAAAATTTTCGTAGGCCGCAAACGAAATAAAAACAAACAAAGTCTTTCTATTTTGGGTATAATTGATTTAAGTTTTCACTTGGCAGTTTTTTTTTTCTCAAAATTTCGAATTCTGAAAGTATGTATTTCGTTGGTTTTTTTTTTTCAATACGGATTCGGGGTGCTTCAGGTAGCTTCTGCGGAGGTTTTTTTTTCGGCATGATACGACCTTACTAATGGCATCTTTCAAAAATAGACATCAGACGGACAAAATAAATTCCTTGAAGTGGTGATATAGGAAAGGGAATTACAAAAAGTAGAGAATTCACAAAAGACAAGATGTAGTTTTCCTCACCGTTCCCGCTATTCCAAACAGTCTCTTAGGACTTTGTTGGAAGACTTGAAACGGCGAGAGAAAAGAGACACAAAAATTGAGCTAAAAACTCAAAAAATAGATGAAAGAAGATAAAGGTTGGAACGGTGCAGCGATGTTCAACGATCCGTCAAACACGGTCACCGCATCCAAATCGAAAACCAAGACGAGATATGAGGAACGAAATTGAAATTTAGAAAAAGTAAAAAGTTGAAATTTGGGATTGGGAATGTTAGGTAAACAGGACGTAGAAAAAGTACTGTACTGGCTGTAAACTTCCGGAGTTCGTCGCAATTCACCATAGTATGTCCGAGACTTTCTAGGTGAAGACATACGAATCCGAAAATCTACCTCCAGTCCGGTTTTAAGAAGAAAGAAAACACTCACTAACCGCAGTCACTGTGGATTTCCAAAGACTCGTCGCAATTTATCTAAGTACGTCTGAAACCTTCTTGATAAAGACTTACGAGTTTGAAAATCCACAGTAAGTTTGGTTCAACTCACAAAAACGAAGACTACAAAAAAAATATTAGCTAAAAGCCAATACGTTGGACTAAGTCCAAAACATTGAACTAACAGCCAATACGTTGGGCGCCATAATTGTTGCGAGGCAAGAGGAATCGTTGGATAGTCGGTATTGTGGTAGGTTAGGAAAAATAAGGAAAGGATAGGAAATTGAGAAAGGAAAGGTTCAGAAAAGGGATATGAGTGGTAGGTTCCGGGGAACGCGGCCTGCTTGCGATGCTCAGCTAAACTCGCCGGAATGGGGGGGATCTTGCCCCCGAAACCTAACCGCACCTGCAACGAAAAAAACACAAATCAGGCCTAAAAGAAAACTCAAAAGAATCGACCGCGGACAGACGATCACCACTTCAAGGCACTGCTGGTGTTAACGCAGTGGTGCCAAACCCACCCAACCTTAGGAATCCTTTGGCTATGTTGGGATTCCCCCAAAAATGTCGATGCCAGTTTCCGGTTATATCATCTTCAGCGCAGTAGCTTTGCTACCATCCACACCCCTGAAAATTACCACTTAGTAGCCCATGCTTTCTCTAGCGAAATCAAAAAAAAGACATCAATTTCATTCACAAAAGACGTTTGTTGAAGTTTTATTATTTTTGGATTTTAAATATAATTTTAGCATTTGCTTGAAATATAAAAGAAATAACTTTAATCAAAAAAAATTTAACTATCTTTACAGATAAATGAAATTAAGCAGTGGAAACCATGAAAATCAACGTGAGCCGAAATGTTCTCAAAAGGACTATCATTAAACTCAAAAGTAGCCTTAATACTCCGGTCTACCAGGAAACTAACAAAAAAAATCCTAAACTTCCTAAGAGCTCTATGGAGGTACTAGGTAACACAAAAAAAAAATCGAAGTAAAAAGAGTAATCCTAATGACAGACCTTGACAATCAAAACGTTTCACTTACACTTTGTATTTGAAGTACATATATAAAAAATGAAAATATAATGAAAAAAATAATCGTAAACATAAGAGTACTATGAAAAAATGTAAATTTAGAAAAAATTTGTATTGAAAAGAATAAATAAAGCAAAAATTTTAATACTTTTTAAAAGAATAAACCTCAACGTCTCGTTTTTTCTTTAGACAATTTAACAAAGAACACTTTAATCAGGAACAAAAGGACGTTAATGATGAACAAAACGTTAATCAGGAACAAAACTTGATCAAATGGACATAGAAGGTCCTTGTCTTAATAACGCTGAATTATGAAATTTAAATGACGTTTTTATCGACAGAATTTTTCTGACCAATTTTATAAAAGTAAAATTTTATGAAAGCACTCAATGATTTTTGAAATTTAGATTACTTAAAACTTGTTTAACGATCTTCTTTTAGTTTCTTGAACTCAAACCTGGTGCACCCTGTATGTGGGTATTCTGGATGTGGAATAGCAGTCCAAATCGGGTTGTAATTCTTATCCCAGGATTTCAGCAACAGCTTTGGTGACCAAGATACCAGAAAAAGTTGTTAATCTCGTTATAACGGTTATTAGTGATTCAAAAAGACTTCTATACGGACTGGACGTTCAACTTGATATACTCGTGGACGTTCAACAACATCATATTCAGCACCACAAACTGGATTTTTTTCACCAAAAATTCTTCTCAGAACTGGAGCAGGCTAATAACGGAGCCAAAAGGTTGTAGTTGGCACAATTCCACTTCAACACCAGTCACACAAAGGCAGAACAAAAAAAAAATTGATGTGGCGGCCCAGCGCTCCGCTGGCAAGCTGGAACCGCCAGAGATTTGACAAAAATAGCGTATGGCAGCCTGTATAAATTTATTACATTTTAGCACTAAATAAATCCTCTATAAAATTTCTTCTGTAAATCTCACCTTACTGAAGTAATTATTCCAAAAAAATTATTTACGAATTCTCCCCGTGATTCTACGCACTTGATTTTAATATTTTAAAGATCTTAAATTAACAAAAAAACTGTGATTAATTTTACTATTTTATTAAAAAAAACTAGGAGACTCGAATAAATTAATTTTCACAAACGTGAATTTTACCACAAATACAATTCTTACTTTTATTTTATTTTAAACATTACAAAAAAAACAGTGTCATCTGAGCTCAAGCCGGCTGCTCGTATTCACTCTTGGAGACATAATGAACTCTGTCACTTGACTTTTCCCCCTTACAGGGTTCCAACCAGCAAACATGCCACTTTTTTTTTTCCAAGCAATGTATTTTTTTCTCCTCTCACACAGTTATCATCATACGATCCAACACACCCGCTATTTGATCTTTTTTTTTCTTTACAGATTTCAGTGTATTGGTTTCGCCTCGCTCATTTTGTCTCATCTTATTTCCCCTCAATTCTTATTTTGACATTTCAAAAAAACATCCCATCCGCCATCTTAACAAATTAGTTTCAATATATAGAATATGAGGATATCATCATCTCTCGCCATTATCTAACAGATGACGTCACCAAAAGGAATTATCATACGTTTACACGCCGACACTTGTGAAAAAGTGCCACGGTACAAGTGTCGTTATGAAAAAATTTTTAATGAAAATTGCTTCCTTTATAAAGATGTTGGTCTAAAAGTTACAAGTCAACAAATGCTTCCCACGATACCCAAATGAATCGTAACATTACCCTAAGCTCAACATTCAAATTTTCCACCATTTTCGGTTTTAGCTAAAAGTGAATTTTTCTTCCAAAAGAATATTCGCAAATAGTATTGGGTAAAGTTTTTCTAGATTCTTATAAAATCCATAAACTGAACTGTCAAATTCTTTTTCGAACCAGTTTGAGGTTTGACATTTAAAGAAATGGATTTACCACAGCTTACATTCATCAATTTGTGACAACCATCACATTTATAATTCTGAATTTGCGGTTTAGAAATCCCTTAACGACAATTAATCGAAACCTTTAATCGGTAACATATAACATTCCCAATGACAGAAATAGAATAGACTGTCAAAAATGTCAGTTTCGCTGTAGTCAAGATCTTTCAACTCAACTCGTCTAATCAAGTTTAGGAAGTTGAGAAGTTGAAAGGTGACTGGAAGCCTGGAAACTTGTTCGGTTCTATTTGTTATTTTTCCTTCCACATTCGGACATTTATAATGTATTGCAATCACAATCACCATTCACCACTCCACAGCAACAGGCACGAGCAGAACAATCTTGGCCAAATATGGTAAGTATTATTTTTCTCTATTGTTGATTATTCTTATTTCATACCATTTCCTTTTTCATTAATAGTACCTTTTCAATTTTTTCAGATTTCCTAAACTTTTGGGCGAAGAGTCCGCAACACTTTTCCAAAATGTTGGAAACGTGCAAAGGTAATTTCTGTGCCTAAAAAAAAACAATCCTTCAATTGCATCAGATTTTCGGCCTTGACTTTTTTGTCAAACCACATTTTAAACCACATGCGGACTCTCAACCTATTTTCACCGGTGCAGTCAGGATTTCGAGCAGTCCACAACTGCTCTACGGCTATAGTTATGGCCTTTAAAGATATTCGAATTCCGTATGACCAAGGCAAGTTGAAACCTCACTGTTCGCTGGACTTTCCAAAACATCTGACCGAGTTAATCACAGTATTCTGTGGTGCAAGAAACTAAAACTTTACTTTGGCTTTAGTGACAAGTCGGTTCGTCTTATACAAGACTATTTCAGCCATCGAACTCAAAATGTTAAAGTTGGCTATTTCTTCTGATTCCATCAGCTTGCTTGTTGGCGTCCCACAGGGTTCCATCTTAGGTCCTATTTTGTTCTGCATGTTTAAAAATGACTTAGCACATGTTTGCAAGAAATCTCATGTTACATCTCTAAGCAGATGATGCTCAAATTTAGTTTTCCGGACCTTTTAACTTATTGCAACTTCTAGAATAATTGAAGATATGGATGAGACTTACAATGTGTAATGGCCTTACGCTAAATCCAGCGACATCCTAAAGCAAGCAATCTAGCGCTATTTCAAATTGAGTTTTCGAGTACTGTTTTAAGTCTAGGCTTTAAATCGTTCACTTTTAGCCGTCGACCATTATAAGTACAACCTCTCTGTTGGGTGCATGACTATGGATATCTTCGAAAATTGATTATGTTCTCTAATCTAACACCAGTTGAAACTAAACTGAGAATTAGCAAATCGTTGCTTGTACCATAACTATAAGAACTAGAAAGTAATTTTTCTATTAAATCTTAGTAATGGTAAACAGAATTAAGTCCAGTTTTAAGGTACTATAAGCGACTATGTCCTATTTTTTTTTTGATAGGATTTTCCTTTGGTTCGTAAGATTTAACGTAGTGGGTGATTACGTAAACTTCTTCGAATAAACCTAGGGCGATGGTGGAACTCGTTTCGGCAGAAGGGCCTCATATGGTATACAGGTCAAAATGGAGTAGGATCTCACAACTAATTACCCTGCAACGAAAGTGTGTGATCCCAACAGGGCGCTCTCGAAGAAACGGTGAAAGACGAATTCTCTTGATAGAGTCAATGCTGGTGTTTCCGAACATTTTGGTCATCTTCCTTGAACTACTCTGACATTTTATGAACCATTGTCTGTAGAATGGGGATGGACTTCTTATGGGCCAACGGAGCGGGGCAGTTGCCACCATATTCCCGTAATCACTTACTGGCACCGCATTATCCGACCTGATGTCCTAAGGTAAAGCAAAGGACCCAGTTCCCAAGTTCTGGGAATTATATCGTACCACGTGGAAAAAGTTCGGTTATGCTAGGGACACGATGAGCCTCGGATATTGATTACCCTCAAGCTTTTGATATTCTTAGACGATTTGTCATAAAGCAAGATAAATTGATCAGTGTGCATTGACATCATATTTCATCACATTGAATCTTTTATTCATTTTGATTTCACTAAACCTTTTTAGAAATTCCACTCGTATGAATATACAAGCAATCTATACTATACGATGATTGATGGCACACAGAGGGGTTGTCTTTTCATTGCAATGGCTCTGTTTTCCAATACAAACCTGAAGGTAGTGTGCTCGAATGCTATACCGTGGAGAGGAGTATTATTGAGTGAAAATTGCCATTCACCATAAGACTATCTATTTATTCTTCATACTCTTTAGCCCTGATTGTGATTTTGAATTGTGTGTTCTGCCATTTAACTTAAGCACTTGAATTATTTTCAATTTAAAAGCGCGGTTAGTGCAATTGTCGCAGGAAAGCCATAGAAAGTTTAAGAATTAACTTGAGCGCCTAGCTGCCTTGATGAATGTGCAAACGTGGCGAAGCTTATGGATAAAAAAGTTTGTTCTTCATCGAAGATTTTTTTATTTTTATGGTTGACTGTTCTTAATGACTTTTAAATGGTTTTGGCATGAAACGGTTTAAGTAGAATGAAAATGACAATTGGAGATTTAAGATTTTTTCTTGAATCAATAAGTCGGACATTCCTCTAGCAGAGTAAAAATGAAACAAATGTTTTAATAAGCGAAGAGAGATATGTGTTATCGTGTTTTAAGTTTGGATTTTTTGGTGGATGGTTTGATGAGATGTTAAAAAAACGATTCTACGTCTAGCTAGAACTGTCAAGGCGACTAAAAGTCGCGTACTAGAATTTATACCAAAGCACTATGTGAGTACCAGTGAGTCTTCGGACCTGACAAATCGACCATATACCAACTTTTTCACTGATGCAAATCCTGGAAGAACCAATCAATTTCAAACCGAGACCCACCAACTTCTAATCGTCTTCAAAGTTCGGCGTGTTGCGAAAGCCGAAGTCGGGATACATGAAAAAATGATCCATCTTTGGCGAGGAACATAGAAAAACACGCGGGAAATTTTGCAAGTATGTAGAGATTGACTCCTACGAACTATGTATGTACGGAGTCTCAGAAAAAAGTTGGGTTATCATGTGATTCCATCAATCTCGTTTTTGTGTAGATAGTTAGCAAGGCAGCCGTTAACATCGGGGAAATTCTTTCAACCAAACTGCTCAACTATTAGGGTATACCAACCATATCGACATTATCAGCTATTCCCAACGCGTCGTAAGAATTCTTTAAGGTAATTGATTGAACAGGCAAAACTTGCAAGCTTTTAAGAAATTGAGGACAAGACTCTTTACTTGCCATAAAAAAGAAACATCTTCCCGCCGGCTAGAACACCAATGGTAACAGAAAGTTCGAAGCAGCTAATGCCTTCTTTTATCTGGGAGAAAATATAATTTCTCTGCAAATACTCTGCTCTGGCCAAATTTAGAGCACATTCATAAGAAAGGGCATTTCTTGACGACATTGACGAACTTTCGGAAATTAAGATCAAAGACTTGATCTATTTTCTCAACGCGACGAATTGGCTCGAGGTTACTTCTGTGCCGTGCAATTCGTTTGACTCCTTAGGTCCTAAGCTAGCAAATTGAAGGTGATGTAACATATCCATTACCAAGCTTTGTAATTTCTAGTACAACTGTACCGAATTGTATAATTAATAACATCCCTGTTTTAAATGTCAAATAATGAATTATTAGTTAAGTAAAGTTCTCTTTGTAATTTGGAATTCAGAGCGTTTACTTCAGTGGCGAATTTTTTCGATCTTGCGAGCCTTGTTCAGTTCATGTTCTTGCAGCGCGCTACCAATTTCACAAGACGGTGATGAAGCCGGGACAGTCTTATTCATCATGGGTTGCAGATCTCAGAGGAGTTGCTCGTAATTGCTTGTTCACGTGCTCTGGTGAAGGCTGTGCCGCCTCTTATGTGGACAACATGATACGAGATATTCTTGTGCTATACACACCTCATAACAGCGTCCGCACGCAAGCACTCCAGAAAGCAGACCCCTCACTCGAAGACGTTTTAACAATTGCAAGAGCCTATGAAACTGCACAACAAACTTTTTCTGCAATTACAGACGATCATACAGTAGAAGTAAATCAGCTGCCAGTTTGTAATCATCACGATAACCGTACTTCGTCGCAATCCCGCTATAAATCTTGTCCAAAATGTTTTATCAACCACAGTAGGAATGAGTGTCGGCACTACAAATCTGTCTGTCGCAGATGCAAGAAAGTAGGACACATAGAGGCGGTGTGTATGGTAGGAGAGAGAACAGCATTTGATGGAGCAAATGCGATAGCTAGCACTAGCAGTAAAAACAAAAATAATCGAAATCGTTACCGTAAGAGCTCTCAACGACACCAAAAAACGGCATCACAAAATAAGCAAACAGTTAATTCGGTTGAGAAGATCCATTTAACCGAAGTGGTGCAATCACATGATGAAATGCTGGTGGGCTCAAGCTCAGGCATAATGATAGAACTAGCTGTTAATGGTAGGAATATGACATTTCAAGTTGACACAGGAGCATCGTGTTCTTTGGTGGGTTCCGAGGGCTATAAACAATTGGGTCATCCGAAATTGTCTACAACTGGTAAGTCTTTGACAGCGTACGGTGGAACACCAATTTCTATTAGAGGAGAGTTGCAAGTCGAGGTTGTTTTTAAAGAAGCAACACATAAGGTTAGGTTGCTGGTTGTGAACTCCAATGGATCCAATATTCTGGGAAGAGACTGGTTTAAGACCTTTAGTCTGACTGTGCAACATTCGATTTTGCAAATTGATTCAAGCAGCTCATTGCTAAACAGCATTGAGGGACTGTGTACGTCACATTCAGAGTTGTTTTCGTCGGGATTAGGTAAGTGCAAGATGTATAAAGCACATCTTGCCCTGAAAGATGGGGCTTTTCCAAAGTTCGTTCGACATCGACCAATCCCATATGCACTGCTTGAAGAGACCAAGAAAGAAGTAAACCGCCTGATTGAAGCTCAGATTCTAAAACAAGAACACAGTACACAGTGGGCAGCTCCCGTGGTAATTGTGCAGAAGGCCAATGGTGGCGTACGAATCTGTGGGGATTTCAAGTCCAGTGTAAACCTGCAGCTGATCGCTAATCGACACCCAATACCTCGTATTCGGGACATTTTTCACACACTTCGTGGAGAGAAACGTTTCACGAAAATTGACCTCTCGGATGCTTATCTCCAGATCGAGCTGGATGACGCTTCGAAGGAGATGACGGTGATCAACACACCTTTTGGACTGTACCAATATCAGCGTCTTCCATTTGGTATAAGCAGCGCCCCAGGGGAATTCCAGAACATAATGGAGCAGCTGTTTGCAGACCTACCAGTAGCTGTGTATCTCGACGACATCGTTGTTTCGGGTAAAGATGATTTAGAACACTTGCAGACGTTGGAAAAGGTGCAATAAGAAAAAATGTACTTTTGCTAAGGAACAATTAGAGTACTTGGGCCATACACTGTCTGCCGCCGGGATCCGTCCTTCAGAAAAGCATTTGGAAGCTCTAAGAAACATACCAAAGCCCACGAACCTTAAGGAGTTGGAAGCCTTAATAGGTAAATTGAACTATTATAATCAATTTATACCGAATTTCTCGCAGGTAGCTGGACCTCTTAATGCACTGCGTGCAAAAAATGCCAAGTTTGTGTGGTCCACTAGCCAACAGAATGCGATGGAATCGCTTAAACGCAGTATTCTGGACGCTGCGCGATTAGCTCACTTTGATGATACACTACCCCTGATATTGGCAACAGATGCCTCCAGCTACGGAATCGGAGCGGTTATATCACACCGTTATCCAGATGGGAAGGAGATACCTATTGCATTCGCCTCCAAAACTCTCGAAGAGCATCAAAAATTATATAGCCAGGTGGAAAAGGAAGCATTGTCCATTGTGTATGGTGTAAAGAAGTTTCACTGCTATTTGTATGGTCGCCCGTTTGAGTTGCAGACCGACCATAAACCGTTGACAGCCATATTTAATCCGGGTAGATCGATTCCAGAAATGACAATGCGGCGGCTCCGGAACTGGGCTCTGACGCTCATGGCCTATAATTATGAAATCAAGTACCGATCTACGTCCAAGCATGGAAATGCAGATGCGTTATCTCGCCTTCCAGTGGGCCCAGATATAGAATTCGATCAGTCTGAGGGCGAAGGTCATGAAGTAAATTCGGTTCTGGAAGATTTTGGTACCGGTCCGATAAATGCTGAACTTATTAGTAAGTTTACTTTAAAAGATAAAGTATTGAAGAAGGTTGCCGCTTACATAAAGAATGGATGGCCGGCTTGGCTGGCAAATGACGAGACAGATATCAAACCATATTTTGAGCGTAAGTTGGCTTTGAGAATTCAGAATAATATAATTCTCCTTAGTGCAGGTTGTGAACGGGTCGTAATTCCGGAGGTGATGCAGCCTAGAGTACTGAGATACGCCCATGAAGGCCACTGGGGCGTTTCTAAAATGAAGCGACTAGCGCGCCAATATGTCTGGTTCCCAGGCTTATACAGACAAATTGATAAGATGGTAGCGGGATGCACTATTTGTCAACAAACTGCATGCGATCCAAAGCGAGAATATAGCAACTGGCCTCCTGCGGATGAGGCTTGGGAGAGAATACACTTAGACTTCGCCGGTCCATTTTTCAATAAAATGTGGCTCATCTGTGTAGACTCGTTTTCAAAATTCCCATTTGTTGTGTCGATGACGTCTATAACCGCCGAAGCTACAATCAAGGCCATCCAATCAATTTTTGCGATTGAAGGACTTCCAAAAGTGATTGTTGCGGACAACGGAACTCAGTTCACGGCCCAACTTTTCAAGGAGTTTTGCGAGTTTCACTCAGTTCAACACTTTAGAACAGCTCCTTTTCATCCAGCATCAAACGGGCAAGCAGAGAGGTTTGTCAGAACATTCAAGGAGTCGTTCAAGAAGAACATGGCGGAGAAGAAGGACCCTGATACAGCTCTTTATTCATTCCTTTCTACATATCGATCAACACCTGGTGGAGTTACACTCAAGTCGCCAGCAGAATTACTTCATGGCCGAAAATACCGAAACTTGTTGTCACGTTTTGTTCCTGAGGTTAAAAAAGTAAAACCGGATTACACATCTGCCAAATTCCAGCGCTCACAAGAGGTTTTGGTCCGCGAGTATCTGCAGTCAAAGAAGTGGTCAGAAGGCGTCATCAAAGATGTTTTTGGAAACAAGATGTATGGAGTTCAAACAGAACGTGGTTATTTAAGACGCCACCAGAACCAGATTCGTCCTTCGAGATATCAGTTGGATACTAATACAACCCTAATAGGGCCATCGGTGTCTGCGGACACTGGAGATAGAAATTTGAGTGAAGGTAATTTCGATTCCAATACTAATAAAAACTTCGATCTTTATAAACAGGTTGGCGAAAATGATTGCATCATTACCACGAACGCTGCGGATAAGTCTTTCTCTGAAAATGAAGCGATTCAAGATGCAGATACTATAAGCCAGCCGTGTTCGTCAAGCCAAGGTATTCAATCATCATCCGAATTCGACACAAGAAGATCAAACCGGATTAGGAAGAAACCTGAACGATTTCAACCCTAGAGAGGTGGAACCTATATAACGTCCGGGGAGATGATGTAACATATCCATTACCAAGCTTTGTAATTTCTAGTACAACTGTACCGAATTGTATAATTAATAACATCCCTGTTTTAAATGTCAAATAATGAATTATTAGTTAAGTAAAGTTCTCTTTTGTAATTTGGAATTCAGAGCGTTTACTTCAGAAGGCTTTGACGGAGGTTTATGGTGCGGGCGGCTGGATGATCACTTAATTGGACTAGCTTTCAGCACCACAAGCCCGCTTGCTTGGCACAGATTATATGGAGTCGGATGAGAGTAGTGGTCCGGCTAAGTGAGTGATCCAATTCTCAGATGATTGTGCAAAAGAAAACACGAAACCTACTAGATCTATATTTTTGAACTTAATCCAAGCCGGATGACTTCGTGTGAATGTCCGCAAGTTTCAATATCAATTCCATCCACAGATTCACACGCGTTAAGGTATCAAAATGGCGCACTTCAGCGCTAATTGGGCTAGACTGCCGGTGGTCGCCAATTCTACTTATGAACAAACATCCTGGGAAACCTCTGCTTTTTCGATTTGGTCAAATAAAAAAAGTGGGTTCAAAACTCCTCAGGCGCATCTCACCCCTTCCCTTGTAATCCTGTTTTCCGGTACCGAGCATTGGACGACAAAGAAACTTTCGGAGGGCGAATTGAGGAGAAGTTACAACCACGAGATGTTCCAATATATGATTGCAGTCCAGAAATTCAAAACATGTCGTCTAAATTGGCGCAGCAATATGGAGCAAATTGAAAGCAGTAATCCAGGCAAGAGACTCTTGGAAGGTCGAAGCGACAATTAAAAGGACCGAACCCCAGGTTTAAAGACTAAGCAAAAGCGGATGCCAGAGCGCTTTGCCTGAATGACTGAAAGCTCCGTGTTCGGGGTTGTGTCTCGGGCAGCAACCCGCGATGGATAGGAAGCCGGTTGAGTACTGCATATAAGACGAGAAATTTCCAAACGCGACTTTTCGATCAAAGTAAACTTCATCGCTTTAAGATACTCAAGAGACTAATTTAACCTACTTACTCCCGTTCCCGTAGCAAACTATGACGTCAGTTTCGGCAAAATTTTTCCAAAAAATCGAAACGGAAGATGTTTTGAGAAACAACCAATTTAAACCTTCGGTTTTGCCTACATTTTCACATAATTTTGATGTATCATCGTGAATGCATATTGTGATGAAAAAAAATATTTAACGCAGCTTTATTAGCGCCATCTGCTAGCCTATTATAATCAGCTCATTTGACAGACATTCATTATCTGTTCATACTGAAATAAAATTCAATTTGTTAATGTCCCAGAATTAAGAAAACATGTCAGGTTAATATGCCTTCTGTACTAAAAGTTACTTCTTCAACAAGACTCTAAGGTAAGGTATAGAAATTTCTTTACTGAGTCACCTTTCTAGAATAATTTCGTTGAAGAAATCACAACATCAATCAAAACAATCGTCAATTATGTTCCGCAGGCAAAGCATTTGCTATAGGTAGGTAATAATCTCATCCATAATAGAATGTAACATCTGCAATCATCAACCAATCTAATTCCATTCTTTCACATTCACAAAGCAAAGGTAATTGACCTTCCTATCCCCATTTATATAATAGTTACTGGTACATCCATATATCCAAAGAAGAATCATGGCAAAGAGGAAGAAACAAAAATTATAATAAAAGATAGAATCTATACTAATAACTCAATTCAACAGCACGCCACAGACCCAGCCGTGCCACACCGCACCGCACCGCACCAAGGTTCAATAATCCCATCCTATGTACCTATTATAATATATTCTTTTCTCTAATCATAATCAAAGATCGCAAGAAATTTCCACCATTAATCAACTCCATCAATCATCAATGGGTGAGACCAAGATACATATTTTTATGTTTCCTTAGATACCTACTTTTGTTCAAATCAAAAACAATAGAACAATAATCGAGCGAACAGCGAACAGAAGCTCAGTTTGACAGGTGACATTGTGACAGTCCTTAATTACAATGGGAGCGGAGCTTCTTGTTTTACTCCGAGCACTGTTGACGTTTTTGTTCTGATTTGTGCCATTCCCCGTTGATAGATGATTGACGGTCACGACGACTCACGACAGTTTTATTTCATATCAAAAAAAAGAAAGAAACACGTCAGCTGGCGGGTGGCCTTAACATTACCCTGGATCAAGTTTCGCTATAAAAAAAAATCTTGATAGATTTTTGTACCTAAAGCAATTCATACCTAGTTAAATGACTAATTAGAGAAACGAGCAGATTTCTAGATGTCAGGCTTGAATTGAAGGCATGCGTAGCGCACCTATACTGCCATAGAGGTAAATACTTTTTTTGTTTAATTTTCATCAAACAACAAGCAAGCGCGCTCGAGGAGTGAATTTCAATGTGAATTGGCCTCAATTTCGCCAAACAACAAACAACTGCGCACAAGAAAAAACACCAACAACATTTTTAGCTTTGAATTTGAACAAAAAGAAGAAGACGAAGAAGAAAATCCACGAAGACGTCACGCATGCGACCGGTGAACGAACTTAAAGTAGCTCGAGCTTCACTGGAAGAGGCTTGGTCTTACATATACTTACATACGAGTATCTATGTATGTAGACTGGAATAGCAGCAGCACCGATTGGGGACTGCCGACTGGAAAACAATAAGAAGCACAACAAAAACTGGTTCCCACTCTGTCTAGTGCGGTAATCGGCACAAAAGTCAATGGCTTGAATTGGAGTCTTAATTGATGGCACTTCCAACGGCCAGTGGAATGTGTTACTTACCAACCAACCAACCACCACAGATCAGATTTAGCACTGTGGCTTTCATCCATCTGAGAGCTAGCGCACCACACAATCACTGGCTTGGTACGATACAAATAACTTGCTGTTGTGGTAGGTATGGATTTCTGGACAGCAGCATCAGCATAAGACCTGTTTTAACAGCTTGATCTTTTGTGTAGACTGTAGAATGACGGAACTCAATCGGTAGTTGAGTGCATTTGTATCTGTAGCGTGTATTTATATTGGCTTACCTCATCCCATCTTAGCACAGGTATCTTTTGCGTTTCCTTGTTGGGATCCCCAGGTGTGGAGTTGAGTTGACTTTCAGCAAAAGATACAGTTAGAATTGGTTCTTTTTTCCCCTTCTTCTTCTTACATGTTCTTTCGTTATTATATTTTGCATCTTTTTCTCCTGCAATGTGATTTGTGATCGAATTCAAGTCGACATTTTGCTGGAACAAATTTATTGGGAACATGTTCTAACAACGCTTGATTAACCGACGAACAAAACCATCAGCATCAGCCTCAGTCAGCAAGGCTTGATTTTTGACACAGCTGAATCCATATAGAAGAACGCACATACAAAGGTATTCATGATTGACATCTGTTATTTGCGAGAATTTTCTGATTGTCTATACCAACAATAAGCCCAACGGGAGCTTAGAGTCCTCGTGTAGAGAGCTCATTCTATGTGGATGAAGATGATGACGACCGATGACGACACGACAAGTACACACACATGCATGAGTTAGATGTGAAAACATGGGCTTATTTGAACTCGAGGGATTAGTTGAGTATATAAAATTGAGTTAGCTATTCAAAAATTACGGTCGATAGTAGATTTTAGATTTGCAGAGCTGAGCTGGGTTAGAGACCTTTAGCACAGAAATCGATAAGCGTGTATTTTCCCTTGGGGCTTTGGAGTTTAAAAACGACGTGTTGTTGGAATGTTTAATGAGCTTTGGATAATATTTATGACTTTTTTTGGCAATAAAACAAATAAAAGCCAAGTACCTATACCTCTTTTATAGTTTACAAAAAAAAATGAGTGAGATGTTGATGCCAGAGGAGTGTTGCTGATAAATCTTTAAAGCCTTTCGCTGTAGGCATGCCTATTACTTTTCTAATTAACTTCCGTGAAGGATAAAAATCATTATTGATTTATTTTATTTTTACATCTCAGAAGTTTAAGTAGCTAAATGTTTCATAAACTATCTTAAGTTATTTCCTGTATCTAGGGACACAGTTTTTTTTATGATTGGTAGTTCCAAGCCTGATACCACTATAAAAATCTTCAATTGATAATTGGAAAATATTCAAATTTAGAATTTTAAATCTTAATTTATTTAAGAAAAAATCGATTTAGTAACTATTCATTAATAATTATCGATTTCCTTGTAATTCACAGCTGTATTGCATGATTTTCAATTATAAAATCATTTATCGATTGAAATATACTCGTATATATTTATCAATTGATAATTGATAATCGTAGTAAGAAAAGAACGGCACAACCAATATCTAGGAAAGCAGTAGAAAACGTTCGAGGGCTAACAGAAAAAAATACACCCCTATTACAGAATTCGGCGAATGAGCTAAAGTGACAGTTTTAATTAATTTCCAAACTTTTACTATTACTGAATCCGACGAATGAAAATTGAACGAATGTCGGTAGCATGCTCTGCATCATCGACATTCGGTTAAACTTATCTGGTATTACTAAATCCGCAATTCATCCGCACTCCATACAATTTCCATCATTTTACATTCGCACCAATTTCGAGACGAATCGAGACGAAAAAAAGAGAGAGAGCACACGGTTGGTATTGAACCGTCCACCATCCAAGTACTAACCACTCAAAATGATGCTTGATTTCGTTGATCGATAGCGTAGCGATACTATTATCAAAGCCTAGGCCAGTTGACTAAATGTCTGTAGCTAACAGTGTCGATACAAAAGTTCATAAATGATAAGGTAATTTTAGGAATAGACAATGGAGTTCATCCGGCGAATTTCAACGGATCGAGACAACTCACCGGGAGTAAAATTCTGCGAATTCTGTAATCGACATGATAAATTTTAATCTCAAGGGATAAACCCTCAACACACCAAACATTACACCAAGAGCTGTTAGTTCTGGAACAATGAGCGATGGAGATTATCCTCCACCTTTAAAAGGTTTTGATCCTTAGGATAGGAGAAAATACGATTAAAAACAAAATCAAAACAGAGAAGCCAGTACTATACAGTTCTCTGATCTGATCAGACATTTATTCTGTGCGGTATAAAAACAACCAACCATTGGTAAAAGAAATCGTTCCCCTTCCAATGTTGAAGACATTAATTTGTCTCTCAGCATAAAAAATCGTAAAATGGGTCTGGATGACCAAAGGTTCGGGTATTTCACTCCCTTACAATGTCTCCCAGACACTCAAAACGATAATGACGTTGAACTTAATGATGTTGTGGTTGCTCCACAACCTAAAAAAATTAAAATTCCATCTATCTGTGTGTTGCAAAAAACTTGCGAAAATGTGCACTCTATGCTTCATGAACTAAAAGTGAATGATTATTATATCAAAAAGATGTCAATAGGCATTAAAATTAACTGTGACAAAAGTGATGATCACCAAAAAATATGTTCCACATTAAAATCGAAAAACTGGCAATTTTTTACGCATGACCTTCCGTCTGCAAGGTCATTCAAAGTAGTGCTTTTCGGCTTAGATGAAATGCCAAAAGAAACACTTAAAGCAGAACTAATCAAAATTGGTTTAAAGTGCGTTGATGTTAAATTAATTAAAAAACAGCATGAACATTTGCTAGACATTTTTTATATAATTTTTCTTGAGTCCGGTTCAACAAGACTAGTGGATCTAAAAAAAAACATTCGATCTCTATTTAGAACGCAAGTCAAGTGGGACTTTGCTAGACGTCCAAAACAAAAATACACGCAATGTTTTAACTGTCAGATGTTCGGCCATGGTGAAAAAAATTGCCACATCAAAACACACTGTGCAAATTGTTCCGAAAACCACGAAACAAATTTATGCAAATCTATAAATGTGAAATGCGCAAACTGCAATGCCACTCACAAATCCACCGACCCTTCTTGCATAAGTCGTAAAAGTTTTCTTGAATTGAGGGAGAAGCTGTCCTACAAGACTAAACATCAAACATACACTAATGTTAACTATAAGGTGCATCAATTGTATGTACCAAATACATCAGACTTTCCACCAATTCAAAATCGTCGCAAAGGTCCCACAATCTCAAAACCGGTTTCTATACCTGTCCCAACCAACAGTGGTACATCAGTGAACAACAACAATGCCGAGAGCAAAAACTCGGGAGAACTATTTTCTTTGGAAGAGATCAATCAACTCACTGCGGAGATGATAACTATGCTTGGTAATTGTAATACCAAATTTGAACAATTTAATACTATTGCACAATTAGCAATTAAGTATCTATACAAAAATAAGCCATGAATAATACATCCATGAATATAATATGTTGGAATGCTAAAAGCATTCGATGTAAATCAACAGAATTGTTTGCTTTCCTTAGAAAGCATAATGTAGATATATGTTTAGTTTCGGAAACTTGGTTGAGTAATAATGATAGATTGACAAACCAAGAGTATTTTTGTTATCGTTTGGATAGAGTAGAGCGTATGGGGGGCGGTGTTGCCGTGTTAGTAAGAAAATCTATACGTCATGAAGTTATTCCAATTATCAATACTAAAGTAATTGAAAACATAGGTATAAAAATACCTTTTGCTAATGGTACTACTTTAAATATATATTCTGTTTATTTTCCTGGTGGTGCAGCCTCTAGTGAAAAACGCTATAATTTTAATAATGACTTAAGAAAACTTATAAGTTCTAATGATTTATTTTTAGTTGGGGGTGACCTAAATTGTAGACATAGGAGTTGGGGTTGTGTAAGAGCAAATACATGGGGTAATATTCTTGAAAACTTAAACTCCAGACATCCTTTTAATATTTTGTATACTCCACATCCAACATATTATCCAACTGATAGCAGGGCAAGTCCATCGACCTTGGATTTATTTTTAACAAATTTTTCAGGTCTTTTTAATCAACCTATGGTTATTAACGAACTTGGTTCAGACCATTTACCGGTTCTTATTAGTACTTTAACTTCGCCACTACAAAGAAGAAATGTATTTTTGGATATGAAAAACGCGAATTGGCCGCGATATAAAAAAGAAATGCGTTCCAAATTAAGAAATATTCCAAATGTTACTGATGAGAATGTGAATATAGAACAAATTGACCGTAGTATTTCATGTTTTACGACGGCTTTAATCGAAAGCATAGACACAGCAGTCCCTAAAAAGCAAACTCGATGCGATTCAGCCAATACACTTCCTCCAAATGTAGTGCAAATGATAAAAATTAGGAACAGCAATCGCAATAAGTGGATCAGAACGAGAAACCCTTTCTATCTTTCAGAAGTTAATATACTTAACGTTATAATTAAAAATTCGATTTCTGCATTTAGAAACCAACTCTGGAATATAAAACTCCAGACCTTAAACAAAGGCAGTAAGCCATTTTGGAATATAACGAAAGTTATCAAAAAGAAAATCCCTAATATTCCAGCCCTAAATATGGGAAACACAATGGTTCTCTCTAATGTTGAAAAAGCTAATGCTTTAGCCCAAACGTTCTCTGACACTCATTCTGTCACTGGGAGTATTGCTCGAAATTATATGGTAGAGTCAGAAGTTGCTGACTCTGTTAATATTATAAACTCGTTTAGTAGGTATTTACCTCATGATGAAGTTTCGATGAAAGATGTTGGTGCAGTATTATTGTCTCTTAAATGTAGGAAATCCGCCGGCTTTGATAAAATTAAAAATCTTTATCTTAAAAATCTACCAAAATCAGGAGTTAAGTATCTGCAAAGTTTATTTAACTCCTGCCTAAGTCTTAGCTATTTTCCGAGCAATTGGAAAATAGCCAAAATTGTACCAATTTTAAAACCAGGCAAAAGCCCAAACATGCCGGGTAATTATAGGCCAATAAGTCTGCTAAATTCTGTAGGTAAATGCTTTGAACAAATTTTGAAAAATAAAATTATTTCACATGTTGATACGTTTGACATTCTTCCAAAAGAGCAATTTGGTTTTAGAGCCTGTCATAGTTCAACTCATCAAGTGCATCGAATCTCAAGATACATAAAAAATAATTTCAGAGAAGGAAAAAGCACTGGCATGGTAATGCTCGATGTTGAAAAAGCATTTGACACAGTTTGGCACGATGCCATACTGCACAAAATGTTACGGTTAAATTTTCCATCGTACCTTATCAAAATAATACAATCGTTTTTGACAGATAGAAAATTTAGGGTCTCTGTTAACAATTGGTTTTCGGAAACCCGTAGAGTTATTGCAGGAGTGCCTCAAGGGTCCGTTCTTGGTCCTTTACTTTATAATATATTCACTTATGATTTTCCGTCTTTTACAAACTGTGAAAAAGCAATTTTCGCAGATGACACCTGCATCTACTCATCAGATTCACTTGGTTTCACTATTGAAACCAACCTGCAATCTGCATTGAATGTAGTACAAAGATACTGCAACGATTGGAAAATTAAAATCAATGCTTCAAAAACTGAGGCTGTTTTTTTCACACGAAAAAGAAAACCCTGTTTTTTGCCAAGCAATAATATCCAAATATGTGGTGTGAGTACAGATTGGCGTTCGAGTGCTAAATATCTTGGGGTACACCTCGACAAGACCTTGACGTTTGGTTTGCACGTACAAGAAGTAGTTAAAAAAATCGGAACAACTATCAAAGTTCTTTATCCTTTTATTAATCGAAAATCAAAATTAAGCAATGAAAACAAAATGTTGATTTATAAGGTCATATTTCAATCAATAATGTTTTATGCGTCACCTGCCTGGGGAAACTGTTCAAAAAGTCATATTCGTAGGCTCCAAATAGCCCAAAACAAAGTATTGAAAATGATTTTAAAACTACCATGGTCCTTCTCAACAGAAGAACTGCACCAAATTGCAAATATAGAATTAGTTTCGGCCAGAATATCTAGGCTTTACGAGCGTTATAACAGTTCTTGTATTATGTCAGAAAACACTTTGATCTCAAACCTTACTATTTAATACAAAACATATAATTTACTACTTATTTACTTATTTATTTACACATTTACCTATTTATTTATTTATTTATTTATTTATTTATTTATTTATCTATTTATCTATTTATTTATTTATTTATTCATTTATTTATTTATTTATTCATTTATTTATTTATTTAAATTCTTTGATTTATTTATTTATTCACTTTTAAATTACATGTTTGTTTACTTCTTAATTTATTTTTCATTTAATTAATTATTTACTATCTTCTTTGTGTATTTAAAAAAATGTAAAGTTTGGTTTGTGTCAAATGCGCACCGCCCACCTATCCCTACTCTATCAATATACTATTTTAATGAAGGTTTTTCATTGTAGCTTTTCCTTCGTACAGTTTTTCCTCTTATATTTCTTTCCAAATAATCTGTAATATTGTCAGTAGTAAGGTAGTTATATACCAGAACTCTGTAAATTGTGCAATATAGGTTAAGAAAACAATGTATCGTAAATTCTGCTACAATAAATATATCTATCTATCTAAAAACAGAGAAGCAGAACTCCCACAACCGAGAACGGTCAACCTTTTTCTTGGGAGCTTTATTTAAGAACGATTAAGTAAGATTAAGATTTTAATGGGAGTTTAATATTTCACTGAGGAAGGCAGTTTTGTTATGCCGTCAATAGAGAACCATACGGGGGCGGTCCGATAAGTACTTAGTCTCATAGCCCAATGATGTCAGTGTCGCAAGAGAAATTTACTATCGTCTAGTACATTCTCTTAGACAACTACTGTCAAAATTTCAGCCGCATCGGACTCGTAGTTTTGTTTTGACCACGTGTCGAAGCCAGCTTGTCCGCGAATTTTAGAAAAATGGAAAAAAGATCAATATCAGTCGGTGATTCGATTCTTGTTTTTGGAAGGGAAATCGGGTAGCGAAATCAAAGAGCGCTTGGATGCTGTGCACGGTGATTCTTCTCCTTCTATGGCGACCGTCGAAAATTGGTATAACGAGTTTCAACGTGATCGCACATCGGTTTTTAATAAGCCCCGCACAGGTGCCCCGAAACTGGCTACCACGGAGGATAACGTGTCACAAATCCACGATCTCGTACTGGCAAACCGCCGATTGAAGGTACGCGAGATAGCTGGAACAGTAGGTATCTCAAAAGACCGCTTGGGTCATATCCTCCATGAAATTTTGGGCATGAGAAAGCTGTCGGCGCGACAGCAAGCGCAACCGTGAGACCACTTCAGAGCCGTGTTTGAAATTGGTCGAATTGCACTACGAACTGCTGCCCCATCCACCGTATTTTCCAGATTTGGCCCCGTGGGACTTTTTTTTCCTTGCAAACTTGAAAAAATAACTCGCCGGGCAGAAATTTGGATCAAATGAGGTCATCGCCGCCATGGACACCTACATAGTTTGCAGACCTCAAGAAAACCTATTTTTCGGATGAGTTACAGAAGTTGGAGCATCGCTGCGCTGGATCAAGTGTATCGAGCTTAAAGGAGACTATGTTGAGGAATAAATCGCCACTTTTCCAAAAATTTTGTTTTTCTTTTGTAGGATAAGTGTACTTATCGGTCCGCCCTCGTTTATAGAAGCTTAAATCGCAGTTTTCGATCACTAACACTTTGCATGGTTTCCGCCTACTTCATTTAAAACGTGAACTAGGTATTTTTCTAACAGCAAAGAGGTAGTTTTTTTTTGTAACGTAAGTAATTCTACAATATAAACATTATGTTACTGATGAATTAAGTTTTAGAAGCATTAATTTTTGCGCGGATTTTGATTTTCCATTGGACGATACAGGGTGGGCCATCTAGTGGTTACTTCTTAAATCATAGGTTATTTTGACACTGACAGCTGTTTTCGGCTTGAAAGATTGACAGAAAGTCTTTATCATACCTCCGCGGAACGAAATGAGTCGTTTTACGATTGTACAATGTTGGGAAATATTGAACATTTATTTCAAAGAAAGTGCTGTGTAGCCCAAACAGTGCGTTTTTTGAAAAGAAGTTTTGGCCGAAATGAAGCACCCACCGCGCCTGATGTTCGCAAGTTTGTGCAAAAAGTAAGACTGGTAAGCTAGTGAAAAACACTCATGGTCCCCATTGTCGTACGGTCCGCATAGACGAGAATGTGACCGAGTGTGAGACTCAATTCACGAGCATCAACTCGCCATCGATCTCAACAGCTGAACATTTCACGCGCTAGCCTGAGGATAATTCGAATTATTTGCTTACAGGGTCCAATTGAAGGCACACGACCATCCGCTTCGTTATCGCTTCGCAGTTTGGGTCTTAGAGCAGCTTGAATTGGACAACGATTTTGGGCAAAAAATCAGCTTCTTGATGAGGCTCATTTTCATCTCGGCGGCTACGGATCTAGAGTGCGGAAAATCCGCGCACTTCACTCCACAGGGAGTGACAGTTTGAAGCGCATTGTGGAGTGGTGGCATCACTGGACCATTTTTCTTTGAAAATGAGAGAACAACGTTTTGGTCAACGGTAGCTTTTTTTTTACTGAAATTGAAGACATGGATTTCGACGAACTCTAGTTCATGCAGCAAATTCCAAAATCGTGTTATCAGCCGTCTTGGAAATGTCAGTTGGCCGACTAGGAGCTCAATATAGAATGCTTATGATGCTGTTGTCAGCGAAACAATCATTGATGAATATAATAATGAGAGTCGGAGACAAAACTGAACCTTGGGGTACACCAGTATTGACTTTGTAAATATCAGATTTGACCCCATTGACCAAATGACATTTGTTATTCAATCAATTTGAAATATCAGAAGGAAACAGAGCAATATTTTTCCCTAAGCTATATAAAAGATTCATGTCACTGTCCAGTGGTTATCCTATCAGATACCCTCTGGAACTAGTTTTTTTTATTTATAATTTTCGCCCACTAAATGCATTATGAGTACCCTTAAAATGTTGAAGCACAGTGCGAGTGTTTTAGGAAAGGAAAGATTTAAAAGGAGATACCGGTTTGAATGTCTGAATATTATAATGGGAGGGAAATATAGAGTCGGGGAAAGCATTGCACATTTGTGTAGTACGGCTAAGGAAAGAATATCTGAATTTAAAAGTAAGTTTTTCAAAGTTGGACTCAAGGGTTAATTGATTCCCTCAAGCGCGAGTATTACGATTAAAATTTTTAAGGCGAGGAATGCAATTGGCTACTTAACTTGAACACTGTTAATAAAAATAACGATAATAAAAGACAAGAAAAACTGCGATGGTGAGTTGTCTACTTCTACGAAGAGTACAGCGCTCACCAAATCAGCGTTATATTTAAGACTAGAGGAGAGTTATTGTCCCTGAACTTCAGGCCACATAGAGAAGATTTACCATCTCTTTGCACCTCCTACAAACTACGGGAAAAGGAAGATGTTTTCTGTCAAATGAAATGCCCAATTCTTCAGAATACTCGAAGATATTATTGGAATCAATCCTTTTTCACCATAGAAGAAGTCGTGGAGATCCTAAATGGGTCAAATCTAAAAACCCTTTGTAAATATACCATCAATCATTAAAATCATTTAAAATTGACAACCAACAATGCACACATTCTGATGCACACAGATTCGTTTTTATTTGTGTTGATAAAAGGATGAGGATTTAGTGGCAGTAAAATTATGCCAATTACCATTTTTTTTAAATTCCTTTTCATTTGAACACTACCTATAACTATTCCAAATTCTAGCAAATGTCAAACTAATTCTTTGTTTATTTTAAATCGAATTTCAGTTAAAATCTGGTGTATTGTCCTTAAATTGAATAAGTAGGTGTAGCTACCCATCATACACAGAACTGTCCATTCACTGTTATTCTCATACAAAGGCAAGGAAAAAAAAATATCAGTATTTTTTCACAATTTAACATACAAAAAAAATATACCCAACAGAAACCTTTTATGGTACTTCATGAATACGAGTGCTTTGGCATGATATAAAATTTCTGATTATCGTCCTTTTATTTGAATCGGAGGAAAGTTGTGCCTTTTGTTTTTCTCATATTTCTGAATTTGCTAGCCTCTCTAGCTTTGGTATTCTTTTTTACTTGCGACTTATAGGTACTATAAGGCAAGTTATGCATTCGTAAAAAAAATCGAACTCGAGATTTTGATCAAAGTTGACATTACGATGATAGCGAAGACTAAAAAAGTGGGTCTCGCAATTCTGTCTGTCTGTCTGTCTGTCTGTCTGTCTGTCTGTCTGTCTGTTCGACTACAGGCTAAACGACTCTGCCGATTTTCTTTAAACTTGGTACATATCATTTTTAATTTTTTCCCCCCACACGTTTTTTTCTTTTTTTTTTTAAGACCAAAAATAACGGTACCCCCCATACGAATTTTTTTCGAAATTTTATAAACATTTTTTTTTCTCAAAAACTGTCGAACAGATTTTAAAAGTAAAGACACAAAAAAATTTCATTTAATTAAATCTAGGTATTGGTTGAAAAAAATTTTCCGAAAAATGGTTATTGAGGGTACCCCCCATGGAACCATTTTTTTTGTTTTTGATTTTCTCAAAAACGGTTAAACCGATTTTGATAATTTTTTTTTTGCTAAAGCTCCCCAAAAACATAAATAGAATTGTGTACTCAAATTTTCAAAAAAAATTTTTTTGGATTTTTAAAAAAAACTTCAAAAATTTTTTTTCAAAACTCAATATTTCGAAAACCCCCTGCTAGATTTTTTTTAAACTTGATAAATAAAAGTTTCTCAATATGGTCTACAAAATGTGAAACAAAATTTTTTATTTTACTTAAAAATAAAGGTACCTACCATACAAATGCTAAAAAATTAAAAAAAATGGTTTTCAAAAATCGTATTTTTCTCGAAAACGGCACCTAGAATTTTGATAAAATTTTTTTTCTTTCAATTAATTTTTACGATCTTTAATTTAATAAAAAAAAATTTGAAATTAAGATATTACAGCTTGTACCTACCATAGAACCATTTTTTCGAATTTTGAATTTCTCATTATCCACACAACGGATCTTAATGAAAATTTTTATAGAGAAGCTTCTAAAAAGTCTAAAACACATTGCATTTTAAAACTTTAAAATAAATATTTTTTGAATTTTTGAAAAAAAATCTATTTTTTTCTTTTTTTTGAAAATTCGATATCTCCGAAACGGGTCAATATTTCTTTTCGTAAATTTAATTTTTATTCGAACAATAATAAAAACTTTAAATTAGCGTACCAAAATTTTTTTCTTAAAAAGCTTTTAAAAAGTTTGTATATAAAAGCTTCTTTTAAAGAAACCACTACAAGGACTTATAATTTTTGTTCTTGCATAAATTCATATTTGCATAGCATTCTGTTACTACTAAAAGAATTTAAAAACTAATTTTATCCTTATGAACAATTTTCTCTAATAACATTCGTTTTTAAAATTCCCAGTCGATTACATAGGAGCAAGTTCGTGCGACCCAGTCGTGCATTTTATTTTTTTTAGAATTTATTATCATTCCTTAACATTACAGCCACCATTTACTTTATAGTTAAACTATACCTGGGTGCACTACACGTGAATAGTGGGCGTAATAGATCCAAGGCCGTAGTCAGAAACTTACTCGTATTTGTAGAGATTTTAATTTCCATAATTTGGATACATCGACTCTCCCCAATTTTAAAACTAGATCAATTAGTTTTTAAACAAATTAAGTTACTAGTCCTATGCAGGCAACGCGTTGACTATTTTCGTTGAACCTATGTATATTCACAATGTCAACTCAATTGGGACATGCAAAGAGAACTCTATTTAGTGAGTTCAATTGACATGTCCTGGGGTTATATTTAAATTTTGTAAAAGTAATGAAACACGGAAACTAATTAAGTCAATAAATTAAGTATGAAAGCAGTACACACGTAGTGGACTGAATCGATATCTATGAACTCAGTATTAGGTTGACCCGTTTAGACTTTTAAAAGCCGTTCAATACCGCCTTCCCTAACAGGGTGGACTGGCAAATCAACGAGCCATTAACCCTCGAATCGATGATAGCAATGTATACCGACGGTTTCAGAAAGAAACTTGTGTTGGTGCAGGATTGTTTTGAGAAACCCTTCGACTAGCCAGCTCTTTCAGATTTCCTGATTGCAGCAGTCTCTTTCAAGCTGAAGTCCTGGCAGTGACAAAAGCTGCTACCAAAAGTCTCAATGATGGCAATACCACAAGCTTATATCATCTTTTTCATTTACTCGTATAGCCAAGCGGCAATAAAAGCGATCTCTGCCATAGAAATCAAATCGAAGCTTTTAACTTGCTGTCGCGAAGAGCTAATGGTTCTTGGTACACAGCACAACATTAGGGTCTGTTGGCTTACAGTGGTGTCCCAGGTAATGAAAGCGCTGACGAGCTGGCACTTGATCTTAATGAAGCAGACACAATAGTTCACGTCCCACCCTGTAATCTTAAACATGTAATCGAGAGCAAAGTTCTAGCTATAACAAAAAAGAGATGGAACTCGCTTCGATTCCTGTCTTATAACAAAAAAATTATGGCCTAGTTTCAGCAAACAAAAATCCGACGTTATCATCCAACTTAGTAAAAAGTCATTCTCTTCTCGTGAGCATCATCACTGGTCACAACCAAATGAGTTACCACAAAAAAAGATGAAACTCAGTACTGTCGAATTATGCAGAGGATGCGGTGACGAGGAGATATATGAGGATGCTCCTATATCACTGCCCTGCGCTATATCATCTCAGAAACAGACACCTTCTTCAACGACTTGGAGGAGCTCGCTGATATTCCAATCAAAATCATATTGAAATTTATTAACGATATCAAATGGCTTGAAAATTCCTAAATTCTAAAAATCGCCTAAAAATGGTCAAATGCGACAGTGACAGTGCGAACGAAAACGACTTAACGATGCATGTGTTTCTTGCAGGAGTGACAAGAAACGGAGAATGGACACTTTGTCCCCCCCCCCAGGGATTGTCACTCCAGCGGTGAACACGAGCGTCAGTGAGTTAATGGGGCCACCTCTTCCTAAGATTAGTAAAATCCTCTTGAGGAAAGGAACAGCCCTTTCGACTTAATCAGCAATACTGACCAAACAAACGGACGTATGTATACACAAAATACTGCTCCTGCGGGACTGTTGTTTTCTCAATTGGGGATAAAGGAAAGGACAACCCCATTAAAAAGGCGTCTCTTTTCAACCAGGTGATTATGTAGTGACAGACATTTATTCAATGACTAAGAAGTACCATCCGACATGACAGGCTATAGCTTGCTGAAATTCATCAACACCCTTAACGGCTTTACTGACAGGATTATGATAGGTTTCAATACATGGAGGTTACAGCCCCAAGGGTATCACAACGGATCTACATTGATCTAAGTGTGAAATTTAAATTTTTTATTTAAGTTACTGCTTTTGTCTTGCACAAACATCATGAAGTTTTTGGGTATTTTCACATTTACTCCCTACATAACAATATATTTTTATTTGTCAAGAAACAGTTGTTAATCAAAAAAAGTTGAATAGTCGAAGCAAATATTTAGCTTAATGCAAATGTGGAAGGCCTTCGAAGATTCCGATCAACGAACATTGTTTATTCATTGAAGATTAAAGAACAATTAGAACCATGATGAATAAACCACTTGATATAAATGGCTACAAAATAAAAAAAATGCACCACTGAGTCGCACGAACTTGCTCTTATGTCAAAGACTATAAGAATTTCAAAAAAGAATGAATGAATAGAAAAACTTTTCATAAGCATGAAATTCATTTAAAAAAAAAAAAAAATTCCTTTAGTGGATGGAGCTAAAAACAGGGTCCCATGTGATTCATTTTAAGTCGTTATAGTGGTTTCTTAAAAAAATATCAAAATTCTAGGCGCCGTTTTCGACAAAAAAAAAAAAAAAAAAAAAACGATTTTTGAAAACCATTTTTTAACATTTGTATGGTACGGTTATTTTTAGTTTAAATAATTTTTTTTCTCACATTTTTATTTAAGGCACTTAAATTGTCAAGTTTCAAGAAATTCGAGCAAGGGGTTTTCTAAATATTGAGTTTAAAAAAAAACATTGAAATTAAAAAAAAAATTGAAATTTAAAAAAAAAATTGAAATTTAAAAAAAAAATTGAAACTAAAAAAAAAATTGAAATAAAAAAAAAATTGAAATTAAAAAAAAAATGAAATTAAAAAAAAAATTGAAATTAAAAAAAAATTGAAATTAAAAAAAAAATTTAAAATAAAAAAAAACATTGAAATTAAAAAAAAAAATTAAAATAAAAAAAAACATTGAAATTAAAAAAAAAATTGAAATTAAAAAAATTGAAATTAAAAAAACAAAATTGAAATTAAATAAAAAAATTGAAATTAAAAAAAAATTGAAATTAAAAAAAAAATTGAAATTAAAAAAAAAATGTTTTTGAAAATTCGAATGCACAATAATACTCAAACTTTTAGGGAGCTTTAGCACGAAAAAAAATATCAAAATGAGAAAATCAAAAACAATAAAATGGTTCCTTGGGGTACCATTAATAACCAATTTTTTTAAAGATGAAATTTTGTAACTTTTTTAAAATTTGTCGAACAGTTTTTACGAAAAAAAAAAACCTATCTAGCAAGTTTAAAGAAAAGCCGTTTATGCTGTCGTCGACAGACAGACAGAATTGCGAGACCCACTTTTTTCGTCTTCGCTACCATGGTTATATCAACTTTAATCAAAATCTCGAGTTCGATTTTTTTTTACGAATGCATAACTTGCCTTACAGTACCTTTAATTCGCAAGTAAGAAAGTCGGTTAATATGGATCTGTAACTCACGTCGTTGACCGAAACGTTTTTCCAATGATTCCACCACTCCACAATCCGCACAAACCTGTCATGTGGATGCATTAACTTCTAGATAACGTGCGGGTTTTCCGAGCCCCAGATCCGACAATTTCGTTTTTTAACGTAGTCGCCGAGGTGAAAGTGGGCCCTGTCCGAAAAGACGATTTTTCCATGCAGCAGGGGCGGTGAGTGCTTCTTTTCGGTCAAAACTTCTTTTCAAAAAACGCACTATTTGGGCTAAGCAGCAATCATTTTGGAAATAAGGTTTTAATATTTCCCAAAGTTGTTCAAGCGTAAAGCGACCAATTTCGTTCCGCGACACTTTCTGACAAGCTGTCAGTGTCAAAATAATCTTTGATTTAAAAACAAACCCCTAGATGGCCCAACCTGTAGTCGTACTTCCAAGTTCCTCGTAAATAGGAAATAAGACCCACTAAGCGTTATTTCCATGGAAACAAGTCCACATATTGAAACTGCCCCTTTGCCGCCAGGCGCTTCTTCCACAACATTGGTTTGCTAGCCTACATGAATGTGTCAAACTCAAACAGGACTATTGCCCTCAAATCAACGTGGAGAAATATGCATGCAGAACTGCATGCATTCTTTGTTATATTCTATGATATGTGTGTTAAATTAAATGCGTGTGAGAGATTTCGCGTGAGTTAAATCACAGAAGCTTTTCACTTAGATATCTAAAATATCCCCCTCGACTACGGACTTGTGTTTGGTAGTCTCACAATGTCCTCCTAGTCCTTTTTGAAGCCCATCAAGTGCTGCTGCAATTGCAATGATGATGTTCTGATGGTTGGTGATAATGGTGTTATTTCTTTTTTTGTTTGTATGTCTGTCGCCATTCTGTAATTGAATTTTGCCTTTTTTTTTTTTGTTTGTATCTCATTCTCTTTTGATAAATTGATTTCTCATTTCTATACATACAATCCGAGGGGTGTGATGGTATGCGTGTGGGGATAGTTAAATTGAAATTGAATATAATAGACGAAGGAATTGTCCTTCCTGGTTTGACTGCATGTATCACAGTGCACACATATGTATGTACATATATACTGTTATTCGGGGTGTTGGCTATGAAAGCGGGAGATTAAAGAAAAAAAAAAAACACAAAATTCAAAGCTCGATTTAAATGTAGGTATTGAATCAGACTATTGAAAATGGCTTACAATGAAATTGCAGTTACGTAACTTTTTTTTTTTGTGGTCTCTTTTTCAACTTTTATTTTGTAGGAAAATATCAGCAATGTCCAGCGTTGTTTGGCATAGAACAAAAGACTATAACTGAATGTGTTATTAGAAAGTGTCGATAGGAGACAATGACGACGGGGCTATTCAAATGTACGAACAGAAGCTCGATTGTGGAAAATAAATAAATTCTTGCTTTGAGTGAAGACGAATAAAGGATTTGTATTCAGCTTAAACTCATTAGATGATCCTTGACTATTCTAAAAATTATTATAATTTTCTTTAAAATTCTAGTCCTTCGCTAACTTAGTACTATACGTACTGATAGATTAACATATCACCTTACATCAACATTCATCACGAACGTAGTAAAGATACATTTATTAATCATGGCTTCGCTCAACTCGAAGGTAAGTTGCGATGATATCTAGTTTTTTTTTGTTACACACATGTCATCCTTGACTTAATCGTCCTTGGGCGTCACGTCACACCAAGAGTTTCTGCGATGCCTATGAGGTACGAGTACTAACCATATCCGGAGAAGAATTTTGCAATATTAGTTTTTTGTGTTAGCTTGGAGTTTGAACCTTCAGTATATGAGAATGAGAATCGTAGCTACCACGAAGACGGCACGGATCTGTGGACACCAGAAATCCTATTTTCCTGATATTTTGTTGGAGGGAAATTCTTTGCATTTGGTTGATTCAGATGCACACGCTTGTCTGCCCAACATGAAAATGAGTCTCAAGTAATCAATTTGTATATTGTTGCGAGGAAGATACGCACTATACTGTTCGTAGAACACACTTCTGTAGATACTTGAAATGCACTGGGATTACACTGTTGCACATTTATTGCAACATTATAAATCAAATTGAGTGCAATAATTTGTTTTTTCTTTTAATACTTTTTTTTTCCAACGAGAAGGGTAGAAAATTATCATCCTGGGGTTATGGGATCGAAGAAGCAAAACGTGTTTGAGATACATTGTATGGATATTGAGGCTTTCATGTTGTTATTTTCTGTTCAAATTTGATTTTACTTACTTTTTAGAGACGATATAAACCTTTTCAAAAAATCAGCGCTTACCTGAAAAAAAAAAAGAAAAGAAAATTAGGTTAAGTTAATACTTCAATGCTTTTTTAAGAATGTAGAAATACTTTTGAATCAGCACGCATACTGCCGAAAATTGTCAATTTTAATACTATCGGGTTTTTCAATAAGAGCGCTACAAAAGTTTTTTTTTTAAATAAAACAAAAACGGTTTTGGATATCAATGAAATTCTTTATTCCTGTGAAAGTACGTTCGATGCCATTATGTATGGAACTCGATTGCATGGCCACCACGGGCACGCTTGCAGAAGTCCAGATGCTGAACCCAATTTTCGACGGTTTTCAAGCATAAATCGGCCGATACTGCTGCAATTTCACGTTCGATATTCGTACGAAGTTCATCAATCGTCGCTGGATTGTTGGCATAGACCATAGACTTGACGTAGCCCCACAGGAAACAGTCTAACGGCGTCAAATCGCACGACCGAGGCGTACTGTGCCTGTGGATTCAAATTTTTCCACTAGACGCTCAATTGTTGATCTGCTAGGACGATTATGACGACCATAAATTGGACGCAGCGCTCTTAACGTTGAGGCCACTGACTCCGAATTTCGGAAGTAAATTTTAATAATTTCGACTCGTGTTGGCTCGTATATCTTTCCATCATGAAATGGCAAACCTTACTGAAGAGAAATGTCAAAAGAGCGGCAAGAAATATGGCGTCGTTTGCTGTCCTTGTCGCTCTACTTTTGTAGCGTCCCTGTTGAAAAACACTTTACTTAATTTTTCTGATATTAACTTTCAAAGATTTTGGACTAAAATTGTTAAAATTGGTATTGCCTAAGACAAGTAAAAATAATGTTTTATATTATAAGGTTATAAAATAAAGCACTACTTGGTCGCACAGACTTGATCTTATTTTTATAGAGCGTTAAAATTTAAAAAAATATCGATATTTTCAAAGACAAATGAAAATAAACTAAATTTTTCAGTTCTCCTAGATTTTTTAAAAGCACTCGACACAGTTGTACCTGGAAAACTTGCAGATAAGCATCGTCAGATTTATAACTTCTCGCCTGATGCTGTTAAACTTAAATCTTTTTATTTATCCTCCCTACCACTAGTGGAGTTCCACAAGGATCCATTCTTGGCCCATTACTTGTTTCGCTTTACGTTAATGATGTTCTCTCCGTCATGGATAACTGTACGTTATATACATAAGTATGATGACGAGGTATAAATGAACCTCGGCTGCAGTCTTGGTCTCACTCCACGAAATCCCGTCGAAAATAAAAATCCCGCCGACAGATATTTTTGGAAATATTTGAAAAAAGTTCTTGTTAGAACTCCGAAGAGGTAAAACTCCTCCATCTTTAGAGATGATTTTCAATGTTTTGGCAAATTATTTTTAGACATTCGACCAAAATATTTTTGGACTTTTGCCAAAAATATTTTTGGACATTTTGTCAAAATATTTTTTTAACAAACTTTTTTTCAACAATTTGTTTTTGAAGAAATTTTGATTTTTATACATTTTTTTTTTCAAAAATATTTCTTGACAAAAATTTGCCACCCAAGGTACTTTTAATCAAAAAAATTGTTTACATTGGCGCCTGCCAGGCGACTTAACATACCCCCTAAGCGGAGCGAGCAGGTGTGTCCCCGAAAGAGGGACTTATGTAAAATGCTTAAGTCTCGCGGAGCGGGCCACCCAATGTACTTTTAAACGTAATTTCTGGCTAAACTAGGCATCTTAGCGAGTTAAAAATTGCATATTCGTGATGTAGGGAGTGATTTTTTTTAAAAACTTTTTTGGATATTTTTTTTGTAATTTTCTTATTTTTTTTATTTTTTCAACTCAAGATACTTTCAAGAATTCATACTTTACTTGTCTTCAGCTTTAGGCCAATCAGAGCTCGTTAAAAATTAACGATATCAGAGCGGTGTTCTTCGTATTGAATATTCCAGTACAATAGTAGGGAACTTCATTCTCGTTACCATTACTATTGAAATGAAAATCCATACTGTGCTGTCAATTTAGTATTAAAACGGTAAGATTTCGTGATTCGGGATTTCGTGATTCGGGATTTTGTGATGCGGGATTTCGTACCCAACCCTTCTGGGTAATTTCTAAATATAATTTACCCTATTCCCCTCAGATAACTTGAAATAATACAACTGTTGAATATGTGAATCCTAGCAATCTAACAACATCATAAGATACATTTTTGGACTAAGTATGTACGACAGGAGATACAATTTTTCGAATTGTTTACTTAACATGCCGCTCGAATGAATGGATGAATACTGAGAGACGGTTTGCACTGAGACCTAAAGATCTATTGTGCTTCCATCCAGAGCTAGATGAGTTGCTAACCCTACAGCTTTTTCGCCAAGTTTACCCTTTTGATTAGTTGGATTATTTGGAGTATCTTCAAAGAGAATAAAGCACTCTCTTCTATGTACCAGTGACCCGAGTGGAGTCTCGTTAATATTCGTAGATTCTTCCTACTTATGCTGATACAGTTCATGAAACGATTTTGGTTATAGTTCCTAAGAAGTAGTTTGGCCTGCCTCAGTTTTGGGAGTTCTTTCCAGTTTTTGGATCTTTTGGCTTACTCGTCTATTTTCATTTCTTTTTTAATCCTGTTTTCTCCTATTCCGTAGTAAATCCTTGCCCTCATTAGAGCAGTTATTGCGCCTTGCCAAGTTCGTTAACATGCCACCCAAGAATTACTTTCAGTTTCGCATCTTGTCCTTGCTCTCGGATATTTTGTTCATAACCTAACCACCCTATATTTGTGAGATAATAACTAGGGGCTCTTCAGCCAGGTCTGACCAACTGATTCAACCCCGCTACGGCTCCCTGACATCTGAGCGCCAATTCTTCATTAACACTTCTCGTCTGTGGAATTCTTTGCCTTGCCATATCAAGAGAATCACGGCTTTGAAATCGATGAGAAGGTGGTAGGTGTCAATTTGAAGTTCCTGGGTTTTTTCTAAGATCCGCACTGATATGGACCTATCAGGTTGTTGACGAAAGACTTCAGACGTTCACTTAATACGGCAAAAAGGATATTGTGTGTGATTTTAAGGAGACTTATGCCTCTGCAGTTGGCGCAGTTCAGAGGATCTCCTTTCTTGAGGATCGGGCAGACATGGCTGAGGTTCCATTCATCGGGCATGCTTTCTTCCGATCATATATTGAAAATGAGCTGGTGCATACTCCCAATCAAGTCATCGCATACCGCTTGGAACAGTTCAGCAGCCAAGCTGTCAGCTCCAGCGACTTTGTTGGACTTAAGTACTTTAATATCGAAAGTAAAAATGGATCCTGGGACATGCTTACAACTCTAAATCTCATTCCTCGTCATAAGCATGAAATTCATTTTTGTGTAGGTAATGAATGTTGAGTGGACTATAGTAATTGTAGAGCGCTGTATACTTTACCAATTGTAATTGCAGCGTTATCTGACCAAGTGAGAGTATCGTTGAAGATTATCCCAACATTTCGAACCTTAGCAAAGTATTCGATATGATAATGGTGGAAAAGAAGAAGTATCTAATTTACGCTTGTAAATGCAAATATGTCTTTAATTTCCTTAGATTAAACGTTAAATTGTGTGTGAGTGTCCACTGTTGAATTATTTTAAAATCTTTGTTCACCTTATCAATAGCTCCGCTATTCATATCCAGTTGAGAACTGAAGTATAATTGAACGTCGTCAACAAACATATGGACAGTAAAATGTTTTATTATTTTAGGAATTTCATTTACAGAGAGTGAAAACAGTAGAGGATCGAGAATGGAGCCCTGTGGGATACCCGCAGGTACTCTAAAGTACGGTAGCATCAATTTCAATAGATACAAATCGCTGATGGCCATCTAAGTACGAAGCCAAGAGTTGGACGGCTATTCCGAAAGTTGGACGAAAATTAAAAAGCGTAATTCAACTTCTTGCAGAGAATGGAATGGTTCACTGTGTCAAACGTCTTTGAGAAGTCTAACAACATTAGGAATGTAGGTCGTTTATCGTCGAAGTCTTAGCTAATATCGTCAACAACAAGTAAGAAGGTAGTTTTACAACTTTTACAACACGAAAACTGGATTGAACAGGGTTTTTAAGATCCTTACTAATCAAATGCATTTGCAACTGCTTTAATATGCTCCTTTTGAATACTTTCGACAGAAACGGTAGGATTGCAATTGGTCCGAACTCAGGATTGTTCTGATTTTTAGACTTAGGTATTAGAGTTATTTTAGCTTTTTTTCCAGGAAACAGAGTATTCACAAGTGGTTAGTATCTAATTGAAAATATAAGTTATTTACTTTAGAAGCACGGGAAGGAGCAACTTTAAAAATTTAGGATTTATTTTATCCAAGCCTATATTGCGTTCGATTTTACCGACAGCAAAGCTTCAACAAAGTCATTATCGGTTAATCGCGCAAAATCGAAGTTCAGTAAACAGTTGTTGAACTTGATTTATTGCCTGCGTAGCAACTGATACAAACTGTGAGTTAAGTTCTTCGGTAACAATCAGAAATATCTTAACTACAAAATTTTTACTTGCGACTTATAGGTAGATACTATATAAGGCAAGTTATGCATTCGTAAAAAAAAATTGACATAACGATGATAGTGAAGACTAAAAAAGTGGGTCTCGCAATTCTGTCTGTCTGTCTGTTCGACTACAGCCTAAACGGCTCGGCCGATTTTCTTTAAACTTGCTAGATATCATTTTTAATTTTTTACCCTCTCACATATTTTTCTTCTTTTTTTAAGACCAAAAATAACGGTACCTGCTATACGATTTCTTTCGAAATTTTATAAATATTTTTTTTTCTCAAAAACTGTCCCACAGATTTTAAAAACAAAAATACACAAAAATTTCATTTAGTTAAAGCGAAGTAATGGTTGAAAAAAACTTCCGAAAAATGGTTATTTAGGGTACCCCTCCATGGAACCATTTTTTTTTTTTTTTTTTTATTTTCTCAAAAACGGTACAACGGATTTTGATCATTTTTTTTTTGCTAATGCTCCCCAAACACATAAATAGAATTGTGAATTAAAATTTTCAAAAAAAAAAAAAAAAAATTTGGATCTTTAAAAAAAACTTCAACATTTTTTTTCAAAACTCAATATTTCGAAAACCCCATGCTAGATTTTTTTTCAACTTGATAAATAAAAGTTTCTCAATATAATCCAAATATGTGAGAAAAAAATATTATTTTACCTAAAAACAAAGGTGCCTACCATACAAATGTTAAAAAATTAAAAAAAATGGTTTTCAAAAATCGTATTTTTCCCGAAAACGGCGCCTAGAATTTCGATAAAATTTTGTTTCTTTCAAATAATTTTTACGATCTTTAATTTAAAAAAAAATTTGAAATTAAGATATTACAGCTTGTACCTACCATAGAACCATTTTTTCGAATTTTGAATTTCTCATTATCGACAAAACGAATCTTAATGAAATTTTTTATAGAGATGCTTCCAAAAATTTTAAACAACATTGCATTTCAAAATTTAAAAAAAAAATATTTTTTTTTAATTTTTAGGAAAGTCATTTTTTTTTCTGGGAAAATTCAATATCTCAAAAACGAGTCAATGGGTGGTATGCAGAAAGCTTTATCTCAGTCTCAAATCTCATTTTTTTGAGCAATTGCTAGCTTTCGTATGCAGAATAATTCTGAGACAAGAAAAATGTCAACTATCTCTACTTCATACGGGGGTCTGCTTTTCCGCACCCCTCCCTCTTTTTCTTACAAGAAACTCAGAATTAAGAATTAAAAAAATATAGCCTGAAGACAATTGTGTACCACATAAGTTTTTCATTCAAGAGATTTTACTACCAAGCTCATAAGGTATTACATTTTGACAACACAAATACTTACAACGACAAAAACACAGGAAGCTTATTGTTTAACCCAGAACGAGGACCACTTTGTAAAAGCGTTAGGTTTTTGTATTTTAATTAAAACTACACCCTCGTCTTTAGTGGATCTGTTAATCTCCTTAAATGTCAATTTAATCCTATTTATATGTCAAAGCCCAAAAAAATCAACACATGTCACACGCACAAAATTCCTGCTGCTCCCTTTTCTAAAGTCCGCTACAGGTTTAATTAAAAAAAGGAACGACCAACAGCACTACTAATTTCCCAATAATTATCAATTTCACGGCGCGCAGACGGACATCTATAAAAATCTATTCATCATTTGTCAGTGTGACTTATCGAATCGAACAATTTTTGGCATTCGATCGGATATTTAAAAAAGGACAAAAAACTACCTGAGATAGCAAAAAGATTTCAATCCATGTGCACGTCCACCACAAATTGCTTTCAAATACAACACACCTCGAATCCATATCGGAGGACATTTCAGCTCTACATTGTTATTTAGTTTTCTAGAGAAAAAAATTCTTGTACGATAAACACTAACATAGGGAGGGACAAATTGAAAAACTAGGCCTTGTGCCAAGATTTTATACCACAACTATGTGTGTATATATAGGTATAGTGGAATAGAGCACGGTATTTATCTTATAAAAATTTCTTCATATTTACCCACTCAGCGCACAAGTATCTAAGATACATTTTTATTCAATCAGACGAAAATATGAAGTGCGGAGTAAAGGTAGAAAAGCAGGTGAGATACGTCAACGATAGAAACAGCCGCACAAAATGCGTCAGAATTCTAAATTTAAATGACAAAAATAATAATTTGTTTTGATTGCGCGATGACTTTTTTTTTTGTCTCTCTTATATTTTTAATATTTTTAAAAATGACAAAAATTATTAGACAGTCATATAATTTGGAAAGAAATTCGGTTAGAAAATATTGATGGGATTAACTCGAAAGATTTTAACAATGAAACATTTGAATAATATTTATATATTAATTCATAGGTGAATATGAATTCTGTTAGTCTCTTTTTTAACTCTCAGAACGACAGAATATTTTCATAATTTTTGTTTTGATTGTAAGGTACAGACGGTCCCTCTACAACAGTTTAGTTTTTATGACGATATGTTGCCAATAAGGAAGGTGAATGAGGTTACAAGAATTATGCTTTTTCCCGTCCAAAATTCATAGAGCGAACACTAGCCTAATGAAGTGAAGAGAAACAAGAGAGACCAAGGTGTACGTGTAGTTGTTGCTCTTTCTCTTGCCTTAGTTTTTGTTAGTCGAATATTGGCATTTGTGCGAAACTAGTATATATCTGCACGCGTTTAGTGAAAATTCCAAGGGCAACTTAAGGCTAAGCGAAAAAAATACGAATAAACAAAACGTTGTAACCATTTATCTGTTAATTTTCTAATTCCTGCAATTTTGTTAAATTGAAGTAGCTGCGACAGTAGAACCGTCTACAGCATTACAAAGGAACTGGTTGGTGCTCGCAGTTCCAAACAACACCTCGTAAAAGACTCAGACGGCTCGCTACTTAGTTCGCATGAGGATCAGCTGAGAAGGTGGAAGGACCATTTTGCGTCGATATTAAACTGAGTTACCGACAGCAATGCGCAACTGATACCTGCTGAGCCGACAGGAACAACAAATTCCTGAATCCGCACTGCACCCCCCAGTAGAGATAAGATCCGCAACGCAATCAAAGCATTGAAGACCAACAAAGCAGTAGGACTTGATGGTATTCCTGCAGAGCTTCTAAAATCGACACCAACGACATTGAGCGAACTCCTGCATCCACTCATAAAGAAAGCTTGGGTCTCCGAAGGATTTCTGAATGAGTGGAAAAAGGGAATGATAGTCAAGCTCCCTAAAAAAGGAGACTTAACACAATGTGAAAACTGGAGGGGGATTTGCGTCCTGCCTGCCGTTGCCAAAATATTAGCGAAAATAGTACTGGAACGCATCAGGGAACATCTTAAAGCCACACTCGATCATGCATTGATCATATCAATACTTTAAGGATCATAATTGAGCAGTGCGTCGAATATCGATCACCACTCCACCTGCCATTCATTAACTTTGAGAAGTCTTTCGATAGCGTCAGTAGAGAATTTATTTGGAATGCTTTACGCAGGAGGGGTATCACGGATAAATTAATAGCTATTATTAAGGCAACTTATCATGGATCCAAATGTCACGTTTTGCACGAAGGGAGGCTGTCAAAAGAGTTTGAAGTCCAAAGTGGAGTCAGACAGGGCTGCATTCTGTCACCAGTATTGTTTCTGTTGGTGGTAAGCGATGTCCTGCAAGCGGCATTGTCGGGAAACGGAGGAATTCGATGGACTCTAACGTCTCACATGAAACATCTTGACTATGCGGACGACCGACGTATGCGTGCTCTCTCACATGATCATGCATCTCCACCAAATGATAACAGGGGTGGAGAGAGATGCAGAAATCGTAGGGCTGAAAATCCACTCCGGCAAAACAAAGATGATCAGCCTAGGAACCCAGTCATCTTCTCTCATAACTATTTCTCAACAACCGGTAGAGAAAGTACAGAGCTTCCAAAACCTTGGAAGTATCATCTCTACCGAGGGTGGCACCGAACAGGACATCAACAGTCGAATCGGGAAGGCAAAGGCTGCTTTCGGTATGCTTAGAAATATATGGAGGAATAACTCTCTAAGCTTAAGAACCAAGCTACGGCTGTTTCGATCCAACGTCGAATCCGTGTTACTTTACGGTTGCAGCACTTGGAAAGTAACAGTAGGAGGAGTCACTAAGAAGCTGCAAACGTTCATTAATAGACGTCTACGAAACAGCCTTAGGATTTTCTGGCCCAATCGTATATCAAACGAAGAGCTCCTCAGGAAAACGGGTCAGGAACCTACGAGTATTGACTCTGTTATACGACGTCGAAAATGGCAGTGGATCGGACACACGCTTCGAAAAGGTGACAACTGTATTGCGGCGCATGCAATGCAGTGGAATCCGCTCACTCAAGAAGGAAGAAGAGCTGGACGACCGAGAAGTTCATGGAGAAGGGCAGTCGAGGAGGAGTCAGCCCAACTAGGCAAGAGTTGGAGGAAGTTGCGACTCATATCGAGGAACTGAACACGATGGCGAGCTGGCGTTGTGGACGCCCTATGCCCCACTGGGGGTCCCCCACGGACATAAAAGGTCTGAGAACCTAAGTAAGTAAGTAGTAAGTATCCGGATAAGTCAATGGGTACTTATGTACCATGAGCAAGGGTGGTTCATGTAAACACGTTGCGAAATACCTAGTGACTCAATATATCTGAGTAATGAAAGTGATGATTGTGTCAATGGACCTATTGCGCCCATCAAAGTGGAAGAATATGACGAAAAATGAAGATACAAGGGATGAAAACATACAAATTAACAGTTATGTTGACCCACCCTGTAGAGATAATATAATTCGTCGAAAAATAATCTTTCAAGAGCTTCTTGATGAAGTCTTTCTTAATAATGCCGAGTGCTGGACGAAAAGCAGAAAATGAGTCAATGGCTAATTAGTCATGTTTGCAAGAAGATCTAATGGAATAAGAGTACAACTTCAAACTACAATGCCTGTACGAAGATTTGAATATAGTCTAAAAATTCAAAACACTTCGGCTATAATGGACGGACAATATAGCTCGAAGATGGTCTTTGAAATTCAGCCCCCAGGTTCTAGGTGACATCATTGGAAAACAGAAGTAACATCTTATAGACCTATATCGCTTATACCAATCATGGCAATGGTTTTCGAGAAACTGCTCCTGAAAATGTTTAGTAAAATAAAAGAAAAGGGAATACTTATCCTGAACCATCAGTTTGGATTTAGAAACAAACATTCCACGATGGACCAAGTGCATAGAATTACGGATGTTGTAGAAAAACAAGTATGCCCAGCTCTATTCTTAGATGTTGATCAGGCTTTTGATAAGGTTTGGTACATTGGACTTGATTACAAACTGCATAGGGACCTTCTCAAACAGTACTACGAAATTCTGAATTCCTACATTACGAATAGCCTCTTTAGAGAGTGGTACGACTAAAATTGCTACATATAGGAACTAAAGAAAATTGAAGCCGGTGTACCCCAAGGAAGTGTCCTAGGACCAATACTGTTTTTTTTATATGCTTACGATACTGCAATATTGGTGCCTGATAAATCCATTACAAAATGTTAAAGAAAAACTGCAAAATGCAGTCAATTAAGTAAGAGACTTTGAATGCAAAGCTAAAATGAAAAGAGCACATCAAAAAGAAAACAGAAGAAGAAAACTTAAAGTACAGACAAGTCTTCGTGTGATCTTTGCTCCAATCTGCATAGACGGGGAGTAGAGGAGAAGATTTAACCACGAACTGTACGGGCTGTACAGCGAAACTGACCTAGTCAAACGTATAAAAGTCCAGCGACTGAGATGATGGCTGGATCATGTACAGCGAATGGACCCGAATGCTCCGGCAAGGAAAGTCTTCGAATCAAAGCCCGAGGGACGGCGAAGAAGAGGAAAACCGCGATTTAGGTGGCGCACACAAGTAGGAGAGGACCTCAACCAACTTGGCATGCGAAACTGGAGACATCTAGCTAGGGACCGAGCTAGCTGGAGAAGCTTGTTGGTTGAGGCCCTGGTCCACCCTGGACTGTAGCGCCAGCTTAATTAAGTAAGTAAGTAAGTTAGGAGACTTAGAAGAACCAAGTCTCATGAGGTGATTGCCTGGACAGCTATGGTGAAGTAATAAGTTTAAACTTCTCCAAATGTGATCTAAAATTAAGAAAGAAAAATCATTTGTCGATCTTTCATAGATCGGTTCTGATCCTGGTGGATTTCGTGCGGTAAGAGTCCCACACTACTTGCTACCGAATATTACCAAATGTCTTTTGAAGATTTCCACCGATCGAGAAAACGATAACGTCTAAGTGGTCGCCGCCGCCAGAACTGATTTAGAGCATTTCCCATCAATCTTGTTTGAACTTTCGGCAATAGTCCCATTCTTCACAGATATTCTTCTTTGAGGGCTTCAAGAGTCTGAGGCTTGTTAATACGAACTCGTGACTTAAAAAAAATACCACAAAATATTGCGATCTTGCCGGGCACAGATATGCATCCTCAGAATTTCGGTTGTGACTCTTACATATGCGCCATCCTGTTGGAACCACAAGTACTTCAATCTCAAATCATCCGATTAAGAAACTTTGAGCACACAAGTAGGAGAGGACCTCAACCAACTTGGCATGCGAAACTGGAGACATCTAGCTAGGGACCGAGCTAGCTGGAGAAGCTTGTTGGTTGAGGCCCTGGTCCACCCTGGACTGTAGCGCCAGCTTAATTAAGTAAGTAAGTAAGTTAGGAGACTTAGAAGAACCAAGTCTCATGAGGTGATTGCCTGGACAGCTATGGTGAAGTAATAAGTTTAAACTTCTCCAAATGTGATCTAAAATTAAGAAAGAAAAATCATTTGTCGATCTTTCATAGATCGGTTCTGATCCTGGTGGATTTCGTGCGGTAAGAGTCCCACACTACTTGCTACCGAATATTACCAAATGTCTTTTGAAGATTTCCACCGATCGAGAAAACGATAACGTCTAAGTGGTCGCCGCCGCCAGAACTGATTTAGAGCATTTCCCATCAATCTTGTTTGAACTTTCGGCAATAGTCCCATTCTTCACAGATATTCTTCTTTGAGGGCTTCAAGAGTCTGAGGCTTGTTAATACGAACTCGTGACTTAAAAAAAATACCACAAAATATTGCGATCTTGCCGGGCACAGATATGCATCCTCAGAATTTCGGTTGTGACTCTTACATATGCGCCATCCTGTTGGAACCACAAGTACTTCAATCTCAAATCATCCGATTAAGAAACTTTGAGCTGGTGTTATGCCTTAGAAGCGATAATTTTGCGTATTCACGGATTCGCGGAAATGGAAGTGGGCCTCGTCGCTCATGGTGATTTCCGATGAAAAGTTGTCTCCACTCGTGGTCGAGATACATGATGGCTTAGGCATAAGTTATACGCCCTTTGCGGTCAATCCTGCCTGCAACTTGTAAGGGAACATCTTCAAGTCTTTCAACGTAACTATCTGAAAAAAACAGCAGATTGATACCCAATTGCACGGCACGTGTCGCGGAGTACTTTGCGACATCCTGAGCCACAGCTGCGCTTTGAGGCCGGCCAAACTTGGAAGCATCTCGTAATGTTTGTCCAGTTTTTGATGGAATTCAGAGAAAACTTCGACGAAATTCACGCTGCAATAACAACAACGACTTTTTAAGAAAGTCGAAAAAATTATTTAAAGCTTTTTTAGGAGAACAGAGATTCATATGTTGTGTACGTGTAGAATTAAAAATGTAGAATTAACATTTTCCGCCATTTGCAAAAATGATATGAACCATCTTCCGATAGGGTGCGCTACCTTGTACGAGAAAATAGAATTTGTATCATAAAAAAGGACACGTAGAAGTAATGGAATAGTCAAACGTTGGTTTCTGATCTTCTTCCAAATTTTTTACAGCTTATATTTTAGCAATTAAACAGTCTTTTGCGACACAACACTTCTTAAGTACAGAAATCAGAAAGTCTCTTTGAGTGCCGACAGCTCTTTGAATCAAACATTAGGGATTGATCTTGCCTTTAAGGCCGAATGGGACATGATCTGGACATTATTTTGTAAGAACTATAAATAGCTAACGCAAACTCAAAAGATCAACTTTGGAAATTTGTTTGAGATTGATATTATCAAATTTGTATGTCCTCTACTTGGAGTGATATCATTCTATGGTGCCAGAATTTAACATTTCCTGAGCCAGTTAATAATAACATTAGGGTCCTAATTCGTTGAAAGCATAATAACTGGTTTCGTTAGCTATTTAATTTATTATTTATTATCAAAATAGTAAAAACCCAATAAAATTTTGTTCACTTCATAGAACCAAATACATAACAGAAAAATTAATAGCTCTATTTTTGTCATTGAAATTTTCATCAAACTATAACTCTGAATGAATATATCTCAATTTATAAATTTATAATCCCATTATATCTTCTATATATGTACATACATATATGCGCTTCCATTTCATAGTCTAAAATCTTTCTATTTTTTTATCAGAATAAACGAATAACTTAACCTAACTGCGCCCCCCAATCCCAAACTTAATGATGAGATATTCACCATAAAAATTTGTCACCATCAGTTTGGAAATTTTTTTTTTACACATCCTGTCAGGAAAAACTTTACCAAGAATGTATCCGTAAAAAAAAAAATAATAACAAAAACTTAAACGGTTTTCGTTTGAAAAGTGCTTACTGATCCAGAAAAAAAAAACCTCATCCACCCATCCACTTAATATATACGAAAGATATCTTCTCGCAAAAACCCAAATCCCGATGACAACAGAATTTGGGGGAAACCCCAAAGAAGGGATATTTTTTCTTCGATTTTTTATGCAAGGCAGACAGGATGTTCTATGACGTGTTAAGGTTGTTAGATTAACTCAAGGAAAATTAATTTAATAATAAAGCAAAGGACTTTGTCGAATGTACTTGTTCATATTTCAGTTATTTACACAATTTTGCGAAAAAATACTTTATGTCATCATTTTGATCTTTGTAGACAAGTTGATTTGTATTGGGGCACGGTAGAAAGGGCTAGCAAGTGAATAAAGATCAAGAACTTTTTTTTTCTATTTTATTGAATCTCACCAGCCAGTGCCACATAAGAATTTTAAACTTTTAAGAAAAATGCACACAAGCAGAGATAAATACAGTCATTTTGAGCCACTTGCTAAAGTGACACACGCCACTCATTAAAGTGAAATACGCCACTTGCAATGTGACACACGCAACTCACTAAAGTGAAACACGCCACTTGCAATGTGACACATGCCACTTGCAATGTGACAGACGCCACTTGCAATGAGACACACGCCACTTGCAATGTGACATACGCCACTTGCAATGAGACACACGCCACTTTCTAACGTGACACACGCCATTATTTTGGCTTTGTCACTTTACATCTGTTTACATTCGCCATATAAATAGAGGATGGGCCATCTAGTGGTTGTTTTTTAAATCATATACTATTTTGACACTGACTGGTGTTTCCCGCTCAAAATCTTAACAGAAAGTCAGTATCATACTTCCGCGGAACGAAGTGAGTCGTTGGGAAGTATTGAAAACTTATTTCCAAAGTGAGTGCTGTGTAGCTCAACACTCTGTTTTTTTTTAAAGAAGTTTTGGCCGAAATGAAGCGCTCCGCTCCTGCTGTAAGCAAGTTTGTGCAAAAAAATTCGTGAGACTAGTATACTAGTGGACAATACTCATGGTCCCCGTTGTCGTACGGTACGCACAGACAGAGGGTGACAGTTTGGTGCTGATTGTGGAGTGGAGGCATGATTGGACCATTTTTCTTTCCAAATGAGGCTGGGAACAAGGTTTCGGTCAACGATGGGAGTTACACGAGCCATGTTAACCGATTTTTTTTTTTTTTTTTTTTTTTTTTTTTTTTTTTTTTTTCACTGAAATTGAAGACATGGATTTGGATGCCCTCTGGTTCATACAGGATGGCACGCCATGTCATACAACCCATGCCACAATCGATCTTTTCAGCATCAAATTCCCAAATCGTGTTTTCATCCGTTTTGGCGATGTCAACTGGCCGCTTCGGAGCTGCGATTTGACCCATTTTGATTTTTTTTGTGGGGAACCGTGAGGACCGATGTTATGGCAACAATCCGAAAACAATTGAAGCACTTAAGGCCAATATCATCATCCACGCAATCCGTGAGCTACACCCCGAAACCATCAACAAGGTCTTGAAAAATTGGAGTGACAGAATGCGCTACTACGAAGCCAACCGAGGCAACTACTTGAAAAACGTTGTGTTCCATAATTAATGGGAATGTTTGCTCTTACAAATAAACCGACAATACTTTGAAAAAAAATTAATTTTGTTCATTTTGTTGCATTTTTAAAAAGAAACTTGTATTTGGCCCACCGTGTTTAAAGGTTTTAAATCACAAATGAGGAATAAACACTTTGTTTTTTGGGTTTATTTCTTATATAATTTAGCTTTGCAGTTCGATTTTTTACAACTCCATAACTTGCCTTTGTGATCTACCTACCGCCATTAAAAAGGACAAGAAACAAACTGCCAAACTTTCGAAACTAATGTCTTTTCGTATTATGATGAATAGGTGTGTATTTCACCCTTTTGGAAGGTTCTGTTTTTTTTTTTTTTTTTTTTTTTTGTTGACTAATGATGAAAGTCAACGACCCAACCAGATTAGTTCGTTCACCGCCTGGCAGCACAAACAGCAGTCTCACCTTCCACACACGTTGCATAGAATTATTACTTAAATAAAAACCATTTTCTGGGTGTAAACATAAAGTCTATACCTAAATGGTTTGTTTGAGTTCCTCTTCGGCGGGCTTAATGAGAGAACATCAATTATACGAAGCAACAAACCTCATGGCCTTCTTCTTCTTCTTCTTCTTCATCGTTATGAGCATTGTGGAGTTCTTCGTTTTTTTCTTTTTTTTTGTTACAGTGGGTTTTGTGTGCATGCATCGACCCTGCCTAATAGCCCGTAACCATAATTACAAGTGCGATAGTTTTTTTTTTTTTGTTGTTGTTGTTGCAAAAATACGTCGTAAAAACTGTCCGTGCGGATACTGACACGTCAATGTGAACCAATTTTCTTTTTCTAGCAAATCACACTATAGACTTGCTCTAAGCCTACCAAGATCTAAGCTATCTATACATTGATAGTTCGTCGACCTGGACAAGACCATCCCTGGTAAAGTGGTAACTAGTACATCATTGGAACCAACTACGTCCGAACGAACAGCTTTTTCCGGTTTACTGGTCGAGGAAATGGAAAAAAACCGAGTTATAAAGAAAAACACTTCTTTCCATGTTTCGTGTCTTGTTTTTTTTTTTTTTTTTTTTTTTTGTAATTTTTCCTTGTAGTGCAATTTCGTAACCGGAGTAGTTGAGATGTATTCGTTTCTGGAAATGGTCGTGAACTTGACAGACAAAAGTGGGCATGGCAGCAAAACCGCACCAAGAAGAAGGAAAAATCATATCAATGGCAAGAGGTCGTCCAGGTCGTCCGTGACTTAGGGAAGGCGAGGACTAGGCGGATGGTTGTTTCGAGCTTGTATCTTTTATGGAGCGTCTTTCTACCTTTATAAGGGTCTAGGTAAACGAACGATTTGCTAGGTGTGCCTTCATAATCTTTGTGATGAAGTTTCTTGTTCTGTTTTCCCTGTGTTTTTCTTTAACTTCGCTCTGATTGTACTCGTATATGGACATGGACAGGTTTAATTTCGACACAATGTTTATAGTGAATTATCATGATGAGGTAATCTTTTCGGTTGGATTGGTAATTTTGTTAGGAAACGTTCTTAATTTGAAAGATTACCAAGGCACACAAGGCTTTGAGCTTTGTAGGAGTAGGTACACCAGGGCAATCATCAAGCAACCACCACACATCTCAGTCCATCCCACCACCTATGTTTGGTTGGATTTGATGATAAATGATATTGGTGATGGTTTGCTTAATTGGTCTGGACTGTCAAACTAGAGTTTAGACTCCTGGGAACTCTTTATTTCGGATAGAAAGTTGAGCGGATTATTGTGTTTGGCTTTTAGATATTTCCGAAACCATATAGCGAAACTAATCAGTTAAGAGAAGTGTACAAAAATTCCATTAAGATTAGGAGATTATTTTTTTGTTATAGATAAAAAGGGATTAGGGTATGTTTTGAGATGATGGAGATTTGACGACTCGAAAACACTTATGATGGAGTTGTGCACTTTGAATCTCTCTTACAGGTGTTTATTTGGAAAAAACTGATTGATTGAAATTGGATTAGAAGTGAGGTAATATTTTTATTTTAAAAGTGAAATCGGACGGTTCACAAAGTTTGTTGAATAAGTTTCGATTTTTTCAAAGGTTAAGCAACAGAAATATTAAATTGAGTTTTGAAGTAAATAAATATATGTATATGAAGATAAGACCGGTCAACCTGTCAATAGTCTGAAAATTGTTTTCGGAACCCGCCATAACCTAATACTCGTTCCTCCCTTTGTGGCGCAGTTTTGTTTTGTGGAGCTTATAGTAAATTTGTTAAAGTTACGTAAGTATCGGTTGGACGTCAGAAAGTAGATATTCAAAGGTTAAATTGAGAAAAAGAAAAAAATGCCTTTTTGTATAGTTGATGTAGAAGGAGTGAAAAAAATGGGAGCGGAAGGGGTGTTGTTCATCCCAAAGCTTATCATACTTTCATATGCTTAAGACACATGATTTAAGGTTTTTTTTATGGATTTATTGCTGGATATATTGAAGTCAAAAATAGAGGACAATTATAATAGACTGGGATGATGACATCGTGACGAAGGACTTCGACACAACTGTCTTTAATGAGTGTGGTGTTGGTTCATGAAACTTCAATTAGTTTTTGAATATATCGAGGTCGTTTAGGCTACCCGGCTTGGCTAGTGTTTTCCATGCTAAAATACTGGACATCAGGGAAGCCTGAAAGATACTCAAATAAGATACAAACCAGAACTGGAATAAGGCTATTATCACAGACAGCCAGGCGGTGGTTTTTAAAGCCATTAATTCTAATACATCATCTTCAAAATTTGTCCAGCAATGCCGGAATGAAATTGCTACCCTTAATATTAACCACAATTTAACTCTCATCTGGGTTCCAGGCTCCAGGGTCACTGTGGCATTGATGGGAATGAACGAACGGACGATCTGGCCAAGCAAGGATCAACCCTTCACAACTCACTTGCAGAAAGACTCAACTTTACACTTTGAGTTACGAAGGAAAGTATTCTCTCAATTTGTTTTAACGAATCAAACCGCACGTCAAACAAATTAACAAACTGCATTATATTTAGGCAGATTTGGCCCACCAGTAACAAATCCCGAACACCTGATCTGCTATGCAGACCCAGGCAAGACATAGCCAGGATTTTAGCTACCTGTAGCGGTCACTGGCCAATAGAAGAGTGTGCAGCGAAGCTAGGCATTACTCGCAACACTCACTGTCATAGCTGTAGGACCAGCACAATCATTAGGAAGGACATTTTTTGAAGACATTGACAAACTTTCGGAAATGAAGATCAAAAACTGATTTCTCAACGTGACGAAATGGCTCAGTTAGTCCTATGCCGTGCTCTTCGTTTGATTCTTCAGATCCCGAGCTAGCGGACTATGGGCTTTGGTGGTACGGGGGGCGGGATGATCACTCAATAGGTTTGGCTACTGTTTAAGCACCAGTCAACAAACTGCGTAGCTTGGAATAGTGTTGATTGTGTCGGATGAATGTGCTGGCACGGTTTAGTAAGTGACGCAATTTCCGGATGATTGTGCAAACACACAATATGATACATCAAAACCTACTGTCATCATTTCTTCTATTTGAACTCAGTCCAAACTGGATGACACCACAATTTCCCATATTAATTCCATCCACAGGTTTATACGAGTTATGGTGTCAAAATGGGGCACTTCAGTGCTAATTGGGCCATAGATCTAGACGGTGCCGTGAAATAAGGCCAAGTGAAATAAGGCCAACTTTCAAAAATTGGCCTTATTGCACTTTTATAAAGTGAAATTAGGCCAATTTTCAGCAGTTGGTCTTTTTGCACTTTTACAAAGTGAAGTAAGGCCAAGTTGGTCTTATTTCACTTTCAACAGTTGGTTTTATTGCACTTTGACAAAGCGAAATAAGGCCGAACTGCATTTTTATATTTATTTCATAAGCAAATTTGGCTTTATGTCGCTTTTACAAAGTGACATAAGGCCAAATCTGTTTGTGACTTAAGGTCAAGCATAAAATGTTTCGTTAAAAATAAAAAAGTAGTTTTTGCCGTTATATTCGTATAATACATAATTGTTTATCGGGGGCTGACGTTCTTGGTTTACTTGGGCAAAAGTACTTTAGGTGGCCCGCTTCGCGGCTTTTCAAGATTTTAACTCCCTTTTCGGGGCTTACACCCGCTCACGCAACTCCGTTGCTCCGCTTAGGGTATGTTCAGTCGCCAGGCAGGCGCCTGTAGCAACAGTTTTGTATTTTACATTAATTGGAGTAAAAAACTAACAGTTATGTACTGTTGCACAAGAAAAACTGTTGCTAAAGGCGCCTGCCTGGCGACTGAACATACCCTAAGCGGAGCAACGCAGTTGCGTGAGCGGGTGGTAGCCCCGAAAAGGGAGTTAAAATCCTGGAAACCCTCGAAGCGGGCCACCCAAGGTAATGTTGCCCAAGAAAACCCAGAACGTCGGTAAAGTGACATAAGGCCAAGTATTACAATTTGGTCTTATGTCACTTGGCCTAATGTAACGGCACCACATTCAGTTGCTCTTATTACGCTTTCAAAAAGTGAAATAAGACCAATTTGGTCTTATTTCTTAAAATCATTTGGCTTTATTTCACTTTGTCAAAGTGAAATAAGACCAACTACTGAAAATTGGCCTTATTTCACTTTATCAAAGTGCAATAAGGCCAATTTTTGAAAGTTGGCCTTATTTCACTTGGCCTTATTTCACGGCACCGATCTAGACTGCCCTTGATCGCAATTTCTACCTACCTATTATAATAGACAAATTTATACATAGTTCGTCAACTTTAATAACTTTTGCCTATTATAATATTACTTAAAAAAAAAAAAAAAAAAAAAAAAAAAAAAAAAAAAAAAAAAAAAAAAAAAAAAAAACAGCAACGAAATAAACAAAACTCAAGTTACTTTGCATCTGAAATAAGGCTATGAGAAAGTCTTCAGGTTTTCGGGAGACTATGATCCTGAGGAGATCTTTACTCACTTATTCGGCTCCAGATACATGAAGGACACGGCAGCTTTACATCCTCTACACGCACTCTGCTTCCAGTCATCTAGGCTTAGAGTTCTAGCATCCGCAATGGATTGGCCTTTAAACTGAAGGATCGAGCTTTCTTGTCAGCTCGAACTTGGCATTTTTGACCAAGCCAATGAAGTCGACGTGTTTTTTTTTTTGTTTTTTGCTTTCTAGACTGCAATTTGGTAAAGCTCATAGAGTTCCAGTTATATCTTTCTGCTCCATTCACCCTCCTCGCAAACAGGACTAATTATTATCCGTCGAAGAATGTTTCTTTCAAAAGAGCTTACTATCATTTCCCTCTTTCTGCTTATAAACCAACACTAGACGCAGGACTAGTAGAATAAGGCTTTTGTAGAACGTGCACTGCGCCTTACAAGTGAGAAGTTTCGAACCCATTCGTCAAACCGAAGAAGCAGCAGTTTCCTAGGGTAATCCTTCGTCGGATCTTCAAGAACAGAAAATCTCATTTGATATTTAATCGCCGTGAAGGATTCTATAACAGGTGAAATCTGTCATATTGGCTTTGTTGGAAAGCTTAAATGACGATAACTGTAGACTTAAGTCATAAATTTTTTGGAAAACTCGTTCGTAGTAAAGCCGAGTTTTAAGAATGGAATGCAGGCTCTTCGAAACAGTTAAGTTAACCTTCACCGAAAAGCCAGCTGACAAATAGGCATCATGAACAGCAATTAATAGGCCCAGAAAATGACCTATTTCCAACCCAGCAATTTTTTTAGAGAATTCCGAAACATGGCCATGTCTCCGTAACTCATAGACATAACGGACTGCGTCGTTGAAAGCAACTTTTAATTCATTTTTGGATAAGGAATCGAGATCAATATATACTCATATCTCAGCGTAGGTTAAGTTATAAGGGGAATAATTAGAAATAAGATTAGTTTACGTCGAGTTTCAATGGTAGTAACGTGAACTGAAGGCCATAATTTTTGTAAGCATCCGTAAATGCAACCAATAACAGTAGCCTGAAAGGTGACGGTCGATTACATAACCTAGGCTAGTACAGTGCTCACACTGTCTCTGGAATATTAAGGGTATACAAAAACCCCTTGAGTGTGCGCCGATTATAAAAAAAAAAAAGGTTTAATTATACGATCACTGAGCCAAATGCCAGGTAGACTAGAGCTATCAAACTTTTTCTTGGAAATTGGATAGATTAGTGATTTTGAGCGATTCATCAGCTGATGAAAAAATCAAGCAAGATTATGATCAACATCATCAGCATATAAGTGGAAAGATGCGAACAACACGAAGGCAGATCGTTAATTAACATGCAAAAAAGAATTGGACTAAGGATCGATCCCTGTGGGACTCTTTGTTCTAAGAGTAGAGTATTTTTCACCAGAAATAACTATTTGAAATCTGTCAGATAGATAGTTTGTTATCAGCGAACATGATCTGTCGCTAAAGCCGAAGAAGTTTCCAATTAAGAATGGAGTAAGCAGAGAAGATTAATGTGACCTTATCATAGCTTACTGTAATGTCTTCGAGAAGATTGACCATAGCTGTGGGGCAACTGTGATATGCTCTGAAACCTGATTGTTTTTCCTATAACAGATTACTTTTAGTGACGTGATTTAAAATTTGCTCCTCCATTATCTTCCCAAGGACTTTGGAGAGACAGCTAATCGGTCTGGAATCAGTTGGAGAAGTGCAGTCTCGTTTCTTGACGATGGGAAGAACTCTGGCAATTTTCCAAGAAACAGGAAAAGTAGTAGAAAAAGTGACGATGCACCAATTAATATTAGTGAGGTTGGGGGCAATACAAGTTTAACGAAGCTGATGGGCACCCCGTCCTTACCAATTGAGTCAGACTTAACACCCATCACACATTTCATAACTTCAACCTCACTGATAACCTCAAAATCCTCAAGCCTAGGCACAAAAACCGACGAGTTAAATGCTGTATTTATTTCAAAATCATCAACAGGACTAGAATTACTAAGGAAGAAATCATTCAGCTCATCAGCGTCAATCTTACTAAGGTTCCACTCTGTTTGCGAAAAGGAACGACCTGCCTTAGGGTATTACACATAAGCTAGTTTTGTTTGCATTTTAATTGAGTTTTGAGTTTTGAAACTTAAAAACATACAAAATTAAATGATTTTTTCCTTGCGATATAGGCAAGTTCTGCATTTGGAAAACTCTCGATATTTTGATCAAAGTTGACATTACGATCATAGCGAAGACGAATAAAGTGGGTTCAACAATTCCGTCTGTCTGTCTGTATGTCTTTATATCTGTACCTCGAATTACAGCCTAAACTACTAGAGGTATTTTCTTCAAACTTGGTACTTAAGGGTATTCGGTGATTCCCTAGGGGGGAAATTGAAATTTTGTTTAGCTCTAAAATCACGGTAGCTCTAAAACTAACGGTACCCCCAATCTTATTAATCTCGAAAACGACTCTAACGATTTTGATAAAATTAGGTGATATTATGGATATGGACTATATTTTGGTAAAAAAAAATTTGGGGGGAAATGTTGTTAGGGATACCTGTCATAGAACGTTTTTTTTTTTTTTGATTTTCGAATTTCATCAACGGCTTTAACGATTTTATATAAAATCTAAAAAAAAATTCGAAAAAATAATTTTTGAATTTTAAAAAAATAATACAATTTTTTTTTTGAAAATGCAATATCCTGAAAACGGATACACGATTAAATTTTTAAATAACGTTTTAAGATGTATTATGTTGAATACTAACAATTTGCATATCCCTTTTTTTTTATAAAAATTTTAAGGAAAATTTAGTACACAAGTACAGAGTGTCTGTATGTCTGTACCTCGATCTAGAGCCTAAGCCACTGGACCTATTTTCTTCAAACTCGGCAGTTAAGGGCCTTCGTTGATTCCCTAAAGGGGAAATTGAAATTTTTTTTTAGGTCTAAAACTAACGGTACCCTCCATACACCCGTAATGCAAAATCTTATTTATCTCGAAAACGGCTCTAACGATTTTGATACAAAAAAAAATCAAGTGTGATATTATGAACATGGCCTACATTTTTGTAAAAAAAAAACTTTGGGCGAAATGTTATTAGATAATGGTACCTGTCATAGAACCAACAATTTTCACCAGGAGCGCCCTTAAGTTTAAAATAATATTGTATATAAAAATATTCGAAAAAAAAAAATATTTATTTTGTTTTTTGAACAAAATAAATTCCAATTTATTTTTTGAAAAATCAATATCTTGAAAACGTGTGACCGATTATTTTTGTAAATTATTTCCTAAAATCTATATTACTATACACTTAAAATTGGCATCCCAAAATTTGGTTCTAGAAAAATTAAAAAAAAAATTTGTTATATGAAAAATTACTTCAATAAAACGATTTTTAAACTTTCTTTGCGTAAATTCATACTTTTCCGGAAATCAGACGGCAATTCCATGTATTGTATTTATAAAATGTATTTTAAATCCCAAAGTACTTTTACATAAGAGCAAGTTCGTGCGATCTAGTCGTGCATTTTATTGATTCCAATAGTCACTACGGTCACAAGTTGCCAAGCGTCCTTTTTATCTTAAACCTTAAGGTATGGAAAAAATGACTGAAAGAAATAATTTTTAAGAACCTTTAATCATAAAACTATGAAAAAGGATATCATATTCCATACAAACAAACACTAAACAAAACCCACTTTCACTTTTGAATTTCGCAAAATTAAAAATTCGAAAGGCTTTATCAAATTTATCGAAGCTAATTAATTGATTGTTGTTAATCCATTCGAGCGATTCAATCCTTATAATGACTTTATCTGATCCTAAGTACCACTGGTGCATTTCATTCAACCACAAGTCCACCTCTCTAACTGTCCGATGGTACATTGGTTAAAGTGCATTAGAGTCTTACCGCACCAGCTTCGTGCCGCATGATTTACTGCATTAACATCACACTACACCGAAAACTTAAGGTGTATCTTTGCCTCATTCGATGAGGACGGGTAAAGCAGAAAGACAGATTCGATTTCCCTCAGGGTTGATGCAAATAAAAAAAACCTTTCCATATGCCCAACAATTTTTGCCAGGCGCATCCACGCCACACAACGTCATATGTCAAAAGCAACTACTCTAAGCTTCTGTGAGAGCAATGCTAAATGCAATTTCCAATTCTTGACAAATGAAAGGACCAAACTTGTACAAAAAAAAAGGAGAAACTTGCCAAAGAATGAAAATTCCATCAGCAGCCCTTCTGACGACGACAACGACGACGATGTCGTCAAAGCTCTCTTTCTCTCTCTCTCGTCCTTTGGCTGCAATTTTACATGCTTTCCGGGCGGCAAAAACAGAACGAGTTTCTGCCCGAAGGCTGAAGGGATGATGATGGGGCTTTAACGATGTGTATACTGAATGATAACCTTCACCTCCCACCACCACCTCTCCCGCCTTTCCTAAAGTAAAACGGATACTGCTTCGGGAATTTCTAATCTATTGCATTCTGGCATCGAGTGCGATTTTTTCGTGTGTTTTTTTTTTGGGCGGGAGGAGAACCGCCGCCGCCGCCCATCATCATATCGTCGTCTTCATGGAATTTTACCTTCTTTTTGCAGTTTGGTAGTGTTCCCCTGCAGATATGCTACTCTGCCTGTTCGTTTGGGTTAGGTATTATGTTCTGCCTGGATTGTTGCATGCAACACAGAAGCCGATGTTGCCCGTACTTGGAGATACGTTATATTCCCTCTCTCCATCTCTTCACAATGACAGTGGGAGAAAAGGTTCAATGGCCGTTTTTCCTTTTCCGTCTTCTGTATCAAGTTTGCAAGTTGTTTTGCTTTTCCCGTATACCTGGGTTCCGTGTATTAAGCAACGCCAACAAGACTAAATATGGTCGTCATTCTATAAATCCATTTCTCTGCAAATATCTTTCAAGATAAATATTCGAGAATCTGAATGCCATCTGTTTCTTCTTCCTTGGAAAAACTCAGCTCGGGTTCAGGATCTAGAAAATGGTTACAAACAGTCACGACACTCAAAGCTCTTATAGTTTTATAGGTCCAGTCATCGGACGAGTGATGGTCGTCGGAGGTACTGTTACTATTCCAACCAACAACAAGGCTTAGCCTTAGCCATAACTTAAGAAAAGACTACGACAACGACACACCAAGTAATACCAAAAAGAAGTCGCGTCTCTTCCCGTAGTTAAAATCAGACCAACAACAACTACTATTCTGATTGGCATTTTATTTATTTATCTCTCTCTACCGTTTTCCTTTTTTGCTTTGCTTTCCCTTACGCTTTCAGCTTTCAGTTCTTTTCCTTGATTCATCCTTGAAAAGAGGTTTTATCCATTTATTTCCGGGATTTGTAAAAGAAAAACAAAATCGTTCTCCAGGTGGGATCGTTTTTTTTTTTTGTTTTTTTTTTTTTTTTTTTTGTGAGGAAAAACTTTCAGTAAAACTGTCTAAATTTTTATTGCCATTACAATGCAAATTGTTTTGATATTGTTTGCAAATGTATCTATCTCAAGGAAAGGTAGGTAGGTAGATTGTCAAGATTGTTGGTGACAGCAAATTGGAATAAGATTGCAATATTTACGCTGAATCGTTTTTTTTTTTTTTTTTTTTTTTGTTCGGTTTTTCTTTTCGGCAACTGATTTTAGTTTGTGATGCCTGAAAGGCTGAAATAGTTCTTTTTCACTGCTTGGCAGTTCGGAGCTTGGTTACCTTGAATTTTGTTTAAGTATTATTGAATTTATCTTTGTATCAAGACTTTTGGTCAAATTACTTTGACTGACAGTTTGACTATTTTAAGCCAAGGAAGAATAAATGCCAGAGTCAATGCTTAAGTCGGAAAAGAAGACATGTTGGGCAGATTAGATGAAAAAAAAACGACTTCCACGAATCGGAAACATGCAGTAATTTTCTACTAATAGACTTTGCAGTAATTCGTACAACATCGTCCGACATTTAACGTTTTAATGAAATTGACGTTGGGCGCCATTGAGAGTTTACTTTGAGCCAGTATTTCGAGAACATCACATAGGCAGACTATCACGTATCCCTGATAAATCGTTTCAACTGAAAAATAAGTGACACAGATACATAGACGTACATGAAACGAGACCAGCCAGAGAAAAGTATTGTAGAAGGACATGGAGGATCAAGGAAATCTAAGAGTCTCCCGATCTTCAAACCACAGGAAAGAATTTTTCTAGCAACTGCTAAATGGACATCATGTAGGCCGGGATTGAAGTCAAATCAATCAAGAACCAGTTTTATTACCCAGTTAAGAAGGGTAGCAAAAGATTTTGTAGAACAAAGAAAAAACAAGTTCTCAGAATCTGTAGAGCTCATCAAATAAAGAGATGATGCATCAAACCATCAATCAAGTATCTGTAGAAAGAAGAACGCCCAATGACTGAACTACCAGCTCTATTTGTCCCATCTACCAAAAAGTAAAGTAAGGGGTTTTCTAGTTGGCACTTGATAAATTTTGACTTTCACTGTGAACGCAACATTAAACCAATAACCAAACGGTATATGTTAAAGAATTTAGCAAATAACATTTTCATAATGGTGAAGTTCACGAACGAACGTTAACTAATAATTAAAGTCGGGTCCAAAATTTGGTAATTCTCGTCCCAGTAGTTAAGTAATTCATAGTCAGTGAAAAAATTTGAGTATATAAATTTTCACTACCGGATGTTTGTCGAAGTGCCGAAAATATTGCTGCCTTTCAAGCATCCGTCGCGAACGAACCAAAACAGTGGTCTCCACGACCTTCTCAAGAATGGGACATCGCTTAGACCAATTTCGCGTAAGGAACTTCGCCTACACTCGTATAAGATGAAGTTAACTCAAGAACTAGAGCCATTTGATCATATGAAGGGGCGAACTTTCTCCGATTGTGTTCTAGAAATTTTGGAAGAAAATGACCAATATCATCGCAGAGCATGTTCAGTGATAAAGCAGATCAGTGGTGAAGCCAAGAAACACCATTCCCAAAAACTTTATTATTTAGTTCTTCAGTCAACTACCGGAGCCGTTGGAGGAGCTCATAGCCAATATTGAAAAAGATGGCGGGCGTTTTTTTTTTTTTATTTTCTGAGAAGTGTGTTGCCGAGTCATCGAAAATAAGGTTCAACGACCGTTGCAAAAGTGTTTGAGATTTTTTAAAGAGACTACGTGGAACGGGATCTGAGTGTCACATTACCGAGCGAAACGCCACAACACCTATATACCTCTTATCATATTAACGAGCGAAATGCTACGACACCTACTTACCGCCTTATTAAATAATCATATTGCACATTGGAATTCCATACAATTTTTTCTCTTATCTTTACAATTCACACTGACTTATAGCCGCATATTTGATAAGTGGAAGTTAAGAAAATACCAAAATTGTTTTTTATTCTCCTCCAAGTGTGGATACTAATCTACTGTATAGAGAGTTTAAGATCGGGCCGCAAGCAAAAAGCTTTAAAATGTTTCGGGGACAGCGAAGCATTACTTTACTTGTGAAGCCGATCTAAATGTTTGATCTAAATGTTTGATATAAATTGTTAGGGTATTATCTAGGGTAGGACAAGCCGTATTATTATTAGGAGTATTATTTAGTTATATAATTCGACAGTTTTGTTCCTCTGAGCTCCTCTTCAAGTAGCTCACTGGACAGTTTCTACTTTGAGAGTTCCAACCGTTTTGTCCTATAGATGGCGTGCTAGGGACAAGGGCTTTCTATAAGAATACTCGACCGTTTAGTTTCTTTGAGTTCCTCTTCAAGTAACTCAGCGAGAGTTCCACCCGTTTAGTTCTCTAGGTTGCGTGCTAGGGACATAGGGCTTCTGATAAGGTTCCTTTCGTTCCTTCGTTCGTTCCTCTTCAAGGATATCGCTGGACAAGGTTCTTTTCAAAGAGTTTCCGACCGTTTTGTTCCCCAGGTTGAGTGCTGGGTACACATTCTATAAAGTATTGTTATTCATTTAGGCTTTTAAATATTGTATTATACGAAATAACATGTTTATTTTAAGAGGAAAGAAAAATTACACGTCTACAAAAAAAAATTATTATTTAGTGCCTTGAGTTTTGCAGCTGATTTTATTTGTACTTCTAACGCTGATTTCAAAACTGAAAACCATTTTTCCCTAGCAGCTCTGGTTTTTGAGTTACAGAAATATTCAATTTATCCTCATTTAAAAAATTCATATGCAAGAAATTCATATGAAAGAATGTTCGAAGGGGAATTACTACCCCATCTACCTGTCATAGAAAGATCGAGAAGCAAATACAAGAACCTTCGTGAAAATAATAGAAACTAAATTTTGCTATATAAGATAACTGCGTTGCCGACCTGGACACAGTTTGTTTTTACTAGTGAAAGAGTAAAGTTGGTTGTAAAGAGATAAGTAAATTGTTTTCGGAAATTAGTTTCGGTATATTTGAATGTTGAATATAAAATTGTTTGGTTGTAAGAAAGTGAATTGTTTTATTTACGAAATAAATAAGTGGAAGTTTTAAACAAAGTAAATAAGTTTATAACGAACCCTTGGTAAAACATTACAATACTTTAACACCCATATTAATAAAAAACGCTTATTCCTTCTATAGTCCACTGTCTTACTAAACCATAGAATAGGAGTTTAGTCCTGGATTAAATATTTACATTAATAAAAACAAAATGTTCCCGGAATAGTAAAATGACGTTTATCAAAAATCCTTTTAAGAAAATCTTCTACAAAAGTAAGCAATCTCTTTTTTATATTCTGTGGCTACCTAAATTGATTGTCAATTGCTTTTGTTGTGTCTGATTGTGGATATTGCTTGTTGCTGTTGCTTGTTTTTTTTTTATAAATTCTATCAAAAAATCCATCATGAACAATATTACCAAAAAAAGAAAAAGGAGTAGGCTGACTAAAGCCGTGGATATCAGCACAATCGTCTTGAACCTTTTTTAAATGAGTAATGTTATTTAAGATTATGTTTATATACATCGAGTCAATCATTATACCTCATTACGACCCCAGTATCTAATAGAAGCCATTACTTGTAAATCCACAGGAATATGTCCACCTCTTTTGTCTGCATTTAGGTCTGCTTCAACGATAGCTATAAGTTTTTCCATGTTTTTTTTTTGGAAAACCTATATTTCTTTCGGAATTCCTCTTCGCTTAGCTCTTTAATCGGATCATATCGCGGTTTATAGATTTTTTATCTTCTTATAGAAAAATTAGGATTATCCAGAAAATCCAAACGGTTCAAGAAATCGTTAAAACTTTGTGCCATTTTTATTATTACTATTTCTTTTCAAAATTAATTTAGAAACTTCTCACTTTTGTTTAATTTTTTGATTAAAAAAACGAATTTGACATTTCTTATTCCTTCGCTAAACCACCTACTTCGGTGGTTTAACTTAATCATACTTAGTAAACGTCACTTAACAGAAAATTTGTTTTATTAATGAAATTTCGCACTTAGTCCAGGGCTTAACGATAAACCTTCACTAAACCATATTTATTAATATGGGTGTAAGTGAATAAGAGCTAATTTTCAAAAATGTCATCTAGCCGCAGAATCTGTGTAAATTATCCTGCGCAATTTTGTTATGTATGTGGTGAATACACGACAAATCAGAACAGAAAATCCATTACTGAATTTGTGAAGAAAGCATACAATGCTTATTTTGGTATCAAACTTGGTGATCAAGATAAATCTTGGGCACCACACGTAGTTTGCAAGCCATGTTCTGAACATCTACGTCAGTGGACTAATGGGAAAAGGAAGAGTCTGAAATTTGGTGTGCCTATGGTTTGGAGAGAACCAAAATATCACTATGACTGTTATTTCTTTCTAGTGAATATCAGAGGCTTCAATAGTCATTCCGATGAAGTTCCCATACCAACATTTCATCAGTTACCAGATCTTTCGGAGGATGAAATAACCCACTGCGATACAGATAAAGACAGTGAATATGAGGAAAATGCATCAAGTCCCCAACGATTTAACCAAAGTGAGTTAAGTGATCTCATCAGGGATCTGAACCTCTCAAAACAATCTTCTGAGTTACTGGCATCCCGGCTAAAAGAAAAAAATCTACTTGATGAAGGAACAACAATAACGTTCTATCGTAAAAGGGAAGCAGAGTTGCTTACGTTCTACTGTCAGGAAGAAGATCTCGTTTTCTGTCAGGATGTTAAAGTTCTCTTAAAAAAAATGGGCCTTCCCGAGTATGATCCAGATCGTTGGCATCTGTTTATTGACAGTTCCAAGCGAAGTTTGAAGTGTGTGCTTTTACACAATGATAACGAATTGGGATCATCAATACCTATTGCTCACTCAACCCAAATGAAAAAAGAGTACAAAAATATAGCAATAGTCTTGGAAAAGATTAAGTATCACGAGCATGGGTGGGTCATTTGTGTTGACTTGAAAATGGTTAACTTTCTCCTTGGACAGCAAGGTGGATACACAAAATATCCCTGCTTCTTGTACCTTTGGGATAGCAGAGCTAAACAAGATCACTGGGTAAAAAAAGACTGGCTTCAAAGAGAGAACATGGTTGTTAGAGGAAAAAATGTTATTAATGAGCCTTTGGCTGATCGGAATAAAATAATCCTGCCTCCACTTCATATAAAACTCTGCTTAATGAAGCAATTTTTTAAGGCTCTAGATAATCATGAATTTATCATGTTTTAAATTCATATCTACAAAGATGCAAGGATTAAGCATTGCAAAAATAAAAGCTGGCATATTCGATGGACCTCGAATCAGACGGTTATTAAAGGACACCAATTTTGTTGAATCTATGAATGAAAAAGAGCGAAAAGCGTGGACATCATTTGTGTCAGTTGTCGAAAACTTTCTAGGCAACAAGAAGGCTTCAAATTATAAGGATTTAGTTCAGAACATGCTGACTGCTTTTCGTGAGCTTGGATGCAACATGAACATGAAAGGTGCATTAATTACAAAACCATTTCGAACGGTTTCCTAAAAACTTGGGAGACTTGAGTGAAGAGCAAGGTGAACGATTTCACCAGGATATAAGGACAATGGAAGAACGATACCAAGGCAAGTGGGATACGCATATGATGGCAGATTACTGCTAGAATCTGCTAAGGGATTGTCCGAAAAAACTACATTGCAGATCAAGCAAAAAGCGAAGCTTCTTGGGTTCCAGTACATCAAATCAGCAGTAAAAAATATTGAAATGAAAAGACGTCTATTTCGTTTAAAGGTACTTTTATTAATCCTCAAAAGAAGAATATTCTTATGCGGCTCTGCCGCTAACTTTATTATCGTACATTTGTAATTTTCTGATGACGAGCAAATAATTCGTTCGTGAGAAAACGTCAGTGTGGTTTCGTATGACGAACGAATTATCTGCTCGTGGGAACTTTATTATTGTACATTTGTAATTTTCTGATGACGAGCAAATAATTCGTTCGTGAGAAAGCGTCAGTGTGGCTTCGTATGACGAACAAATTATCTGCTCGTGGGAAATCGGAATGATGTTTAATATGATCAGCATTACGCATTACACCTCCCTTTTTGGGAAAAATGAATTTATTACTAATAAAGTTCATTTTTAATATTAATTAATCATTTTAATTTCTAATATAATATTGTTCAGTATTCGATATTTATTACTAATAAAGTTCATTTTTAATATTAATTAATCATTTTAATTTCTAATATAATATTGTTCAGTATTCGATATTTATTACTAATAAAGTTCATTTTTAATATTAATTAATCATTTTAATTTCTAATATAATATTGTTCAGTATTCGATATTTATTACTAATAAAGTTCATTTTTAATATTAATTAATCATTTTAATTTCTAATATAATATTGTTCAGTATTCGATATACCTTATACATTTATTTCTAAAAAAAATTGAGTGTTTTTAAATTTTTTTTTTTTTTTTTTTTTGTTTTTGTAATTATATGTTTATATTTATACTTTATTTTGTTCTGTATCGTCTTAGTCGGTCTTTGTGCACTGTAGAGGTCTTATTATTGTCGTCTTTTAAAAGTACGTTGTTCTTATTATCTATGCTTACTAATTTAAATGGGCCCTTATAAATATTATCTAATTTATGTCCTATTTGTTTTACTAATACTAAATCTCCTATTGCTATATCTAATCTGTTACTATGTCGATCGTATAAAACTTTTTGTTTATATTTTTTCCTTTCGATTATGTCTGCAGCTCTTTTATGAGCCGAGTGCAGTCGATATTTTACTTCTTTTTCATAAGCATCTACATTATAAATTGGATCTATTTGTTCTCTTAAGAGAATTTCGTAACTACTTGGGGATTTTCCAAACACTAACTCAAATGGGCAATAGTCATGTACCACTGATGGCGTAGTGTTGTAGCAATACGTAAAGTATTTAAGCCACTCATCCCAGTCTGTTTTTTCTACTGAAATATATGATCTAACATATTCATTAAACGTTCTGTGGTTTCTTTCCACAGTTCCTAACGTTTGGTGATGGTATGCCGTTGAGGTAACATTTTCTACTTTCAGTAGTTTACAGATTTCGTTAAATATTTGGTTTTTGTATTCGGTACCCATGTCAGTAATTATTTTTTTCATTGGACCATAAACTAGTATAAAATGGTCAAAGATCGCTTTCGCAACTGTTTTGTCCCTACAATCAGTGAATATTTCGTTGGCCTGATCCTTATGTTGGTTAGTCAGCCTCGAATAATTTGCGTTCAATATTATTCTAATGTTTTCTAGGTTCTTTTCCAATACATGGATATGTTTATTTAAAGTTTCTTGACCTATAGGTCTATCTGTATTGAGGCATTTATAGGATTTGTAGAGTATATCTTTATATTCACGTATTTTGTCTACGATTTTTAACCATTCCATTTAATTTGATGATTAACAATTAACTTTTCTTTAGTTATACGTACTTTTTTTTTTAATTTTGAAAATCTAGTTGGATCTTTAAGTCGTGTATGTCAGTAAATGTACGATGTCAGTTTGTGATTTAGTTAGATCTGCGCAAGAGATGCGGCTCTTGTCATATATGTCTTTTTTAGTGTCTTTTTGTGCCATCTATATATCTTTATTGCCAAATGGGCAGCCAACAGTAGAATGATTATAATGAGGTAAATTTCATTATTATCTCTCTGTTCAGTTACATCTACCTCATTTATAACATTAGCCATTGGCTTTTGTATCTTCGATTGTTGCTTGCCCATTGTTCTTTTTTTTTCTCTAAATTACAGTTCGCAAATTCACTAAACTAATCTTACATATGTGTACATATATATTCCTTTCAAACACTCACTATTTTATTTTATTTTTTTTTTTTTTTTTGACAAAACATGAATATTTTTAACTTAATTTTATTATGTTGCTTTTTCGATTTCGATGAAAGTAAACACGAGGATTAAAATCACGAAAAATGAAAATCAAATTTTATTTGTTTTAAAATGTTCTGAAGGAACTAAAAAACTCTCACCTGTACATTCTATTTTGAAGAAATTATTAATAACTGAGACCAGGAACCCGGATCCTTTCTTTAAGTTGATAAATTTTTGGCAGGTATTCAAGATGAGGCTGCTTTTGTAGAGCTGGTCTTCTGGTTGGGCGCTGATGATTTTGCTGGTGTTTGCGCTGATGGCTTTGATGTAGCTTGTAGTTGTTGAGATGAAATTTTGTTGGACCGATGTGTCGGAATAATTGCTGATTACTGTTTTTGTCGGATGAGACACGTTTCACGTCGAAATGCTTAGCGACTATGAATGTAAGCAGAGCACATGAACACACGAGCACCCTTTATTTGTGTGGGCACGTAAGCCGTTGTCGACTGTGTCGAATTGCTTGTTCCTTTTTTTTTTTTTTGATTTGGTTTGGTAGTAGCAATGATCGTTGGTGGTTGCATATGCTTCTGGTGGCAACAACGATCGATGGCGGTGGTAACTACGATGGCGATAATTAGTAAACAGCCACAACGATGAGTGGCGGTAGCAACAACAAGCGGCAGCAACAGTATAGCAATTTGCTCCAGCACATTATCGCACAATATCACCCGTGTTAATTAAAAAATGAAAAGCACAACTTAATTTTTTTTTTTTTTTTTTTTTATATTCTTTAAAATACTGGCAAGATCGCCATGAAATGAAAAGACGTCTATTTCGTTTAAAGGTACTTTTATTAATCCTCAAAAGAAGAATATTCTTATGCGGCTCTGCCGCTAACTTTATTATCGTACATTTGTAATTTTCTGATGACGAGCAAATAATTCGTTCGTGAGAAAGCGTCAGTGTGGCTTCGTATGACGAACAAATTATCTGCTCGTGGGAAATCGGAATGATGTTTAATATGATCAGCATTACGCATTACAATATATTGTATATGAAATGTACTCGCTAGTATCTTGTTAATAGAATTATTATTTTCTTATATTTATATGTAAATGTCACTAAATGAGCTTGGATTTTCGAAGAAAAACTGTTTTACTTTCTTCTTTTGACAATTATTTTGGGTATTTCTAAGTGGTGTCAGGTTTGCAACACCCTACCCCATAACATGAAAACGGGAGCTGCTAGGCAAAAACCGATTGTAGATTCGTTTTCAGGAGGTCGAATTTACTAAAGAACAGTTCAAAAAGTTTCGGCACCAAAATGTGTGTATACCTGTGTTATTGTAAACGTCTTAGAAATAAAAACTGTAAAATAAACTGCTAAACTCAGCAGTATTAATAAAAGCTATTCCATTCGGAGTTTAGACCCACCAAGGCTAATGAGCAGCACCTCTGATGACCAGAGATCTTCTTGAAAGATTTGGTAATTCCTCGCAAGAAGAAGCACAACACTGAAAAACTTTTTGCAGCGGCTGAGAATCGAATCCTGTTGAATAGGTACCACCGAATTTAATTTGAAAAACTATACCTCAGTGGTTTAAAATTATTCCAACCAAGTATCCAATTTTGCCGGACTTGTCCGGGATTTTCCGGATTCATCCGTGATTTACTGGATTCTTCCGAAATTATCCGGATTCATCCGTTATTAGTCAGGATCATCCGTTAATAGTCGAATTCATCTGTTATCAGTGAGATGCAGTCGATATTAGTCGTGCTTTGCCATATTAATCTTTGCCAGTTTAATCTTCGACTTTTCGGATTTATTCCTAGCAGTTCGTTGTCATTTTCACCAGCGACAAGTCATTTATCCAGAGAAAGGATCAGACAAAAAATCTGAAGTTGCGTTCTTCTCTTTTCGCTAAATTGGCCCGGAAACCAAAACTATTGCATGCTAGTTTCAAAGTTTCAAAAAGGTTCGATATTTTGTTATATCCCGAATTCAAGTACAAGTCACAATAAAATGTAGCCTCATGTCGTTAACGAAGCATGAATAATAACGCACAAGACCAATTTAATAAGCGTGATGTCTGAGTTCCTAATTTTAAGAAGTCAAGATTTGAATGAAAGAAGATTAAGAGCAGGCAAAGCCAACAACCATTTTGATTCGTCCAAAAAAGTGACACGACACAACACAACCATCAATGCATTGATTGCTTTTCAGAGCGAACATAGCAGCGCAAAAACAATTTTTAACTCACAAAGACGGAAAAGAATATTGTAAAATTGTGAAAGTCAACAGTTTTGAAATTTCACTTTAAAGTTTAACAAGAAATGATTTTTTTGTATCCTTAAGTCAGTGTGCGCGTTGCAGATCCTGCATTTATCTTATAAGAAATATGAGAAAAGAAAACCTTCCTTCAGCTTCGTCTGTCTGTGTTATGATAACTTCTGATCAATGCGTCGACACTCCTCGAGGAACTTTAATCAAAGATATGATGTATGTACGTCAATACAAAAACAACTTCCAAAACGCCACAATTTGACGGGATCCGGGGGGCGGCGACAGAAAAATAAGGAGTACCTTGATGTATGTATAGAAAAAGGATGAAAATTGTTTGTGTATCAACATTAAAATGCCAAAAGGGAAATGAACACACAAACAGAGAGCATTAATACGTGATGTCGGAGCGTTATTAGAAAATCTCATATTGAGATTCACTAAATGAGACAGAAAAGGACCTCGACAACCACATATCCCTTAAAAATGATGATGTTGATGATGATGATGTGTACTGTGATATCCTGTTTGTGGAGCAAAACACCCAGTAAAGGGAAAAAACACCAAGAATCTTCTGACACACAAATCCCTTCAAACAATGAGGAGTGTACCACAAAAAAGACAAAAAAAAAAACAGAGGATAAGAAAACGTGCTGTCATGACGCAAGCATTGAACTAACCTTTAAGGATATCCTCGAAGTCCGAAATTAAATTGACCGAGAGTGCTTAAGGATATTAAGGGAATATGTTTTCATTTCAACCCTTACTATTTTCTTTAAACACATTCGCCCAAGTCATAAAGTTTTGTTGTTGTTGTTGAGTCCTTATTTCGGTCCTTGTGTGGGTGTTCGTTCGTTGATGACAGTTTTCGTTTTTTTTTTTTGTTATCAGCCACACTCCTCATATCCTTTTGCTAAATGTTAACATGATGAAAAGTGTTGTGTACACTTTGGCATATTGCTTAAGTGCTAATGAAGCATGAAGTATTCAAAAGGGTGTACCTCTGTTGTCTGTTGTACGGTACGGGTGGTTTTTCATCTGTCTCCCTCTTGCATTTAATAAAATAATATTGACACACGTATTCGTATACCTACTCGTATATGTAAATAGTTAGACTTTAAGCAAATTTTTAAACGGAGGAAAGAAGAAGCTTACGTCAGTAAGATTTTGTCTTCCTCGATGAAAATATACACGTGGAACAGGAAGATGCATGGATGGTGGAGGCTGGTAATTATACGATGATTATGTTTGTGTCAAACTAGAAGTACGAGCAGAGCAAGTCTAAAAGGATTAAAAAAGTTAAGGGCAGTATATGCAGACATCCTCGTATATAGTAATGAATGCGAGGGTAGATTTTAAATGCAGAAGGAGCATGAATTTTGCGGTCAGATTTTTAGATTTACTCCTTTTCCACGCAAGAGATTTTGTGTGTGTGTGTGGAACTAAATATTCATAGCAAATAAACCCTTTGCCTCATGTTTTTATAAATGATCATAAATATTTAGTTAAATTGGCAATCGGTGGTGCTTGAAAGTTTGACAAGAGCACCCATAGGGCACGTTTATGAGATTTTCCAAAGCACCTATAAAAACTAAAGTATATGTAGAATTACGTGTGAGGGTTATGTTTGCACAGAATAAACTGATGGGACATGAGATGTGAGTAAGGACACGACACTGACACAGTTGATTAATCCAATCGTTTATACGAATTTATATCAAGTCTTTCCGGGTAGTTTTAATATTTTTTTCTGTTAATAAGTTTAAGAGAAAAAAAAAAAAAAAAAAAAAAAAAAAAAAAAAAAAAAAAAAAAAAAAAAAAAAAAAAAAAAAAAGCTCATGTATCCGTCCTTACAAAGTATAAGTTAAGTTAGATGATTGGGCTTGGGGAAGTTAAAGTCACAATGTACTATTCTATTCCGGAAAGACACCTGTAAGCACTCACAATCTGGAGTCTGATTGCTGCTTTCCAAAACAGCTCTTTAGGTGACAGGATCCTGAAAGCCAGGTTCCGGGTTAGACTACTTCGTGTCACCATCATACAGTGTTACGCCCCAACTTTGCTCTCTTCTGACGAGGAAAAGGAGGCTTTTTATAACCGGTTGAGTGCTGCTTATGATAGCACATCACGAGGAGATATCATTATGGTGATGAGAGATTTGAATGCCAAGGTTGGCAATGACAGCACTGGACTTAGGCATGTCATGGGAAGGCATGGTGTTGGCAGCCGAAATGGCAATGGTGAACGATTTGTCGATTTCTCCAAAGCCACCGGGTTATTGGAGGGACCATGTTTGAGAATAAGTCGTGCCACAAAGTCCGTTGCGTCGCGACTGACAGGCAAGCACTTCCAACCAAATTGACCACTTCGCGATCAGAAGCAGTTTCCAGGACGTCCGGAATAGAAGATGACAGACACGGGAATGGCACGGGACCACCATCTGATGGTTGCTACTGTTATATTACGTACAGCTGCAGTTGGGAGATCCCAAAAATAAACTCGAATGCCCAAGTTTAATATAGATAGACTAAAATATCCGTGCGTTGAATATCGATCACCACTGATGTTCATCGATTTCGAAAAAGGCGTACGACAGTGTAAATAGAGAATTTATCTGGCTTGCTTTTCGCAGGAGGGGCATCCCAGATGAATTAATTGCTATTATCAAGACTACATAATGATGGATTCAAATGTCACGTCTTGCATAAAAGAAGGTTGTCAGAGGAGTTCTGTATACTGTCACCAATACCGTTCCGGTTGGTGATCTGATAAGTGACGAACTGCACGCAGCTTTGAGCTTTGTCACATTGAAATAGAGGAATTCAGTGGAGTCTGAAATCTCACCTCAAACATCTGGACTACGTATGCTTACTCATTCATACGATCATAGATCTCCATCAAATGACAACAAGGGTGGAGAGAGAAGCAGAAATCGTGGGGCTAAAGATCAACTTGGCAAAAACTAAAAGGATCAGCCTTGGAACTCTTTATCAATTCAAGTAAATATTTCTGGACAACGGGTAGAGTTGGTAGATGATCTCCAATATATTGGGAGTATTATCTCTACGGGCGGCGGAACTGAACTGGATGTAAACAGCCGAACCAGAAAAGCAGGGCTGCGTTCGAAATGTTGTCCAAAATATGGAGAAACAACTCTTTTAGCTTAAAGACCAAGCTAGGACTGTTCCGCTTTAATGTTGAATTCGTGCTTCTTTATAGGCGTAGCACTTGGAAAGTAACAGACACTGTCACAAGAAAGCTGCAAACGTTCGTTAATAGTTGTCTTCAAAACATCTTGAGGGTTTTCCGGATTCCGGCTCAACCGTATCTCCAATGGTCTCATGCGAACAGGTCAGGTGCCCATAGAATCTATTATACGAAGACGAAAATGGCAGTGGATTGGTACATTGCAGGTCAAGCGATGCAGTGGAAACCACTCACACAAGATAGCAGAAAAATGGGCCGGCCTAGAAGTACTTGGCGAAGAACGGTCGAGTAGGAATCAGCACAACTGGGGAAGAGTTGGAGAGAGCTGAAATACATTTCCAGAAAACGCACACGATGGCGCGCAAGAGTAGTGGAGGCCCTATGTTCCGTAAGGGAAACATCACGGACGTATTAGATCCGAGGACCTAAGTACGAGTATGTATGTAAAGTAAAGTAAAGTAATGATTTTGTTTAGAAAAAACAAAGGCATATGATATGTTTTCATCATAAGTTGACGAAACAATTTTAAGAAGAAGTATTGACCAATATTGTGCTAGTAAATTGATCATTAGCCTCAATTTGATTTTAGCATTTATTTTTTAACAATTAGAGTTTTGTCTTAGTTCACATCAACTTAATGAAACAAAGTTCAATAAATGTTGGTGTTTGATATAATTCACTGATTAATATATTATCAATCATTTCGTACAAAAAAATTTGAATTCCCGTTCTTGTCTCATCTTAAAGAAGCTATATATATGTAAGTCATCTCTCCAAAATTTCTACAATAAAGATACAATATTTAAAAAGTATCTGAAATCTTACCTCAACAGATACTTGCATTGGTAATTTTTCTGTTCAATGAACTTTTATGATTTGAAAAATTGATATTTGTATATCTAATTAGTAATTAGGAACAAAAAAAAAAAAGCTATTCTGATGAATAATCCCTTCAAATCGGAAAATTCGCAACGATGTTATAGCGTAATTACTCAACGCATGACATCAGTATGAAACGAAGAATGATGGTGTACATTAATTCGATCCAAAAAGTCCAAACTTTTTCAATTTATAATTTATGGTGTGGGTGTTTGACATAAGTAGGTTTCGGCTCCTGGGTATCTACATGCATATGTATATGGAAAAGGGATAAAAACCCAAGCAACACAGAGACACCATGTTAAAAGTTAGTCAGGCAAATTTAATGGAATTTCCCTTGCTTCTATGCAAAACTACATAAAACTCATCCTAGCGTATCATATCACACCCACATGTTCTGAATTGCTCAACACCCCACCATTACGCTATCTCTCTTTTTCACAACATGACAAACTCTCGTGCGAACATATCACCCTAAATTGCAAGCAGAGGCTCACACATGTACAACATGACTATTTTTTTTTTTTTTTTATTTTTTTTTTTTTTGCTGACGCGCTCCACATGACTATGCTTTTCGTTTTGCTCCTTTCTCGGTATCTAACTCATAACAGGCTTGCCAGAATTTATAAATCCTATACAGATCCTTTGCAGCGGATTTAATAAAGCATTTAAGAACATACACAAAATTAGTTTTGCACTAAAATCTGATCTGGCAACTCTGAAACGAATTATGTGCAATGCCTTTTTTTTCTAAGAATCATCGATCCGGCCATTTTCCAGGACTTTTCTGCTTCCTTATCCACCTCATATTATGTGCAGTTTATAGGCGTTTTTCTTTTTTAGTTCAGAACAGAGACTGAGTTGTCAAAAAATAAATTGTGTTTCTTTTTTAGTTCAGAGCGTTCAGAGCTTCGTAAATGTGTTTCTTTTTTCGTTCTGAGCATGTTAAGAGTGCGCTCTATAAGCTCAGAATAAAATAACTGAGCAGACAGAGTACAATGCTTAACACAGGCATTTGACAGATGGAAATTTAAAAAAAAAATGTCGACAGCTATGTGTTCAGGTGTGTTTCAAAAAATACTCAGAGCGCTCAGAGCACGCTTGGTTCAGAGGATGTTCGGAACATGCTCGACATGCTCGGACTCTGTTCGGAGCTCTATACTGAACTAAAAAAGAAAAACGCCTTATGTTTACTCAATAGAATTAGTGGAATTCGAACGGTGGATTAATTTTGAAATTTAATTTCTTTGGAAATATCTTAAATACCTGTAGTTTCGAATTCTATATGCGATTTTATGAGATCCTTATGTGATAAGTCTAAAGCAACGCAATATATGTGTCGATTAAAAATAAAAGTTTTAATTGTTTATCTTTTACAGTACCAATTTTCTGAAATGAAATTGACCTGAAAATAAGAGTTTTAGTTGGGTCTAACCTAAGGAGGATAAATATTTTAGCATCTTCGCTGAGGAGAAAATATATGCATTCAGTACAGACATTTTAATGTACAATATAAACACTGAAGTTTGCAAGGGATTTCAATGAGCGTTCTATGTAATGTGTACAATTCACGCGTAGTTAAATTTATGTCACTCGAAGGAAATTTGGCAAGTATGTTTACTCAATGCATAAATGATAGAAGTCAGTACACACCTCGCGTACTCTAACATGATCTGAAAGCATACGATTTTTACTCAATACATAAATATGTACCAGTTACAGTGACATAGTTAAGCCTACATAAACATTTAAAACCGGGTATCTATAGAGTAGTAGGAATTTTTCGCAGAAATGATTATCTAATGAAAACAAGCGAAATGTATTGCATTAATCAAATATGTACTGAGTACAAGTTAAATAAATAACGTGTATATTTTGATATAAAAAAGAAAAAAACTACCAACGAAGATTAAATAAATTACGAACGATTCAAAAATTAATAGTAAGTACAAAAATCATTGAAAACATTTTGTGTTGAGTACTTACTGTATCTATGTACTCACTACATATTTATTTAATGAGCTCATCATTTTTTTTTTTTTATATACAACTAGCGTACCCGTGCGGGAACTCCCGCAAGCAATTTTTTTTTTTTTCCAACTGAAGTTTTTCAAAATAAATCATGTGTCTAAAAGTTTCTGTAGATTCGCTCAGTTTTTCTTGCATTGGAAATCTTGTGTAAATGGAAATCTAGTGTGAAGTACGGAATGTTGTTTTTGGATGTTTATTTTACTTCTGTGTGTCATCGTTGAACAGCTCTATTTAAAAAAGACGACTTATCACTGAAATAATAAACACGTTTAGCTTAGCCAAGAACTGTCACAACTGATCTCCTGTTCACCATGAGAATTATTTTTATTTAACGTATGCATGTACCTGGATTAAAACAAAACAGCAAACCAATAAATCCAATCAAGACCTTTTCTTAAAGGTATAATGGAGCCAAACGAAGGATATTTTGAAAAAACTAACAAACAATGAGCAAATCACATACGTATGTAACTATCCTATAACAATGTATGTAGTTAAACCTGTAGGCACATAAAGTTTAACTTACCTTAAAATAGTTTAAACTCAAAGACACACAAATATTTGTCAAATTTTGCTTGTTTTTAATTCGGAGAATTTTATTTTTGTTTTATTTTTTTTAAAAACTTCTTTGAGTGTTTTTATCGTTACTGCTTAGGTAAATTAATTAAACAATGCTCCTCCTCTGGCCCGCACTACCAAAGTATGGCATATCAATGCAACTACTTATTGTATATGTACTACATTTCAGTGCAATACGAAGATAGAAGTAGAGATAAATAATTTTGGGGTGTTTCGACCACCCACTGTCCCTCCCCTGATAATAAAAAAAAAGTAGCCTATACGGTAATCCAGACTATAACTTTTTTATGTGTTAAATTTTATCAAGATCCATTCAGTTGTTCAAGCGTTATTGAGTAACAAACATCCATACATCGTAACATTCACATTTATAATATTAGTAGGATTTTTATTTTAATAAAAAATCTTAAAAGTTCATTAAAAACACACTGGTTAGAATTAAAACAAAAAAAAATGAATTTTTAAAGTGATATGTAGAAGTTACACGTTCTGTTCCTAACAAACATTCACTTCAAAATTTGTCTATACCTTCAAATTATACGCATGCATTGTTATGATTATGAGCTTTGTCACTTTTTTACTATTTTTTAAAATATTTATTTAATTTTTTCAAGCTGCGAAAATACGTCACTTAAACAGTTCAATTTTTAAGCTTGATCTTATAATTGTTATGAGTACAATTTATGTGTGCTCATAACATATTAATGCAGTGAATCTTTCTAATATTATTATGGGTTAATAATATTTGTTATATGCTACATAACGCGGTTAAGAAATTTATGTAGTCAGTACAGATTTGAACTTAGTACATAAATTATTTGTGAAGATGATCTATGTAATGAGTAAAAAAATGTATGTAATGAGTACATATGTATATCTTTTTGATTTTTCATTTTATATTATTTGAAAGACCTTACAATCTATATCTTCTAAGGAAATTAAGTTCTAATTAACTTGCATACTCCTATTAAATTTGGAGCTTTATACAAGGGCCAAATACAAGTTTCTTTTTAAAAATGCAATTAAATGAACAAAATTAAATTTTGTTCATGTATTATGGCTTTAATAGTAAGAGCAAACATTCCCATTAATAATGGAAGCGAATAAACTGAGATCTTTGTAAAGAATTCTCCTCAGGCTAGTGCGTGAAATGTGGGGCTGTTGAGATCCATGGCGACTTGGTCTTCATGAATTGAGTCTCACACTCTCGACTACAGGAGCTAGTGTTGTCCACTAGCATACGAGTCTCACGAACTTTTTGCACAGAATTGCGTTAAGCAGCCGCGGTGGGTGCTTCATTTGGCCGAAAACTACTTTTTAAAAAACGCACCCTTTAGGCTACGCAGCACTCACTTTGGAAATAAGTTTTCAATATTTCCCAACGTTGTTCCGCGGAGGTATGATACTGACTTTCTGTCAAGATTTAGAGCGGGAACAACTGTCAGTGTCAAAATAACGTATAATTTAAAAAGAACCCACTAGATGGCCGATCCTGTATGAATGTAGGTCGGCTGCGTGATATTACTCCCCAGTGCAAAATGGTCCCAAACAGAAAATACAAAAATGGGGACATTAATAATGGGTGCCTCTTGTCATGAAAAGTGCTCATCTCTCAACTTAGCCGTGAAATCTTGCCTGAAATTTTTAGGTTCCATCCATTTCTGCGACAAACAACATCATAGAAATGGTTGAGAAGTCACTAGGTTGAAGTTTGTAAGAGAATTAGTGCGGTCCCTTATCAATTTTGGTTGGTCGAGGAATGGAAAATCTTCCTGAGATTATGAAAAATGTTCCAAATGAAACTTCGTGTGCACCGTTCACCATGGGCAATAAGGTCATCAACAATGGCTTTTTTTGATTCGCTTATTCCTCTAACCCTCTTTACTCCATTTAGATAGGTTTACACTGCTTTTTCGTTTGGATAGCGTGAGCTTAAAACATCTTTCATAAGCATTTTATAGTCCAAAAAGATGAAGTTCTGCTCGCCGATCTCGCCAGGGTCGTCCTGAAGAAAATCAGCAGGTACAAATCGCCCCTGGCGGTCAGCCATCAGACGAATAGGGGGAATAACATGTAGCATACGAAAACATGCACGTGCCGTAACTATTCGGGACTGGTGAAAGTCTGATCATAGCCTCTCCGTGGCGGCCGCTAGAAACAAGCCTTGAAAAAGGACAGGGAATGGTGTTCTACAGAAGAAAGAATATGACATATACTACAGCTGTCATACAGGTATTCAGGCATTACGCAGGCACCCATAGTTTGCATGAGAACACTAATGACAACGGACTTCGAGTCTTAGAATTGGCAGCATCGAAAAACATGGTCGTTGCGAGTACCAGGTTCCCGCGTAAAGATATCTACAAAGCCACCTGGTTGTCACCTGATGGAGTCACTCGTAACCAAATAGATCACGTGTTGATAGACCGTCGCCACTACTCGAACTTGATGACGGTACGAACTCACCGAGGCGCCAATATCGACTCGGATCACTATCTTGTTGGTATGGTTTTCCGAGGGCGGATTGCCTTGCGAAGACGCATTGCATCCGCCGATCAGGTTCGAATCAACACGGCTGCCCTGCGCAATGAAAACACCAGTAACACCTTTGGTAATGCGTTAGGACTCGCCCTAGAATCACTTGATTTAGGGAGAGTAAGTCCTGGAGCCAGTATGCTGGGCGTAAATGAGAAGTTGACACGCCTTAAGAATATTGTCATTAGTACTGCCAACTCCATCTTAGGCAGCAGTCGTAAAAATCGGAACGACTGGTTTGATGATGAATGCAAGCTAGCGACTGAACGTAAGAATGTTGCGTACCGAGCAATGCAACAATCTCATAGAACGCGGGCACGCGAAGAGGAATATATAGAGCTGAGAAGAACAGAAAAAGGCTTCACAGACAAAAAAAAATCAGCCTGGGAGAAGAACCTAATCTGTGAAATAGAAAACAGCCGAGAGCGAGGTCCGCACCAGGCGCGGAAGTTCTACCAATCCGTCCGAAACATAACGCACTACACACCACGCTGCACATACTGCAAGGACGGAGAGGGAAATCTGATCACCGATCCTGAAAGCATACTGGAGCGATGGGAAGTGTACTTTAATGAATTGCTAAATGGTCAGCTCACTACAGAAGTGGAGGCTCCACTACTTCAAGAAGAATACCCTATGTTGCCCCACCAAGCATAGAAGAGGTTGAGAAGGCTATAGGCCGGCTTAAACAGAACAAATCCCCGGGAGCCGACGGCATACCAGCCGAATTATTTCATCACGGCGGGCCAGCCTTACGTCAAGCAATTCATGATATTATAGTGCACGTATGGGAGCAGGAAGAAATGCTAGAAGACTGGCAAAAAGGTTTAATATGCCCCATACATAAGAAGGGAGATGTCACAACGTGCAGCAATTATAGAGGTATCACGTTGTTGAGTACCGCCTATAAGATACTCTCCTCTATCCTACAAGACCGGATAACCCCATACGCTAAAACCGTTATCGGACAATATCAGTGTGGTTTCATTCCAGGCAAATCAACAACTGATCAGATCTTTACCCTTAGGCAGGCGATGGAAAAATGTCTAGAATTTAACATCCCAACATACCATCTGTTTATAGCCTTTAAGGCCGCCTATGATAGCATAGCAAGGGTAGAACTTTACAAAGCCATGAGAGAATTCGGCATCCCAAATAAATTGACACGACTATGTAGGTTAACCATGACCAACGTGACAAGCCAAGTAAAAATAGCCGGATTGCTATCCAGACCAATCAACATCTTTAATGGACTCCGACAAGGGGACGGTTTGGCCTGCCTCCTATTCAACCTGGCGTTGGAGAAAGCAATCCGTGATTCTGGCACGGCAACAAGAGGGACCATCGTCAACAGGTCCAGCCAGTTACTGGCTTACGCAGACGACATTGACATCATCGGGAGAACCGAACAAGCTGTACACGATTCCTTCATCCAGATCGAGCAGGCGGCACAAAATCTGGGGCTGCACATTAGTGAAGGTAAAACAAAGTACATGGTGGCGTCGAATGTGAGAGGAACAGTTGGTCAAACAATCAAGGTAGCGGAGCACGAATTTGAAGTGGTGCAATCCTTTAAATACCTTGGGTCAATAGTAGCAGCCGATAACAATATAGTAGAAGAAATACGCGGGCAACTTCTCAAATCCAACAGAGCCTACTATAGTCTGTCAAAGCTCTTCAAATCCAGAAATCTCACCATAACTTCAAAACTGCTGCTGTACAGGACCATGGTTCTGCCAGTACTCACATATGGATCCGAGACTTGGGTGCTTAGCAAAAGGCACTCAGACCTCTTAGCTGCGTTCGAGAGAAAAGTCTTAAGGAGAATTGTTGGCCCCATATGTGAGGAAGGACGATTCCGGAGACGGTACAATCATGAATTGTACGCAATCTACCTAGAAGCAGATATCGTGACAAAAATTAAGCTCGGTAGACTCCGGTGGGCAGGGCACCTTCTTTGAATTTTCAAAAGACAGGATTTCGTTGCGGATAGCATAAAACTTCGATTAAAGTTTCTCTATTGATGGCTAATACAGAAAAGGAAAACAAAGAGAAAGAAATTGACAGCAGACAGACTGCTGAGAAAAAAAAAAAGAATGTGTGTACTGACGTACGCGCTCTAGAAGTAAAACTTCTTTTCTCTCAAACAAAGCCTCTGTAAAAACTTTTGTAAAATCCAACGTCAGAATTAATTGTGATTAATATTATAATGAATTTACAAATTGTATATATAGCCGATTAGTTTTCGAATCGTTAAAAAATGAAACAATCCATTTCTCACTTATCGTCTCTATCAAAAATGGGTTTTGTGACATAGATTCTGTTTGGGTGTCAAAATTGTCAAAATAAGTTATGAAGTTTAAATTGGAACTCAAAACTGTTTCAATTATACAATTGAAGCAATTAGTTTTGGAATGATAGCTTGGTCTAAATGGCATTTTCTTGAATTTATTGAGAAAATCAAGAAAGTCATTTCAAAACACCTTGCTGTTTTAGTCATCCGAATTAAGCAAGTAATCTAAAAATCACAGCAAGCTACTTGTTTCATTTGGATTCTTGACTCTGATTTTTTAATTTTAATCACTAATACTGAAAACCATTTTCAATTCGGAAAATTATTTCCAAAAATGTCCATAAAAGTTATTTTTGTCATGTTTTTGAAAATTTAGAAATGAGAGAAATGCTTTTAGATGGACATATTTTGAAATTTATTGAAAGGCTAGAATTAAAATTCAAAACCTTTCAAATCATTCAAATAGTTTAGAAATGACAGCTTGGCTAGGTACTTTTTTCGGATTTTAAGTAATTTCTTTAAATTCTCACACACAACAGGCTGTCATTTCCAAACTACTTTTTTCATTCTGACGACTGAAACGGTTCTTAGTTTAAATTTATGTTATGTAACTAATTCGGGAAACTATTTTCAATTTCAAGAAATATTTGAAAAAATTCTATGTAAAAGTAATTCCACCATTTTTTGGAAAATTGAAACATGACGGAATTAGTTTTATATTCACCCCTATCACAGAGTCCCTCGTAACAAATCCCCGAAAATTTTGTTACCTGCAAATACGAATAAATTAACATCAAAGGCCGGAATCAAAAAAGCATTTTCCTAATTTCGGAGTTTCAAAATCAGTTGATTTGCGTCAAAATTTGAAAAATATATAAATTTTCGTTGTTCATCTTTTGATTTGATTATTTGTATTTACTTTATTTGTGGGACAAAACCCAAACCTTTCCATAAATTAAAAAAATGTTATGATTTTTTCTTTTATTCTTCAATCATTTGCTCCATAATGCATGGTGGTTCCTTTTCTAAATTGCTTTCTTTTATTTCCTTTTGCTCCTTATCGTCATCTTCACATTTATCTTCTTCGAGTTCGTCTTCGTTCTCGAAAATATTTGATATTTGAGAAATTTCAAATTTCTCATTTTCCGTAAGACTTGGTGCTGAACTCTCACTTATATATTTTTGTGCTTCGTTTTGAAGATCTGAATATAAGATTAAAAATGTATTTATTAAAACAATATCATGCTACAAAAGTATTACCATCTACTGCCGATGTCGCTATATAAATATTTTTATATAGCTCAATTCTCCATACGTTTTGTTCCTTTTCAGTTAAATCTTTAATTTGTATTTCCATTTTGTTTAGAAGTTGAATTGTTTTCCTTTTCAGCTCGTAGGAATCCATTGATAGATTTTATTAAATATATGTGTTTTGAAATAATATTGAATATTCTGGTCGTAACTCGCTGCAGTAGAAAGTCTAAGTCTAAAATATTGTCATTAAAATAGCGTCATTCAAATAGACAGTTACAACATTTTACAAATAATGATATTGCGAAAGAAAAGAATAAAATCGCAACTAGACATTATATAAGCAAAGAGCATCAGAACGGCATTAATTTGACTTCGTGTGAATTTTAGGTGTGTTTAATGAGTGTTTCTATACAGAAAACTTCAGAAAAGTATAGGATTACATTCCTGAATAAAAACATTTAATTAGTCAGGAAACAATTTCAATACTCACAATCGACGATAAAATCAGTTAAATTGAAATACATATTTCTGTTCGCGTACTGTTCAAATCTGAAAATTACGGGATCAGAGATATTATTACAATAATTTAATCAATTTTAAATGGAAAAGAAAGCAAAAGCACGAAATGAAAACATTATGATTTCAGCTGTATTTTAACCACCATTTACTTTGAATTAAGTAAAGACTTTATGACGCCATAAAGTTATTTTTGCCTTGTTCTGTTTTTTTTTTCTTATTAAACCCTATCTATATTCGTTATATGGCCAGTTTTCTGCTAGAAATAAGGGCAGCCTGTCACAATGTAAAATAAAAATAGGCTCAAAATTTTAGTTAAATTAGTACGATGTAAAAGCTGTGAAACTAATTTAAAACAACGATTTTTCAAATACTTTCTCTACGATTTTATTAAAGTTAAAATCATCATACCTATTTTTCATTGTTTTAGGTGTGTTCAGGAGCATTTTATTAAGAAAATTGCTTTAGTAAGATACTAATAAGAAAATGTTTAAAATTAAGAATGAGTTAGTAAACTACTTTAAAGTTAGCAAATTGTTAAGTAGTATCATACTAATATCTTAATACTAGACTGTTTAAAATTTTCTTGCGCCAATAAATTAATAAAATAGGTATTCAAAGATTTTTACTTTAATATAAGGGTAGAGAAAGAATGATGCTATATTTGATTCAAAATTGCAAAATCATCGTTTTAAAATAATTTCATACTAAAACACCTTTAACATCGTATTAATTGCACTTAAATTTTGCACCATTAATTTTAATTTCAACGCTCGTAGAACAAAATAATTTCAACGCTCGTAGAACAAAATTATTTCAAAAGATACAACAAAGTAATATTGTTTTATTATTTTAGATTTACCAGGTGAAGGAGAATTATCGGCATAAATTTGAGTTGCTTTTGCAACACTTCGCCGCAATCTATAATCTCGGCTGCGTTCGGCCACTGTCATTACTTTCCTTGAAGCTAAATTACAATATAAAATTACATATAAGTAACACTCACTTTATTTTTTGTATAATATAATGCTACCAGGTTTGGGATAATTTTCTTCATGCATCACCGGTGGGTTAATATTTTGGTTATTTTGGTCTTCAGTTGCTTCTGCAATACTCTCCTGCATTCTATAATCCTGACACATTTGAGTACTATACTTTTCCATCTTAATAACTAAAATATATATAAAACTACTTATTAGCAATACTCAAATTACTTTAGTTTGCAGCCATAATAGGCATTTCATGCCTAACGAAGGAAAAAATATACATTCTCGGAAACTTATCTATATCCAGTTTTTTTTTCAAAACAAATGGACACAAAATAAAATTACGGTACAATTTATTTTGTTAACTAAGTAAATTTACCAGGTTCAACAGAATTTTCCTCATGTACGACCAACGCTCTAAGTTTTTTGACTCTAGTTTCTTCCGCCAATTTTTTTCGTAATCTATAATTTCGACATCTTTTTGCATTTCCATTTACCGTTTTTTTTACTAAAATAAGAATAAAATTAGTATGAGTGGCATTCGAATTACATTTAACTTGATACGCCAAAATGTACAGTGGCGAGCATATGTGGATACAAACTGACTTTAACACTAAATTTGCAACTCAGAACTGTTTCAATGATCAAAATAAGGCAAATAGTTTTGAAATGACATCATTTTGTAACTAAGATTTACATGAAATACAATAAAATTTCATTGTTTAACATGTTGAAAATTGTGTTATATGAAATTTTTTTGAAATATTTGCTGAAATTGAAAATTGTTTTTAAAATTCAGCATAACACTAAATTGGCAACTTAGAATAGTTTCAATGATCAAAATAAGGCAAATAGTTCTGAAATGACATCATTTTGTAACTAAGATTTACATGAAATACAATAAAATTTCATTGTTTAACATGATGAAAATTGTGTTATATGAAATTTTTTTGAAATATTTGCTGAAATTGAAAATTGTTTTTAAAATTCAGCATAACACTAAATTTGCAACTCAGAACAGTTTCAATGATCAAAATAAGGCAAATAGTTCTGAAATGACATCATTTTGTAACTAAGATTTACATGAAATACAATAAAATTTCATTGTTTAACATGATGAAAATTGTGTTATATGAAATTTTTTGAAATATTTGCTGAAATTGAAAATTGTTTTTAAAATTCAGCATAACACTAAATTTGCAACTCAGAACAGTTTCAATGATCAAAATAAGACAAGTAGTTTTGAAATGACATCATTTTGTAACTAAGATTTACATGAAATACAATAAAATTTCATTGTTTAACATGTTGAAAATTGTGTTATATGAAATTTTTTTGAAATATTTGCTGAAATTGAAAATTGTTTTTAAAATTCAGCATAACACTAAATTGGCAACTTAGAATAGTTTCAATGATCAAAATAAGGCAAATAGTTCTGAAATGACATCATTTTGTAACTAAGATTTACATGAAATACAATAAAATTTCATTGTTTAACATGATGAAAATTGTGTTATATGAAATTTTTTTGAAATATTTGCTGAAATTGAAAATTGTTTTTAAAATTCAGCATAACACTAAATTTGCAACTCAGAACAGTTTCAATGATCAAAATAAGGCAAGTAGTTTTGAAATGACATCATTTTGTAACTAAGATTTACATGAAATACAATAAAATTTCATTGTTTAACATGTTGAAAATTGTGTTATATGAAATTTTTTTGAAATATTTGCTGAAATTGAAAATTGTTTTTAAAATTCAGCATAACACTAAATTTGCAACTCAGAACAGTTTCAATGATCAAAATAAGGCAAGTAGTTTTGAAATGACATCATTTTGTAACTAAGATTTACATGAAATACAATAAAATTTCATTGTTTAACATGATGAAAATTGTGTTATATGAAATTTTTTTGAAATATTTGCTGAAATTGAAAATGGTTTTTAAAATTCAGCATAACACTAAATTGGCAACTCAGAATAGTTTCAATGATCAAAATAAGGCAAATAGTTTTGAAATGACATCATTTTGTAACTAAGATTTACATGAAATACAATAAAATTTCATTGTTTAACATGTTGAAAATTGTGTTATATGAAATTTTTTTGAAATATTTGCTGAAATTGAAAATTGTTTTTAAAATTCAGCATAACACTAAATTGGCAACTTAGAATAGTTTCAATGATCAAAATAAGGCAAATAGTTCTGAAATGACATCATTTTGTAACTAAGATTTACATGAAATACAATAAAATTTCATTGTTTAACATGATGAAAATTGTGTTATATGAAATTTTTTTGAAATATTTGCTGAAATTGAAAATTGTTTTTAAAATTCAGCATAACACTAAATTTGCAACTCAGAACAGTTTCAATGATCAAAATAAGACAAGTAGTTTTGAAATGACATCATTTTGTAACTAAGATTTACATGAAATACAATAAAATTTCATTGTTTAACATGTTGAAAATTGTGTTATATGAAATTTTTTTGAAATATTTGCTGAAATTGAAAATTGTTTTTAAAATTCAGCATAACACTAAATTGGCAACTTAGAATAGTTTCAATGATCAAAATAAGGCAAATAGTTCTGAAATGACATCATTTTGTAACTAAGATTTACATGAAATACAATAAAATTTCATTGTTTAACATGATGAAAATTGTGTTATATGAAATTTTTTTGAAATATTTGCTGAAATTGAAAATTGTTTTTAAAATTCAGCATAACACTAAATTTGCAACTCAGAACAGTTTCAATGATCAAAATAAGACAAGTAGTTTTGAAATGACATCATTTTGTAACTAAGATTTACATGAAATACAATAAAATTTCATTGTTTAACATGTTGAAAATTGTGTTATATGAAATTTTTTTGAAATATTTGCTGAAATTGAAAATGGTTTTTAAAATTCAGCATAACACTAAATTGGCAACTCAGAATAGTTTCAATGATCAAAATAAGGCAAATAGTTCTGAAATGACATCATTTTGTAACTAAGATTTACATGAAATACAATAAAATTTCATTGTTTAACATGATGAAAATTGTGTTATATGAAATTTTTTTGAAATATTTGCTGAAATTGAAAATTGTTTTTAAAATTCAGCATAACACTAAATTTGCAACTCAGAACAGTTTCAATGATCAAAATAAGACAAGTAGTTTTGAAATGACATCATTTTGTAACTAAGATTTACATGAAATACAATAAAATTTCATTGTTTAACATGTTGAAAATTGTGTTATATGAAATTTTTTTGAAATATTTGCTGAAATTGAAAATGGTTTTTAAAATTCAGCATAACACTAAATTGGCAACTCAGAATAGTTTCAATGATCAAAATAAGGCAAATAGTTTTGAAATGACATCATTTTGTAACTAAGATTTACATGAAATACAATAAAATTTCATTGTTTAACATGTTGAAAATTGTGTTATATGAAATTTTTTTGAAATATTTGCTGAAATTGAAAATGGTTTTTAAAATTCAGCATAACACTAAATTGGCAACTCAGAATAGTTTCAATGATCAAAATAAGGCAAATAGTTTTGAAATGACATCATTTTGTAACTAAGATTTGCATGAAATACAATAAAATTTCATTGTTGAACATGATGAAAATTTACCAAAAAACCTTAGACCGGATTCAGACATAGTGGGCCAGCATTCCGATCGCCCTAATCGAAAAATTAGTAAAAAGCATGTCCAAACGACTCAATGACTCATTAAAGCCAAGGGCCTTTGGACAACATACAAAAATGTAGTATTAAACGCTTTTATTTTGAACGTGCAAAAGTGGATACATTGAGTTTTCTTATTAAATAAATTAAAAGTTAATTTTTCTTTTCAGTTTTAAAAAATGTTTTTATATTTTTTGTTTCTTAATAAATAAAGAGTTTAAACCGAAAAAAAAATGTGTAATTGCTTTATTTTTGCGAGTTTTACAGCAACTTAAAGTCAGTTTTGAGCATTATGTATCCACATAATGCTCGCCACTGTACATTTAATGCGGCTATTTTGTTTCATTATCAATATCAATATCAAAACGAAAACAACTCTGCCACTGCAGACTGCAATGAAATTTAGAATTTGCTCGATAACATTTAAATCCCTTTTGAGCAAAATAATAGTTCCATTTTTGTTAAGATTAAAAATTTCCAAAATTTTTATAGATTAAATGTTTGACCATTTTCATATTCATATTGAGTTGAAACGATTCTAAGAGTAATAGACTTACATGCTTCTTTACGACGACCATGAATTTTGTTAGTGGAGCTACTTGGTACATCAGGATCATTTTCCTCAACCATCGGAACCGTAAAAGGCACATCTATATTATTTTCGTTCTCGAAAAAACAAGAATTGATTTCACCAGAACACGATGGATTCTCAATGATTTCTTCCATCTTTTATTTAAATTTTTTCTTTTTGTTATGCACTTTTTAAACAATGTTTTTATTCCTATTATTTTTAGAAAAGATAAAAGACTGAAAATATACCGTTTTACGAAATTTAAATGGCGTGCTTTGAAACTTGGGAAAATAAAATTGTAGGTATGTTTGTTTTGTTACCAACTTTGAAAACCTTTGATGATGTTCTTTATGACACACAGATGGTGCTTTTTTTTAAAGCATATGATTATTAAACTGGGTACAAATCATTAATCGATAATAAAAGAACACTAGGTGCGTGATGATCTACTGATCTATATCTTTTTGTAATTTTAAAATGGTCCCGCAATTCCCCAATGTCAATGTTTTTTCACATTGGTACCCATTTAATTTGGAAATATCTTAAAAAATTGGTGAGTGAAAAATCGTCGTAACCGATTTTGTCAGAAATGTCAACAATGAGGCTAATCGCGCACTGGCAACTGTGATCGAAATCAAATAAATTAATCACCAGTTGAAGGAGAACCGCGCACTGGCAACTCTTTACTCACGATCACACTCTTTTCTCTCTTGCGCTTATAGAAAACAGCTCAACTGTTGCGAAGGCAATCGTTTAGTTTGTGTCAAAACACAAACTTTTAAGTTGCTCGAATCGAGTTGCTCTAAGGCTAGGCGCGCACATTCAATTTTTAGTTGCACAACTGTTTGGTTGCTTATAGAAAACAGATGTTACACAAAATAGCGAACTCATTTTAGGCAACCGTTTAGTCTGTGTCAAAACACAAACTTTTTAGTTGCTCGAACCAAGCAGTTGCGCATCAAAAAATTGAATGTGCACGCCTAGCCTAAGTGCGCGGTGTCCCATATAAGCCGATATGTTTCATTTTAGCAACCAAACAGTTGCGAAACTAAAAATTGAATGTGCGCGCCTGGCTTGAAGCTCGCTTCGACCCTTTATAAACGGGTATTGAGTTGAAATGAGCTTCGTTCGACTTGATCTCACTCACTGAGCGGTGTCGAGTCAACTCAACTCCAAATCGAGCTCTCAACTCAAATGACGAAAAACCTGGGTCGAAAATCCAACCCTAATCCAACTCGCTCTTTCGATACTGCATATAAACGTAGTATATGATTCACTCATAACTTTGTAGTTTTAGGCTTGGCGCGCACTTTCAAGTTTTAGTTGCGCAACTGCTTGGTTCACTATTTTATTGAACATATAATTATATGCGCCGACATTCAACCAAATAGTTCATCTGTTTTCTATAAGTAACCAAACAGTTGCGCAACTCAAAACTAATAGTGCTCACGCGCACATTCAATTTTTTGTTGTACAACTGCTTGGTTTGAGCAACCTAAAAGTTTGTGTTTGACACAAACTAAACGACTGCTTCTAATGAGTTCGCTATTTTGTGTAACTTATAATTTATTATATGCACCTGCGCGTACATTCAACCAAATAGTTCATCTGTTTTCTATAAAGCCTAGTACGCAGATCGAGACAAGACAAATTTCATCTTTACAATTTTAATCTCTACAAAACTTTTTCAAATCTCGCGCAAAAAATTGAAGTTAAAGAGTTAAAATCTAATTTAATGTGTTTTTTAGGCTAGTCGCGCAACCAAAAAATTTGCAAGTGCGCGCCTAGCCTTAGTGTATCTCTGAAACGTATTGTTTTACAAAAATCGTTCATACCTTTTTGGAATCTCCTCTTGATGCTCTCAAGATCAGCATCACCACTTTTTACATAAAACCAGTATTGACAAAAATCACTTTCGGAAATACGGTGGCCGTCAAAATTTGTCCAGCAGAATAATGCTTGTATCATTCTTTTTCCTGGAAAAATTTTGTGGAGACATTTTGTACAGCAATGCACAAAAGCATGAATTTTGTGTGCGAACTGCGTACTGCTCGGAAAAACATCCAAGACAAAATTTATCCCAGGACAAAAAATTTATGAGAGACAAAATTTTTCCCGATCTGCGTACTGGGCTTAGGCAACGAAACAGTTGTGCAACTAAAAATTTAATGTGCGCGCCAAGCCTTAAAATCGTTTCGCAACTCTTAGCCTAGGCGCGCACTTGCAACTGTAATCAAAACCAAATAGTTTAATCACCAGTTGATAGAGCACCGCGCACTGGCAATTCTTCACTCACGCTCACACTTTTTTCTCTTGTGCTTAAAACTGCTCAACTATTTAGTTGAATGTCCGCGCAGGTGCATATAATTATATGTAACACAAAAAAGCGAACTCATTTTATGCAATCCTTTAGGCTAGCCGCGCACTAGCAACTTTTAGTTGCGAAACTGCTTGGTTCGAGCAACTAAAAAGTTTGTGTTTTGACACAAACTAAACGATTGCCTAAAATAAGTTCGCCATTTTATTGAACATATAATTATCTGCAAATTCACGGACATTCAACCAAAGAGTTCATCTGTTTTCTATAAGTAACCAAACAGTTTCGCAACTAAAAGTTGCTAGTGCGCGGCTAGCCTTAGTTTGTGTCAAAACACAAACTTTTTAGTTGCTCGAATCGAGTTGTTCTATGTGCGCGGCGTGTCATATAACCCCATATGTTTCATTTTAGCAACCAAACAGTTGCGAAACTAAAAATTGAATGTGCGCGCTTAGCCTTAATGCTACGAAATTTTTACTGTGAGACTTAGTAAAACATGTTTTTTTCTCATAGGCAATTAGGCTAGGCGCGCACATTCAAGTTTTAGTTGCACAACTGTTTGGTTGCATGTCTGCGTATGTGCATATAATTATATGTTACACAAAATAGCGAAGTCTTTTTGGGCAATAGTTTAGTTTGTGTCAAACACACAAACTTTTTAGTTGCTCGAACCAAGCAGTTGCCAAACTAAAAATTGAACGTGCGCTGCTTTCACAGTTTCAAACTGATTTTACAATTTACTTCAAAAAATTGAATGTGCGCGCCTAGCCTTAAATGAAATCGAGAAGAAAAGTGCCACTTGACAAGCAAGTTGCCTCGCTTTGTTTGTATTACCCTAGGGCTGCACGTGCAAGTATTGGCAAGCATGTTGTAATCTTGTAATGTACACACAAGCATTTCTTATTAACCCGTACAAACCCGAGCAACTTAGTAGTCACCTGGCATTAATTCAGTATCCAGGCAACTTGGAAAGCAAGTACACTGACAGCGGCACTCTTGTAAAATTAATTATTAAAGTATTTGATTGATTATTCGGGTGACGTTCAAATTTATAAATACCAAAACAAATGTCGGTGGCGTGTGCGATTAAGCGAATAAATATTATTAAAAAGTATAATTTCAAAACTTTCAGGCAACCTGATGGTCATATGGCATGCCGTCTATGACAGCAAGAATACAAAAATGGTAGTGGATATACCCAACTTTTTGGCCAGTACTTTGTATGTGAGGGTTAGGTGTTGGTAAAATTTATTTGGATTGCAATATGCTTGTCAATAATTATTCGTGTTGCATAGCCATTGCGCGTCTGAACCTATAGTTTTATGTTTATCTTTGAATGCAGCCATTTGAAATATGTAAATTCTAAATCGTATCCAACTTCATGTTATAATTACTTTGTATTCTAAAAACATGTCGCTGTCTTTGACGGATGGCGTGGCGGTTTGACATGTCACTGACAGCTGCATAGAAATTTTTTTACCCCCAACGCCGGAAAAGAAGTTTTACTTCAAAAATTAAATAAAAAGAAAGGCACACGTCGTTCTTCTCGACATTCAACACCCTTTTTGGGGGATTGAAGAGGTGAAGCAAAAGAAAATGAAGAAGACGGGACCGAAAAATCGAATTTGTCCCGGATTATTTTTTTTATATCTGCCGAGACTCGGGTAAGAAACAAAAAAAAAAACAAAAGGGATAAAGGAAACTTTGACACTTCCGAAGTTAAATATTGTCTTGGCCACAATGTCGTCCTGGGCTCGGTATAGTGTATTTGTCATATGGGCACTCAAATAACCGGGTGTTGAAGAGGCCGCGGCGGCGGATGGGCGTGGGCATAGGAAAGCAAAGAGTAGAGAGTGGCCATTTATTTGTTCTTTTATGGTACTTTAATAGTTGGAACATATAAAGAAATGGTGATGTTCAAGGGCTGCCCAGATGTTTCCTCAATTAGGAAAAATTTAACGAAAAGCTACGTTACGTCGTCGTCAGCATCGTTCAGCGGCATCGACGGCGACGGAGACTGAATGTGGTTTTAAGTGCTAAACAAAAGTTTTTCTTTTAAGATGTACTGTCGTTTTTTTTTTCGTCAAGTGGATTCTCGATTTATTTCAAAAGATATTGACGACTTGTTTTTTTTTTTAATTCAATGAAATAAAGTGTTCCAACTCTAACTAAGAAGGGGTGAAAAATGTACAAATAAGGGTGACTATGAGCTCACTGAAGTCGAAAAGGGTAAGCGTTGGGTTTTTAAAAAAACAAATATGTGAGTTTCAATTTAAGTTGCGTCAGCAAACCTATAAAATTAGCATTTTGTTGATTTGACGACAAAGTAGAAACTAATTATATTGAGTAGCTACATATTGTACATCAATTTGTTTGAAGGTTTTTCTTACATATATAATTGAAAAGCTTATTAAGGACAAATTCTGAGGATTGAGTAGGTCTATCTCATTATCACGAAGAGAATTATTTTATTTTGTTTGTTATCGTTAATCGGAAAGCTGTATTTTTAAGGCGGTCATTAGATAGATAGATATATTTATTGTAGCAGAATTTACGATACATTGTTTTCTTAACCTATATTTGACACAAACCAAGCTTTACATTTTTTGAATACACAAAGAATATAGTAGATAATTAATTAAATGAAAAATAAATTAATAAATAAACATGTAATTTAAAAAGTGAATAAATAAATAAATAAATACATTAAAGAATTTCAATAAATAAATAAATAAATATATAAATAAATAAATAAATATGTAAATAAATAAGTAAATAAGTAATAAATTATATGTTTGTATAAAATAGTAAGGTTTGAGATCGAAGTGTTTCCTGACATAATACAAGAACTGTTATAACGCTCGTAAAGCCTAGATATTCTGGTCAAAACTAATTCTATATTTGCAATTTGGTGCAGTTCTTCTGTTGAAAAAGACCATGGTAGTTTTAAAATCATTTTCAAGACTTTGTTTTGGGCTATTTGGAGACTAAGAATATGACTTTTTGAACAGTTTCCCCAGGCAGGTGACCCATAAAACATTATTGATTGAAATATGACCTTGTAAATCAACAATTTGTTTTCATTGTTTAATTTTGATTTTCGATTAATAAAAGAATAAAGAACTTTGATAGTTGTTCCGAATTTTTACTTGCGACTTATAGGTACTATAAGGCAAGTTATGCATTCGGAAAAAAAATTGAACTCGAGATTTTGATCAAAGTTGACATTACGATGATAGCAAAGACCAAAAAAGTGGGTTTCGCAATTCTGTCTATCTGTCTGTCTGTCTGTCCGTTCGATTGCAGCTAAACAGCTCGGCCGATTTTCTTCAAGCTTGGTAGATATGGGTTTTAATTTTTCCCCCCGGGATGTTTTTTTATTTGATTTTTTAAGACCAAAAATAACGGTACCTACCATACGAATTTTTTTCGAAATTTTATAAATATTTTTTTTTTCTCAAAAACTGTCCCACATATTTTAAAAAAAAAAATCATAAAATTTCTTTTAGTTAAACCTAGGTAATGGTTGAAAAAAAAATTTCCAAAAAATGGTTATTTTTGGTACCCCCCTTGGAACCATTTTTTTTGTTTTTGATTTTCTCTAAAACGGTACCACCGATTTTTATCATTTTTTTATATTTAGGCTCCCCAGCAGTTTCAATATTTTTGAGTATTAAAATTTTCAAAAAAAAAATTTTTCGATTAAAAAAAAAAAATTTCAAAATATTTTTTGTAAAACTCAATATTTCGAAAACCCCATGTTCGATTTTTTCAAAACTTGATAAATAAAAGTTTTTTCATATAAATTATAAGATTTAAGAAAAAAAAATTGTTTTAACTAAAAATAACAGTAAACAGTAATGTTGAAAACAAGATATTACTGACCGTACCTACCATAGAGCGATTTTTTAAATTTTGAATTTCTCATTATCTGCATAACGGATTTTAATGAAATTTTTTAGAGAGAAGCTTCTAAGAAGTTTAAAAAAAAACATTGCATTTCAAAACTTTAAGAAAAATATTTTTTTGAATTTTGAAAAAAAAAAAATCGTTTTTTTTTTTTTTGGAAATTCAATATCTCGAAAACGGCTCAATATTTTTCTTGTAAATTTAATTTTTGTTCAAACAATAATAAAAACTTTAAATTGGCGTACCAAAATTTTTTCTTAAAAATGCTTTTAAAATTTTGTATATAAAAGTTTATTTTTTAAGAAACCACTACAAAGACTTATAATTTTTGTTCTTGCTTGAATCATATGTAGGGTTGCCATCCGTCCGTATTTTCCCGGACATGTACTCTTTTTTCACTGTGTGGGGGAGGTCCGGGATAGTTTTTGATAATTGTCCGGGATTGTACTCCTTTTACCCATTGTGTATCTATTTACTTTTATGCTACTTATAATTAAATGGTTATTCAAAAATGAACCGAGGCCCATTAAAATTAAGTGAACGAACAGATCCAATATATGAGAAAAGAAATTATAGAACAACTGCCCAACTTATTGTTAAAGCTCTTACACAAAATAACTTATTATCAAAAGTAAGTGGATTTTGCGCTGACAATTATTGCAATACCAATTTTGGTGGAAGACAAAGGAAAGGCTCGAACAATGTCTATTCGAAGTTAAAATCTTTAGTCAACCAAAACATGATAGGTATAGGATGTCCAGTCCACCACATTAGTCAATGCGATCTACCATGGGTGTGATACTTTACCAGTTGACGCCGATATCATTATTGTAAAAATATACAACTATTTCTCTATCTACACAGTCAGAACGGAAAGACTTCGAGATTTTTCTGAATTTCTAGAAAATGAATATATAAGCCTTTCTTATACCATTCGAAAACCAGATGGCTTTCTCTCTATCTTGCTGTTGAACGTCTTTTACTTATGTACGAGAATCCGCCTAAAATATTGCAAAAATTTTTTAAAGACGACTTAAGCGAGGCGTATTTATTTTTGGTTCATTCTCTCATGTCAACATTCAACGTCAATATTCAAAAACGTTGAAATTTTACAAAATATTGTCAATAATATTTACGAGCGAATCGATAACGATTTTGTTCCACTTAAAAATAAATCTATTTTGAAGAAGCTTGATGATTCCGGCTGTAAAGAAAACGATATTAAATTCACGTGGACAAAAGATAGAAACAAACTGTTACCTGATTCCGTCAAAGGAATTATTTTAACAAAAGAATCAATTTAACAAAAAAGCAACAGTGATATACTTAACAGTATTAGATGTAATGAAAAATACAACAAGCACTGTAAAGGCTATTTATTAAAAAAGTGAATATATAATAAAGTAAAGGACCAAGAACGGACCCCTGAGGCACTCCTGTAATAATTCTACGGGTTTCCGAAAACCAATTGTTAACAGAAACCCTAGATTGTCTATCTGTCAAAAACGATTGTATTTTTTTGATAAGATACGATGGAAAATTTAACCGTAACATTTTGTGCAGTATAGAATCGTGCCAAACTGTGTCAAATGCTTTTTCAACATCGAGCATTACCATCCCAGTGCTTTTTCCTTCTCTAAAATTATTTTTTATGTATCTAGTGATTCGATGCACTTGATGAGTTGAACTATGACAGGCTCTAAAACCAAATTGCTCTTTTGGTGGAATATCAAACGTATCAACATGTGAAATAATTTTATTTTTCAAAATTTGTTCAAAACATTTGCCTACAGAATTTAGCAGACTTATCGAACTATAATTACCCGGCATGTTTGGGCTTTTGCCTGGTTTTAAAATTGGTACAATTTTGGCTATTTTCTAATTGCTCGGAAAATAGCTAAGACTTAGGCAGGAGTTCAATAAACTTTGCAGATACTTAATTCCTGATTTTGGTATAGATTTTTAAGATAAAGATTTTTTATTTTATCAAAGCCGGCGGATTTTCTACATTTAAGAGACAATAATACTGCACCAATATCTTCCATCGAAACTTCATCATGCGGTAAATACGTACTAAACGAGTTTATAATGTTAACAGGGTCAGCAACTTCTGACTACCTTTTAATTTCTAGCAATACTCCCAGTGACAGAATGGGTGTCAGAGAACGTTTGGGCTAAAGCATCAGCTTTTTCAACACTAGAGAGAACCATTGTGTTTCCCATATTTAGGGCTGGAATATTAGAGGTTTTCTTTTTAATTACTTTCGTTATATTCCAAAATGGCTTACTGCCTTTGTTTAAGGTCTGGAGTTTTAGATTCCAGAGTTGGTTTCTGAATACAGAAATCGAATCTTTAATTATAACGTTAAGTATATTAACTTCTGAAAGATTGAAAGGGTTTCTCTTTCTGATCCACTTATTGCAATTGCTGTTCCAAATTTTTATCATTTGCACTACATTTGGAGGAAGCGTATTGGCTGAATCGCATCGAATTTGCTTTTTAGGGACTGCTGTGTCTATGCTTCCGAGGACAGCCGTCGTAAAACATGAAATTCTACGGTCAATTTGTTTTATATATTCACATTCTCATCAGTAACATTTGGAATATTTCCAATTTGGAACACATTTCTTTTTTATATCGCGGCCAATTCGCTTTTTTCATATCCAAAAATAAGGCGGTCATTATTATCAGCATGTTTCCCTTTTATATATTCATAAGTTGTTTTGAAGGTTGGTTTAACGTTATTTAATTTTTTAAGAACTTATATTATTTTCAACTTTCTGAGCTTTAAACAACCAAAAATAATAACTGAAAACATGACGATCAATTGTCATAACACGACTGGAAGGTTTCACAAAAGTGTGGTGCCTGTTAAAACATTGAATCAAATCCACTCAAAAAATACTAAAGCACTGACTTATTCTTGGGAAAATTTCATACATCCCACAATGATCAATCTGCCAAGCAGCTGATGGCAGAATGCAAATCGTTAAAGCTTTTTCAGGAGTTTTTGCCGAAGAGCTTTTGAGAAATAAATTTATGAATTTGAGCAAGTGATTTGCGTCAAATTACTAGACAAATTTTAATAAAATTACCTTATAAGTTGATTAAGAGTAAAGAAGTGTTTTACACTCACCTGAAAAGAAACAAGAGAAATAAATGTTATTATAAGAGTGTTAAAAGAGAAATGAATTTAACAAAAATAGATGAAGTTCTATATTATTTAAAGTATTTAAACTTTTTTTTTTATTTTTGTTTGTGATAGTTAAATTTAAACAAGTCTTTTTCAAAGGATAAAGCAAATCGTTTAATATTAAAAAAAAAGTTTTTTAACCCTTGTACTGTGTTCAAACACTTTAAGGGTAGTCATAATCTCTGTTGCCAAACCTGGCAGCACTTTAGATTAAATTGTCAAAAAATCAAAATGTACGATATTAACCAAAAAGACTTGGCGCCCATTTGATACGATTAAAACAGAAGTTGCCGCCAAGAAGAATAACGCCAAAAAACGAAATTTTTAGTTTTTTCTCTTCTTTAATAAATTACATATAAATAAAATTGAATTAAATCAAAGAACTTAAAAATTCAAAACAAGTTTTCTTTCATTCATTCGGCAACATTCTAAAAATTTCGTGTTTTAAACAAAAAATAAAGGTTCCATGTACGATCTCGAAATTCCTTAAAGGAATTTATACAGCTGAACTGGACTTGGTTGAATCATCAATATAAGACTGCGCCGATCGCAGCAAGAAGATCACCAACTTAAGCTTCAAAGCATAGTTCCTAATCTGCTATACAGTTCCCGAAGGAATCACTGCCTTAAAATACACCGCATTGGCACGCGGTTCTTCGCAAATAGGTTATATTTAATACCTTACTTAAAGGCTTGGTACTTCTTCGTATTCCTTTCACTCTTTTAACAGGGTCACTGCTGAAGTGGAAATAAATCATACATTTGTTGCCCAGCTAATTTATTGCTTCATCAATCAACTCCAATCTTGCTCGTCACTTTCATCACTAAAAAACAAGAAAGACAACGCAAACGCCTTAAAAAACCACTACACGCTATCACTGTCAGGTAAGCAATGTATAACAAAAATGTCTTTAATAAGTCAAATAAAGTCGCACACTCGCCACCACCCTCGCCTCCGCAACCTCCGCCACCACCACCGTCACAATTGAATCCCTTGGGTTCATCTCAAGAACAAGGCTCTCTTTTGCCCATCGAAAGCAGTTTTCTAAAAGATAAAGAATTCAACTGTAAGTCATGTTCCAGACCAGACAACAACGAAATGGTTCAATGCGACCTTTGTGATAATTGGCACCATTTTGATTGTGTCAATGTCACATCAGATATTGAAAATCAGGATTGGTGCTGCCCAAGGTGTTCAAAACAGGCTGATCAGAATAAACAGAAGTCAAATGAATTGCCACAATGCTCACAAGACGCATTACAGTCAAATCTTCCATCGGCAGAAACATCGAAGTTTATTCAGGGGAATTCTACTGAACCTCAATCCTTCAAAGCAAGGAGTGCACTAAAATCAACAAGTTCTGCTAAGTCTATAAAACTCAGTTTAAGAAAACTTGACGAAGAAAGGCGACTTAGAGAGGAAAGATGTAAAGAATACTTTCTACAAAAAGAGAAAAGAGATCAAGATTATCTTGATGCCAAATATACTCTCTTAGAACAGCAAACATCAGACGATGATAGCGATCTTGAGTTCACGTGCAGAAGTGACAGGTTGAATACATGGGTTCATGATCAATTCAACAAAAACCCACCCATTAATGCCCAAGCAATTGCCAAAGATCATTCAACAAAAATTACCAAAAAATCAATTAAAACTCCAAATTTGAGCTTACAACAACCCCCTAAGATCAATGACACATGGGTTTGTACTAAAGAGACTAATGTACCTGCTAAAGAGATCAATGAACACTTGTATAACAGCACACGTCAATTTCCCGACCATGCTCTTTCTTTTAATCAACCTAAGAGCAACGCAGACGCATACCAAATGCTACCTGGTTGTTCAAATGATTTACCACGACTGAGTAGTATGCAAATAGAGACAAGACGTATAATTTCAAAAGAATTGCCGAACTTCAATGGATACGCTGAAGAATGGCCTCTCTTCATAGCATCTTATGAGAACTCAAGTAGAGCTTGTGGTTTCTCGTTTGACGAGAATCTTCTTCGCTTACAAAAGTGCCTCAAGGGCAAAGCTTTGGATGCTGTTAGATCTAAACTTATGTATCCAGACCAGGTGCCAAATATAATTTCAACTTTGCGCATGATGTTCGGTCGTCCAGAAAACGTTATTGACACTTTAATAAATAAGTTAAGAGAAGAAAAACCACCCAGGCCCGACAGATTAGATTCACTGATTACGTTTGCCTTCTCAGTGGATAATATAGTAAACATCATGCAAGCTTCTGGTTTACAGTCTCATCTGAACAATCCCTCGTTATTGAGAGAGCTTACCGAACGACTTCCATATCAAATTCGATTAAATTGGGGAATTTTCAAACTTGAAAAAAGAGATGTAAATCTCTCATCATTTAGTGCTTGGCTAAAACAGATAGCTGAAGCTGCATGTGAAGTTACAGATATGACATGTACTCGACCTTCGGAAGCGAAAAACGAGAAAAGAAAATCAGGTACTACATATTTTAACGCAACACATGAAAACGTTGTTGAAATTCGCCAAGACCAACGACCTTGTGTCATATGCGATAAAAATTGTAAATCTGTCGAAAACTGTAATGATTTTATAAACATGAGCTTAAGGCAGAAGTGGGAGGAAGTTAAAAGAAACTTTCTTTGTCGGACATGTTTGGTTCGACACTACAATCGTAGATGCACATCAAACAAGCGATGTGGAGTTAACAACTGCTCATATAAACACCACAAGTATCTACATAAATATGAAGAGCCAACAAACGACGCTGTTGAAAAAAAGTTACCCGAAAATTACTGCAATATCCATGAACTTAAAAATCGTATTCTTTTCAAGATATTGCCTGTTACGCTTTATAATAACGGCATTGAACTAAAAACTTATGCATTTTGTGATGATGGCTCCTCAGTTACGCTGATGGATGAAGAATTAGCTGAAATTCTTCAGTTAAAAGGGAAAATAGAACCGTTGTGCCTAAAATGGACCTCAAACACTATGAGAACTGAGAATAGTTCCAGAAGGGTAAGCGTACAGGTATCAGCCCCCGGTAGTTCAGAAAAATTTTATCTTTCAAACATCCGCACTGTCGAATCGTTGAACTTACCGTCTCAGTCAATGGACTATGAAGAGCTTAAATCTAAATTTCCGTATTTAAGAGGCATTCCGGTGGAATCCTATCAGCAGGTGAAACCTCGAATCCTAATTGGAATTGATCAAATTCAATTAACCAATTCGAAGAAATATCGTGAGGGAAATATTGATCAGCCATCCGCAATTAAGACTCGTTTAGGATGGATGGTGTTTGGTCCATGTGTTAGCAGTAGTGGAGATGAAATAAATTTTTTTAACTTTCATGCTTGTGAATGCCAAGAAGAATCTGATGGAAGGCTTCATGAACTCGTACGCGGCTTCTTTGCTATTGAAAATATCGGTTCAAAAAATGTTAAGCGCCTCTTAAGTGGAAATGATATAAGGGCAAATACTCTCTTAGAAAACCACACTAAACGCATTGGTGAAAGGTTTAGTGTGCCTTTGTTATGGAAAGGTGAATGCTTTGAACTTCCTGACAGCAGGCCTGCAGCAGAACGCAGAATGTTGTGCTTAGAAAAAAGACTTAGCAAAGACCCGGTGCTTGCAACGAATCTTCAAACCCAAATTGAGAATTATATTTCCAAAGGATATGCGCGCAAGCTTAATGACAACGAGATTCACGATGACGGTAGAAAAAGGATCTGGTATCTTCCTATTTTTCCAGTTATTAACCCAAACAAACTGTCTAAAGTACGCATTGTCTGGGATGCAGCAGCTAAAGTAAATGGAGTTTCGCTAAACTCTATGCTTTTATCTGGACCAGACAATCTGCCGTCGCTGCCAGAGATTTTATTTCGCTTTCGCCAAAGAAAGATCGCAATCTGTGGAGACATAAGAGAAATGTTTCACCAAATCAAAGTTGATGATTCTGATCAAAGTGCTCAAAGGTTTCTGTGGAGAAATGCAAACACTGGAAAACTTGAGGACTACGTTATGCAAGTTTTGACATTTGGTTCAACTTGCTCGCCTTGCTGTGCAGAATATATTAAAAATAAAAATGCACTTGAATACTCTTCAAAATACCCTAAAGCAGTAAATGCCATTATTCAAAACCACTATGTTGATGATTTTCTGGATAGCTTGGACAACGAAGAAGAGGCTATAAAATTAGCCAAGGAAGTCATTTACATTCATAAACAGGGAGGATTCGAAATAAGAAATTTTCTAAGTAACTCTTTAAAAGTTGTAAAAGCACTTGGAGAAAACGCTGCTCACTTTGAGAAGGACTTTAAACAAAACTCTATTTTTGAATCTGAAAAAGTTTTGGGGTTGTGGTGGTCTCCTGAAAGAGATGAATTTTCGTTTTTTAATAACTCCAAGAAGTTTAACAATGAAATTTTTAACAAAGTGTTTATTCCAACCAAAAGGGAAATTTTAAAAATCCTCATGAGTGTTTTTGACCCACTCGGACTTATTTCTCACTTTCTTGTTTTACTAAAAATACTACTTCAAGATGTTTGGAGGCAGCGTACACAATGGGACGAAGAAATACATCCTGATCAGTTGAAGTTATGGCGTGAATGGGTTACACTTTTGCCTTTAGTAAGAGAAATTCGAATAAGGAGACCATACTTAAGTGATTTAAAATTTGAAATTGGATGTTCAGTTGAACTTCACATTTTTGTAGATGCTAGTATGTCAGCCTATGCAGCAGTAGCCTACCTTAGAGTTAAAAAAGGGTTTCGTACTGATTGTTGTCTCGTATGTTCTAGAACAAAAGTGGGTCCCATCAAACAGATATCCGTACCTCGAATGGAGCTAGAGGCGGCTGTTTTAGGAACTAGACTCGCCAAAACTGTTATAAATGGACATTCGATCAAAATTAACCGACGCTTCTTTTGGTCGGATTCACAGTCCGTTCTCTGTTGGATAAAAAACGAAAAACGAAAGGTTAAGCAGTTTGTGATGTTTAGAGTGGGTGAAATCTTAGAAAACTCGAACGAAGATGAGTGGAGATGGATACCCAGTGAAGAAAATCCAGCAGATGATGCGACAAAATGGAATTTAAAAATTGATTTTTCTTCAAACAGCCGTTGGTATTGTGGACCAAAATTTTTATATCAGTCCAAAGACACATGGCCAACAAAAGTACCAAACGTAAATGAATTGGTTTTCACTCATTCTGCATTTTATCTTCAGTCCTTGGTGGACTACACTCGGTTCTCGTCCTGGAAAAAACTATTTCGCACAGTGGCTCAAATTTATCGTTTCATCGATATAAAGTTCAAGAAAAGGGATCAAAAGATGAATTTTTTAAACACACAGGATATCTCCAGGGCTAAGTCATACCTTTACAGACTTTGTCAATTCGAAGCTTACTCAAGCGAAATTAAAAAACTAAAACAAAGCCTAGTTGGATCAACACAAAATTTGTTTGAAAAATCTAACTCATTGTATACTTTGAATCCCTACTTAGATGAAAATAGTGTTATGCGAATAAAAGGTCGGATCGACGCGTCCAAAGATGCTCCATATGACTGTAAGAGGCCGATTATTTTACCGAAAATACATTATATAACAACACTGATAATCAAAGATGTGCATGACCGCTTCCATCATTCGAGTTCCGAGACCGTGGTGAACGAACTTCGACAGTTTTACTACATCCCAAATCTTCGAACAGTTTTGAAAGAGATTCAAACAAAATGTCAAGAATGTAAGAACAGAAGAGCAGTTCCGGTACCACCACAGATGGGTGATTTACCACCAGCACGTTTAAAGGCTTTTACTCGACCTTTCTCTTATGTTGGCGTTGATTATTTTGGTCCAATGTTAGTAACAGTGGGAAGACATAATGAAAAACGATGGGGCGTAATATTTACGTGTTTAACCGTCAGAGCAATTCACATAGAGATTGCACACAATCTCTCCAGCGATTCCTGCATTTTGGCTATCCAGCGTTTCCTTGCCAGAAGAGGTAAACCATTAGAGATCTGGTCAGATAATGGAACAAATTTTAGGGGGGCAAATAATGAGCTCAAAGATGCAATAAATTCGCTTCGATCAGATGTTGTTATTAACAAGTGTGTTCATGAGGGTATCAAGTGGAACTTTATACCTCCAGCATCACCACACATGGGGGGTAGCTGGGAAAGATTAATTCGTTCAATAAAACAAACATTGGCACATATGCCTCAAAACCGAAATCCAAAAGACGAATTATTACTTACAATGATGGCGGAGGTGGAGTATATAATAAATTCGAGGCCTCTTACTTATGTGCCTATAGACGCCGACAGTGATCAGGCGTTAACACCCAATCATTTTTTGATTGGTTCTTCGAGTGGTATTAAGCTCACAGGTGAGCTTAGTGATGATGGGTTTGTTCTGCGAAAAAACTGGATGACTTGCGAACAATATGCTGATAGTTTTTGGAAACGTTGGGTTTTAGAATATCTCCCAACTCTTACAAGAAGGACAAAATGGTATCAGTCAGCAAATCCTATATCAGAGAACGATATCGTAATAATTGTCGATGAGAATTCTCCAAGAAGTACTTGGCCAAAAGGAAGGGTCATTCAAGTCAACCAGAGCAAAGATGGACAAACAAGGTCGGCTGTAGTTCAAACAGCAACTGGCGTTTATACTCGACCAGCAGCAAAGTTGGCAGTCTTAGATGTGAACCGGTTTGACGACAGTGGTAATCCGGCACCAAGCCCAGATTACCAGGCGGGAGTGTTGCCAAACCTGGCAGCACTTTAGATTAAATTGTCAAAAAATCAAAATGTACGATATTAACCAAAAAGACTTGGCGCCCATTTGATACGATTAAAACAGAAGTTGCCGCCAAGAAGAATAACGCCAAAAAACGAAATTTTTAGTTTTTTCTCTTCTTTAATAAATTACATATAAATAAAATTGAATTAAATCAAAGAACTTAAAAATTCAAAACAAGTTTTCTTTCATTCATTCGGCATTTAGTGCCCGTAAACTATAAACGAAAATGGCCAATGGCTTAAAGATAAACCAGGTGGACAATTAAATGGACCCAGCTCTAAATGGTGTGAAACAGGCTGCTATTAATATGGCAATGGAAAACTTATAGCACCCAAAGATTTCAGAGAGTAGATATCAGCACCTTCTGGATTACTCGTATGTAAAAAAACACCTTTTCCATTCAGACATCGGTTGAGCAACCCTCTTCAAATGATGGCTGTCTGGGTACTTTATACAGCTAACAGCAACCAGCCAGCAGCCGACAAAATCATGGACAGACATTTCTATTTCCAAAAGAGACTATAAGTGATTGAACCAAGACCTGATGCATTGGAATCAGCAGACTATTGGAATATTGCAAGGAAACCGCTAATCCCGGAAAAAGTGGAAGTGTGTTAAAACAAAAATTCCGGCAATAAGGCTTTCATGGGAAACACTTGACCCAGCTTCTGGTTTTGATATTTTAAACAACTGCGTCAACAACCGCCTAGAATAAGAAAACATAAAGGATCGTTGTGTTTCGAAAAAAGGGGTCCAACAACTTGATTTAAA